>CM061106.1:14475000-15020000 GCA_030770545.1 Macropodus opercularis | reverse complement strand
GGAAACAACTGGATCTCACCTCATCTAGGATCTGATTGGTTCAGGTGTTGGATCAACAGCCTGATGTTTCATAGAACAGGGTGTGATTGTTCTTGACTTTCTGCACAGACGACAGCTTTACTGCTGGGAAAATTAGAAACCATCTGACCTGATCACAGCGTTTTGTATCTGGCTCTGTTCTGATCTGTTTTCCAGGTGTAGTTCATCTCCAACAAGCTGACTTAGTTTAGTTTTAGACAGAAGGTAGAAAAACCTGCTACTAAACAATAACTAGGCCATGTTTAAAGACGTCCATGTGCTGGGAAAGCTTTCACAAACATGTTAACGCTTCTCCAGCGTCAACACCTTGATGTCGTACCACAAGTTTCTACAAAGTGGGACTTTATAAACCATTAACAAAACACAGCAACACAAACTGGTGAAAACGTTTCCAAATCCTTCAAATAATAAACTATTATAATTTGTTGCTTTGACTTTCAGCAAAACATTTTAAAAGCATTTTCCACAGTTGATCTCTAGTGTGAAACTGTTGATGCTGTGCTGCTGGATATGATGTTAGCAGATGCTTTTTGTTTGAAAGTGTGCAGTGTAAATACGCTGGTGGCATTTTAAAATGAAGGAGGTAGAGAACGTTTAAACACAATTTTAACATGAACAACTCGCTTCTCCAACGTGAATACGCTGGTGGGTGTTTAGGCTGTTTTTTTCACACTGTTCACACCACTAAGGTTTCTCTCCAGTGTGAACACGTTGGTGTTTGAGAAAGTTGCTGTGGTCAGAGAACGTTTTTCCACACAGATCACATGAGTGAGGTTTGACACCAGTGTGAATACGCTGATGTGTCAGTAAGTGACTGAACTGAGAGAACACTTTCCCACAATGTTCACACCAATGAAGTTTCTCTCCAGTGTGAACACGCTGGTGTCTTAGTAGGTTGCTGTGGTCAGAGAATGCTTTTCCACACTGTTCACACCAGTGAGGTTTGTCACCAGTGTGAATACGCTGATGTGTCAGTAAGCTGCTGAGGTGAGAGAAAGCTTTTCCACATAGTTCACATGAGTGAGGTTTTTCTCCAGTGTGAACACGTTGGTGTGCCAGTAAGTTGCTGAGGCGAGAGAAAACTTTTCCACACTGATCACATGAGTGAGGTTTCTCTCCAGTGTGAACACGACAGTGGATTTTCAAAGTATGTGACCTGTGGAAAGCTGCTCCACAGTCGGTGCAGGTGTACGGTCTTTCTCCTGTATGAATCTGCTGATGGATCTTTAGGCTACTTCTCCTAGTGAAAGCTTTTCCACATTGGTCACAGCTGTATGGTTTATCTCCAGAGTGAACCTTCTGATGCTTCTTTAGCTCTGATGGGCTGGTGAAGGCTTGGTCACATTGCTGACAGAGATGCAGCCTTGAAGTCCTTCTTCCTCTGGGTTTCTAAAGTGACAGATACAGAAGAGGAGAAAATTAAATCTCATGATGGCACAAAAAGCTACAATACCAGAAGAAAGCAAGGTCCTTCTGTTGCTTTTGTTTATACTAGGATACTGTCAGGGACCCCACAGGAATGTAAGATGGTAATGATGAATTTCAGCACAGGCTGTGATATTGTTAAAAACTCAACTGTAATTAGGGTGAAACATAGTTTAAGAGTGTTAGACACGTGAGGCAAAGGTCAAATGCTGATCTGTGATCGATTAAAAATAAATTCTGTGTGCACAAGCTAATTAATAGGAAAATACCAGAAAAGCCCAGAGTTAAAGAAGCAAACAAACAGAACTCCTGATCAGAAAAGAGACAAAGACTAGATGGTGCCTGTTCATGTGTAAAAGCTGTTCTAGCATTGGTTAGTAGATGTTGAACACGCTGGAAACAACCAATGATGCCATAGAAGGACATGTACGGTTATGTTAAGATAAGATAAGACTTTTTTAATCCCGCAGAGGGGAAATTCTGGTGACCCAGCAGCAGCAGAGAAACAGTTGGAAAAATAAGAAAAATAAAAAAAAGTTACAAGAGTAAAATATGTTATGCATTATATACAAAAAAGAAAAGAAAAAATGTACATATCTCAACATAAACATAAAGTGCAAAGTGCCAAAGAAAAAAAAAAACAAAAACAAAAATTACAAAAAAAATAACATACATGCAGACATGGACACCGCACGGCACACATCACACTATAAAACATGCTTTTACAGTCATGTTGATGTTAGGAGACAAAGTCAGCATGACATCATCAGACAAGGAGTATTAAACCCTGGGTTTGGGCTGGTTGGGAGAGAGCTGCTGATTTTAAGGAGAATCAGTCTGAAAGACATAACTGCCTCTGTGTGTTCTGTATCCATCATTCCAACAGTCCTTCATTGTTGTCAATTTCTCAGTCATCTTGCTCTTCCATCCACGTCCAGGGAGGTTAGCTACAGAACCTCTGGATGATATCGTGCACAGTGGACACAGGAACATTCAGATCTCTGGAGATGGACTTGTAGCTTTGAGATTGTCCATGTTTTTCTCTCAAACCCACAAACAAACTCTTTACACTTCATTCTTTTCTCCATGCTCAGTGTGACTTTTCTCCATTTTAACTGGTTGCTAATGTGATGACTATTGTTCACATCTGTTATTTGCCACAGTTTGTCTACATACAAATTCCAGGAGCATCACATGTTTGAATAGCAACCATTTCTTACAGTTTAGACAGGAGGCCAATGCTCCTGTTCTGTCTGTGTTTTTTCTTTCAAAATAAACATGTGAGAACCAAAACATTCTGCAACAAACTTCTGAGCGAAGGATTGAATTTTCTTTACATCAGTGTCATCACAACTGCCTAAAAATAATAACAAACATTTGCTTAAATTGTCCAAACCAAATAACTGTTGCAGATCCATGCAGCAAAATTAATCTTGCAGCATGTTTAGAGGCCTTTACGTGTTTTAATTTTGGCTAATGTCAAACTTTGTGTTATTGCGTCATCTATTTGTGTTATTGTTAGGGCCCTCGGCCTTTGTGTTTTATTTCTTTTGCAGCAGGGAAAACTACAGGCGAATCCCAGAACCCTCCTCAGATTGGTGGATCACTTCAACTGCACCTGTCATCCACCATCCACCTGGGGCCCAGTCACTTGGTCCACGCCATCTTCCAGATTGGTCTGACCTGTGTGGGTTTACCCAATCCATCTCATGGGAACATCTACAGACCTGATAAAAGCACTTCGCCTCTGGGTGCTGCTCTCTACCATGTCTGCATGGTAGAGAGCAGTGCGCCTCTGGGTTGGACTGGAGACTTGTTGACCTGGGGTTTGTGTTGAGTTAGTGAACTTGGTGTATAGACAGAGATGTTTTCTTTTTGTTTTAACGTTGTTATGCCTGTGGTGATGTTAGAGGTGTGAAGAAAGGCAACACTGACCTGTTTTTCTGCCTCAGTCTTGTTTCTTTGTTTTACCAAGGCATAGTGGCTCCCAAATCTGTTTCTGTTTAAGTTATGTACATTTGGGATCATTAAATGTTCATGATTGTCGTACCTTTTGGCTGTTTATTTTTCCCGTTGTTGTGTTACTTTCCCAAAACGAGCGCGGGTCGTGACAGTTATGTTACTAATAAATACTTTATTGATCCTTTAGGGGAAAGTTCAGCGACACAGGCCGCTGCCTAAAAGCACCATGGGTTTAGGATTTTGCATCTTCTACAGCAGGGGTCTCAAACTTGTGGCCCAAGGGCTGCAATGATATCTTGTGGTCTGAAGGATGAGTTTATGTGGCCCACAAGTATTACGCTGTGATGATCCATGGGTTTGGATCAACGCCATCTGCTGGCGAGCTAACTGCTACAGCTAAGTGCTTCATGCGTGAGTCTTGCTGACAATGACGCTGGACACCGCGAGGGTCTCTCCCACACCCAGCATTTACCACCACTTTGCCAAAAACCTTCAATTTTACACACATAACATAACATACAACAAACAAAACACACTGAAACCACTACACCTGAACATAACGAACACATAGCTATTCTAAAATCATAAACAGTGGGACAGCAGCCACACCCACAATCCCCCGGGCCGCTACCATGTGATTTTTATTCTATTTTTTTTCAATGAACGCTATGTTAAAATTGTATTTTGAGTTTGATTCTAAAAAAATGCTGAAAATGGGTAAAATTCAGAATTCAATTTCTAATCCAGACTTAATGATGATCATCTTCAAGCCATACTGAGAGTCTCAACTGGTTCCTCCCTCAAGCCAAATGTGGCTCAGCTATGTGAGAGAAAGCAAGAAGGAGGCAAGAGCAGCCATGTTCAGAAGAAGTGTTCATGTTCTTCAATAGACCATTAATATTCAGAAGAACCCTTTGAAGTTAAACACCTATCAGTAATGGCCTTTGAGAAGATTTGATTTTTATAACAAAGCTTTTTTTGTGGAATACGTGATGCGGCCCAACCTCAACCAGACTGTGCCTCCTGCGGCCCCTAGGTAATTTGAATTTGAGACCCTTGTTCAGAATTTGACCAGGAATCTGAAAAATACCTGGAATTTATCCCCAAACCCTGAAGTTTATAGATCACGGCCCTATTAATTGATTCACAGCCTTTTATGAGATCTGGCAAATGTGAGTGAACGACCCAAGCGCAATCAATCCATGTGACATGTAGAGGAAAGTGTCAGGTCTGGGCCAAAACTGGGCCATGATACCTTTACTATCTGTGTCTGATCTCTTGAAGACGACCAAATCAGCAAAGCTCTTTGATTCTTAGGTGACAGTCTGCTGCAAGAACCTGGGGTCAGAACCAAACAGGCTGAAGACATGGAGCTAAATCAGGGCCATGAATTTTGTAAATTCAAAAAATAAATGAAAACCTCATGAAAATTAAAGCTGAAATACTATGAAAAACTGAATTTATAGTTTCTCAATTCAAATATAAATAAATTATTAAAATAAATGTTATATTAAAACATTTTACAAAACACTACGTTTTAATATACTTTCACAATCACATTTTGTCTTTTAGTTTCAAATCTCCTTCTTTTATCCACTTTCAAATTAATTAAGAGTTTGCATTAACCAAATGGCCAAGAATATTTAAAACACACTTCACAATAAAAAAACATAAAAGCCAATAATACTCCATAAGGCAGCTTCTGTCCAACCATAGTGAGGCTGTGGTTGTGTGCTTAGATGTGTGTCTAACACTTTCTTCTTTGTGGCCAGTTGTCTCTACTGTGGGAGCAGCTACAGCAGCCTGGGCTGTAGATGAAAGACTATAACAGGTCTGAGCATCTTTCCTCGCTCTTGGACCATTGCAGTCCATTAGTTGAAACCAATAATAGATACTATTTGTAAAACCTATATGAAGCTGATTTTAGCTGCTATGATGCAACAGATGGAACCAACTTCCTGACCATCTTACACAGACCTCAACTTGAAATTAATGTTCTATTTTCATTATTTATTTGTTTCTTTCCTCCTTTGTTAAGTTCGTTCTTCTTTTCTGTCCTGTTCAAGCTGCATCAACCAGATTTCGCTGCTACATCGTTGGACGTCTGTTCTAATGTTTCCTCTGGGATCATCACTGTTTAGTCAAAGCTTTTCCAGCCACACTCGTTTGCTGGATTTTCACTAACTCACTCACCTGTTGATCTGTAGGATAAGTGTGATCGTTCTTCTGCTGCTCCTTAATTCCACTAGTGATCCAGTCTTGCTCGGATAAACACTGGTCCTGCTGTTCCTCCTTAATTCCACTAATGGATTTGTCCTGCTCAGTAAAACTTGGGTCCAGCTTCTCCATATTGCTCTTGGTCTGGTATTGATAAATGTCCACATCCTCTACTTTCAGTTCCAACTTGTACTGATCTTCCATGGTCCTGGTTGCTGTGGAGAGAAATTAAAGGGAAACTGATGAACAGACCAAAAGTAAAGTTGTCCTGCATAGGAAAGCTCAGAGTGTAGCTGTATCTCAAAATAGATCAAAGGCATCGTCTCTGGTCTCCATCTGGTCTGGTCTCCTTCCATTTCCTGAAGGATAGTATGAGTTAGGTATTAAAATTAGAAAATAACTTAATAAAGGAGGAAGGGAAACAAAACTAAAGCAAGTCTGTGGAGATTCTCAGTCATCCAGGTGACGTTGTTTGAAAGCGAGTCATGGCAACTGGACGACTTCTTTTTGTAGAAACCAGTGGAAAACATTCCCACTTCCACTGAGGCAAGAAAGAGGAAAACTAAAACTTTTTTTATTCGACTAAGCTTCAGACACAACCTTTGGATCAGCTTTAATTAGTAATGGAATAGAGTTAGTGTTTCAATAACCCGTTAATTACGCCACATGTAGACACCAGGTTCACTGTGAAGGAAAGTGATCTACTAATTGGAGGTTTTAACCAATTAGTTTTATAATCTTTAGTGAATATTTATATACGTACACATTAAAATCTATTATTATTAGCATAATGTTTTGCATTTTCAGCAGGATACAAGATATCTGAATTATTTCTATTATTCGCTCCAAAAAGTCTCTCAACTCTTGCAATTGTTCAACCAGCGCGGTGTTGCGTAATAACGAGTGACCACGTTAACTGGTGACCGACTTCAGTAGTTGCGGCAGATGTTTGAAGGAGGAACCGAGTCTGTTGGTCCTAGTCACTGCCTTGTCTGTGTTTTATTAGATTTACGCCAAACTGCTGTTAACAATCTTTAGTGGCTTCACAGATAAAACGCAGAGGTTTGATCACTTATATGTTATTGACAACAGACCGCAGCGACTCAGGCATCATCATCTTTCAGCTACTTCCGTGATACGAGAGAAGTTCAGATTGCATCAGATTATTTCTGGTAAAACTCTAAAGATTGTTAACAGCAGTTTGTTCAGATCGCGTAAAGCTGATAAAACACCGACAAGGCAGCGACTAGTACTAACAGGCTCCTTCAAACATCTGCTGTAACTACTGAAATCGGTCACCAATTAACGTGGTCACTCGTTATTGCGGAACACCTCACACCACGATGGTCCCACACCCACAACTTAACACAAACCTTCAGTTTAACGCACGAACACAACACGCAATAAATAAACACACCAGCACTACAGCATTTAAACACAATGAACACATAACTATTTAGAAGCAGGAACAGCAGCAGCTGCTCCCACAATGCACCGGGTCGCTACGCTACGCTGCTGAAAACACTTTGCTGCGTTAACGAACATGAACTTACTCCAAAATGCTGCAGCGAGTCCTTAGTGAAGAACGAAGTTCAGAGACACTTGTACCGATTTTATCTCCTTCTGGACGAATCAATGTACAAAGTCAAAAAGCTCTTCCAACCAGTCGCTCACGTTGAATAATGGACTCGTTTCAACACTTACACCGTCTCACTGCTTGTTGTTTCCCGTCGTGGCGCTTAAATGTACTATGTCGCTGGACGATGACGTCACGTGTGCGACTTGTTTTGTGGTGAGCGCTGTCATCAGTCAGAGCTACAGCGCTACTCGCTGGATAATGTGAGGAACTACTCTTTACTCGCCAGAGAGAATTGAAACCTCTTCATTTAGAATCAACAGCCTTTGCTTCTATTTCCTTGTTTTTCTGACGCGGCTACGTTTATATATTTATACTGTAGAATCAGTTTGATTTTACTGAGCATCATTCAATACAAACCCAGTGGATGCAGAGTAAAGTTGTCCTGCAGGAGAAGGGGGTGGTGTTATTAACGTTGTTACTATGAGGGTATTTCTCCAAGTCGAACTAAGTAAAGCATCACTCAAACATAGTCACTCCCTCATCTTCTGACCCACTTTGTCCTTGTGAGGCTGTTGGGGCTGGACCCATCCCAGCTGTCGTCTGGGGAGAGGCAGGCTTCACCCTGGACAGGTCACCAGTCCATCACAAGGTTCACTCTAATATGGTGAAAGTTAATTCAGACACCACACGTCAACAACCTGTATTTTCAGCTTCCTTTATTTATCCTGATGAAATTATAATGGACACGATAGCAACACAGCAGAGTTTGAGCGTTTCCAGCTTCAAATCTGTCGTCTTCAGTCTCAGGTCAGTGCAGCGTAGTGAAAGGCGTCATATCGCTGGTGGGGGAGGTTAGAAGAAGGATTTGATTGAGAGCGATCACTGCCTGGTGATAATCAGACTGGATCACTGTTGATCCCTGGGAAAGCTCGCAGACGGAGTGGAGACGGCTGAAGCTGTTGGGTGGCTTGATATTTCTCTGGGGCTTTGTTGACGCTAAGCGTATCGTGTCTCTTCCTGGTACTGAAACCAGGTGGTCAGGCCCCTTTAGCCGATGCAGAGCCACCCGCTGTACAGTAGGTCTGCTGCAGCCTTATTTCACTGGTTACCTGGAAGGTCCTACTTCAGCAGCTACTACTTCAGATGAGGGGAAGCACAAAGGGAACTGGTTCTCCCAGCTCCTCACTGACTGAACACCTGATCCAGGTAATGAGCAGAGAGCTGACGACTAGGGTAGGAAAGCCCAGCTCTACTCTCACATCTCAGTGATGGGAATCCTCCTGACTCACTCACTCACAAGTTCTCAGTGTCTACTAGTCTGATCCATTCCTTCACTGCCTGTGACAGTTCAGCACTGATCTGATCACACGTCTCTGACACACGTTTCATTACATCTTAACTCTACTGTGTTGTGGAAGCTCTTTATAGTCTTATAGTATATTAAATATAAATGTGCTGCACCATCATCCCAGACAAAAGAGCTGAATGAACACATTTCAATCAACTAAAGAGCCATTGATGACAACGTGTTATGATGTAGAACTGATCAGCTCACATAAGCATCACTGTTAATAAACTTCTATTATTAGGTTCTATTAACTACATGAATATATCACAGCTGAGTTATTACTTCATCTAATGCAAAGTGGATAATTAACACTTTACTGATCAGAGGGAAAATAAAAGCACCAGACACCAGAACCAATAAATCTACAGCGTAGTCCTCACGCGTTGCAGTTCATCATCTTCATCTTCATCTCTATCCTTCTAATTCTTCTGTTGTTCTACTTCTTTCTCTCTGTTTCACTTCATCTCACTATTCTGATACGACTCATGATATTAAAGGTTATTTATTCAATAAAATTGAACTGAAACAATATCTTCAAACTCTATCTGATCTCACACTTTAAAACCAGTCAACACAGAGACTGAAACAGAAGGAGACAAAAAAACATGAACAGCTGAACATGTTCATCAACAAATACACAATAATTATCATGAACTAAATACAATATATAAAAAGAGAGAAGTCAAACAATCAGAGCTTCACTTTTGAGCAGTTGGATCCATGTGATGTGATTGTGAACAGAAACACAGAGATGTGGTCTTTTCTAGGGGCCGACTGCTGAATTGTGCAGCTACTATTATCTAGTTTAGACCATTTAATGTCCTCATTACTGATCCATTAATGATTAATGAGCATCACAGAGAGCAGAGCTGTGGGCTCTCAGCTCCATAATGATTCACACTGACCAACACACAATAATGGGACTAAAGACAGTTTGTAGCTGCAGCTGAACTCAGAATCCTTAGTTCAATGAGGATTCAAACACAACGTACAAAACTCAAAGAGCAGAGACACAACATGAACAAGCAGATAAACACAATGAAAACATCTGAGAGCAAAGCTTTGAGAACAGAGAAACTCCATCAACCTGTAGAAAGAGCTTCTAACTGAAACCAGCTTGAGTTGAGCAGTGAGCTGCTGCTTCCAGAGTGAGACGAGCAGAGCTGTGACTCCATCCTGTCTGATGCCGACTGTCTACCAGGTAAAGCAGCATCAAGCTGGGATGTGTGTGATGCTTCACTGTGTTTAACGCGTCTCTTCCAGACCTAAACACACACATAGTTTTATTTGAACATGTCTGCGCATGTCTGTCACATGCTCTGTGAACTTGAACATCAGCATCATCAAACCCAGCTTCTAATAATCAAACTAGTGGCTTCCAGCAGCAGCAGCAGCATCTGAGGAGCCTTTGACTGAGTCTGGTTTGATCTGGTTGGACAGAAGCCGTTCAACCTCTGTGGCCCATCTGCTCTGTCTGTTCACGCGCCTGAACGCTGCGTAGGTCAGTGAACAACGATAGAAAAGCGAGAAGATGAATCCTGCGCTCAGTGAGTCTCAGCCAGAGAACAGCCTCCCACAACGCTGCTATACATTAACATCACGGTCTTAAAGTGCACTGTGGTGTTTCTATCAAACTATATCACACGTCCTTCTGTACACGCTGTCTCGGGGCAGTGATGTGTGGAACTGAACTCAGAGAAACAGATTCAACCTTCACGTCAGAACCTTTCAATAGAAACTGCTTAATCATCATCATTGTGAGACAGAGGCGACGGCTCAGGAGTCTGTAGGTGGAGGAGAAGAAAGACGAGCAACAAAAGGCCCAAGAAGTTGTTTCCTCAATCACACGTTGGTTTTATTTCATGTTGAGGAAGTAAAAGAGCCACAAACAATCTACTGTGCTGACAACTGGCACATGTAGTTCTTCACTCCTTCACATGTGAGTTCAGCGTTTTAACAGGAAGCTGTGGCCTCTGTCACAACGTCAGGTGTGAAGGAGCTTTTCACTGGTTGATGTGTTGCAGCAGCCGAGCAGCTTGGAGCTACGACGCTGTGCACCGTCATTGGTGAGAGCAGCGTTTCAGCGTCAAGAGGAACCAGCCTGAAAAGATCCACATCTGCCTGTTGGACCACTGACACTGATCCAGTTGATGCTGGAGTGAACTGGTTTGAGTCTGTAGCAGGACTATGCAGGAATTCAGTCAATATCAGTGGAACAGGTTGGTTTGTACATGAACCCAACATTAAAACCCTGTTAGGTTTGGATCATTACTGTGGAAATAGAAGCATCACAACATTCTTACATCATCTGTTAGTTTGCGTCTGTTCTGAATGTTGCTTCACTTTCAGCTGGTTCTGATCCTGGAGAGTCCAGTTCTTCCAGCGATGGAGGAAAAGCTGTGACTCTGTAGAAGCAGGTTTACTTCCTCCTCCGATGTCACCACTCATTTCTAGAAAGACGCTTCTCACCGTTATTATCTGCTTCTATGTCCTGTTGGGAACATTCATTGCTCTGCCTCCACACACACATGACCCAGAATTCACACACAAGCTGGCTGCAGGCTTTTTGTACTACACCACACACACCAAGGACTCACACAGGATCTGTAGAGACGAGCTCAGAGAACAAACAGCTTCATTGTGTCCATCATATATAAACACTGTGGAAAAGATATTGATCATGTGACTGAACCCAGATGGTTCAATATACAAGGCTCCATTAAAAAGACAACATGACACTGCTCACATCAATCTGAGCTCAACTGGACCTGGATGAACATTGACTGGTAGGAAATTAACAACTGATCAAACACATTCAATCCAAAAGTTTTCATTTAACAATCATCTCTGAGCATCTGGAAGCTTCTCATTAATTTAGCTCAGTGGTTCTTCTCTGATGTCACAGTTTGTCATGTGTTGAACTGAGCTTCAGACAAAGAGAAAACATCATCAACAAGTCATCAACATTTATATCCTGGAATAATCAGAGCTTCCATCTTTAAAGGAAGAGGAAGAAGTTGACAAGGAATCATTTACAACTGGTTCAGAAAGAAACTGATTCAATACGTGAATCTGAAAATAAGAGACATGAATAGACTGAACTATGTGATCAACAGAGACAACGTTTCTCTGACAGAACCACACTCTCACTACTACACATCACACACAGAGACACTGAGGAACCAGGAGAGTAGACTGTAAACCCAGGATACAGAGGTTGAGTGAATGTGGTGTTGAAGGTGTGGAGGTGGATCAGTTTGTCAGAGGAGACTCTGTAGAAGGACAGAAAACCAGCAGGACAGTCCACAAACACTGAGACTCTGTGAGACACAGAGGACGAGATGGATGTTTCTATGTTATTGTTCCAGACATAGTAACCACCAACATCAGAGCAGATCAGACTCCAGGACTGATTGTTTCTTCCAAATACACAGTCTTCACTGTTTCCTTTCCTTCTGATTCCTCTGTAACTCAATGATATATCAACGTCTCCTCTCCACTCAACCTCCCAGTAACAGCGACCAGTCAGTTCATTACTACACAGCAGCTGATGACACCGGTCAAATCTCTCTGAATGATCAGGATACGACTGAACCTGCTCCACACGTGTCACCTTCCTGTTGTTGTCAGACAGTCGTAGTTTTCTGTTCACTGTGTTTGTGTCGATGGTGAGTTGACAGAAATCTGATGGAGAGAACAAGACACAATCCAGCTGCAGTTATTCATCTCTCATCAGTTTGATGATGACTCATGACATCAGTGATGTGACAGTTTGAAGATGGTTGAATGTTGCTGCTTTGTTTCATCAGTCTCATTAAAACACACTTACACTTCCTCAGACCTGGTCTCAACCATCGGACTCCACCAGGCTCCACCCTGAAAGGAGGACGGGGTCAGACCAGCACATGCAGACATGGACATTACATGGCTCTCATGTTGTTCTAGGATTGTGTTCAGATGGAGGCTTGTATGTAGGGATGGACATTCAGCAGATACTAAGGAACTGGAGCCTTATCTTGGAATCTACGGAGCAGGAGGTGACGTGGAGAAAAGGCTTCACTTCTCTACTGAAGATCAGTTTTGGTGTCAGACTCCTGCTTTCAGTCTCACTCTGTCACCACCAAACTACTGGGATTTAATATCTCAGTATCCAGTGTTTCCAGAGTGAGACATCTTCACTCTAGAGGATCATTGTGTCAGGTTCAGAGTGTGTCAGTAACTTTCAGTGCAGTAAATGTGTAACAGTTCCTGCCAGCGGTAAAATGCATCTGGACTCAGAGCAGGAAGTGTCACTGATACAGTTCATCACTTTGTGTTGGTTCTGGTTGAAGCATGTTTCATTAGAGCAGCTGATCCTGGACATGAGCACCAGAGATTTAGTGGAGCTCTTCACTCAGCTCCTGCTCCTGTTGAAGTCTCTGCTAAAACAAGTCTCTCCATACCTGAGAGTGTCCAGTCTCCAGTGTGGATCCTCCAGTAGAGCAGACAGCAGCTTCACTCCTGAGTCTCCTGGATGACAGCCTCCCTCTGTGACCAGACAACCTGACAGCCTGCAGACACAACAACACAGAGAAGACTTGGAGGAGTTTGATGGACATGTCACAATTACAACCATCATCAAGTCACACACTGAACCTGATGTCACTAAAGGAGTCAGATATTAACAAAGCTGGAGAGAAATCAATGACATGAAAAAACAAGATTGGTTTAGACCTTCATCTCCTTATAAAATGCAGGATTACCAACTAATGTAAGACATACTTTGCAAATACAGATGTCAGATTATCTACAAAGGTTGCTATCTTGCTTGTTCCTGTAAAGTGATACACGTTTAGAAATTAATCATTCCATACTGATATTCTTCTAATATATAAAGATAATTTGGTTTTATGGTTACTGTTTTTTGTTTAGACATCTTATAAGATCATGTCAGGTTGACTCTCCACAGGCTGAGGACAATGTAGTGAAGTTCATCAATCCTGACCTGAGAGTCTCCAGTTCACAGTGTGGACTCTTCAGTCCATCAGACAACAGCTTCACTCCTGAATCCTGCAGGTCGTTGTTACTCAGGTCCAGTTCTCTCAGACTAGAGGACTGAGAGCTGAGAACTGAGGACAGAGCTTCACAGCTTCTCTCTGACAGGTTACAACCACTCAGTCTGATGAGAAAGTGTTTGAGAGCACGATAGATGTTTGTAGAACTGTTTTAATAATAAATATAAATAATAACAATAATAATAATAATACACAAAGAAATTATATTTCAAATGCTTTGTAAAACCAAATTGTAAATTTGTTTCTTATTGAAACAACAAACAATATATAAATTCTGAAATTAGTATGTTTAAACTGTTCTTCCATTTTGGTGTTGACATTTTAAACACGTGAATTTATTTAAATCTAACAGTAACTGGTCTGACCTGAGAGTCTCCAGTTGACAGTGTGGACTCTTCAGTCCAGCAGACAACAGCTTCACTCCTGAATCCTGCAGGTCGTTGTTACTCAGGTCCAGTTCTCTCAGACTAGAGGACTGAGAGCTGAGAACTGAGGACAGAGCTTCACAGCTTCTCTCTGACATTTTACAACCACTCAGTCTAGTGAGACAATGTTTGACAGCACGATAAATGTTTGTAGAACTGTTTTAATAATAAATATAAATAATAACAATAACAATAATAATAATAATAATACACAAAGAAATTATATTTCAAATGCTTTGTAAAAGCAAATTGTAAATTTGTTGCTTATTGAAACAACAAACTATATAAATTCTGAAATTAGTATGTTTAAACTGTTCTTCCATTTTGGTGTTGACATTTTAAACACGTGAATTTATTTAAATCTAACAGTAACTGGTCTGACCTGAGAGTCTCCAGTTGACAGTGTGGACTCTTCAGTCCAGCAGACAACAGCTTCACTCCTGAATCCTGCAGGTCGTTACTCAGGTCCAGTTCTCTCAGACTAGAGGACTGAGAGCTGAGAACTGAGGACAGAGCTTCACAGCTTCTCTCTGACAGGTTACAACCACTCAGTCTAGTGAGAAGACACAAGTATATATGTCATTATTACTTTAAAACATAGTACACAATTAATAAATACTACATTGCACATATAGAATCTTTTCACATCCATATACTTACACAGCTTTGTTGGAGGCTTTGACGACTGGCAGCAGCCTCAGCAGAGCCTCCTCTGAACCAGAGTATTTCTGCAGGTCAAACACGTCCAGATCTTCTTCTGATGACAGTAAGATGAAGACCAGAGCCGACCACTGAGCAGGAGACAGTTCATGTGTGGAGAGACGTCCTGATCTCAGGTTCTGTTGGATCTGCTCCACTAGAGAACCATCATTCAGTTCATTCAGACAGTGGAACAGGTTGATGCTTCTCTCTGCAGGCAGATCCTCACTGAGCTTCTCCTTGATGTACTGGACTGTTTTCTGATTGGTTTGTGAGCTACTTCCTGTCTGGGTCATCAGACCTTGTAGTAGAGTCTGATTGGTCTGCAGTGAAAGACCAAGGAGGAAGCGGAGGAACAGGTCCAGGTGTCCATTTGGACTCTGTAAGGCCTGGTCCACAGCGTCCTGGTAGAAATATGTAGATTCTTGTTTTGCCTTTCCAAATAGTTTAGACTTCTGGGATGTTGATTTTTGTTGTGACAGCAGATTGACTCCAGAGTTGATGAAGGTCAGATGGACGTGAAGAGCAGCCAGAAACTCCTGAACACTCAGATGGACGAAGCAGAACACCTTGTCCTGGTACAGTCCTCTCTCCTCTCTAAAGACCTGTGTGAACACTCCTGAGTAAACTGAGGCTGCTCTGACATCGATGCCACACTCTGTCAGGTCTGACTCGTAGAAGATCAGGTTTCCTTTCTGCAGCTGCTCTAAAGCCACTTTTCCCAGAGACTCAATCATCTTCCTGCTCTTTTTATTCCAGTGTGGATCTGTCTCAGCTCCTCCATCGTACTTGATGTTCTTCACTTTGGTCTGAACCACCAGGAAGTGGATGTACATCTCAGTCAGGGTCTTGGGCAGCTCTCCTCCCTCTCTGGCTATCAGCAGATCCTCCAGAACCGTAGCAGTGATCCAGCAGAAGACTGGGATGTGACACATGATGTGGAGGCTTCGTGATGTCTTGACGTGGGAGATGATGGTTCTGGCCTGCTGCTCATCTCTGAACCTCTTCCTGAAGTACTCCTCCTTCTGTGGGTCAGTGAACCCTCTGACCTCTGTCAACATATCAACACACCAAGGAGGGATCTGATTGGCTGCTGAAGGTCGTGTGGTGATCCAGAGGCGAGCAGAGGGAAGCAGGTTCCCCCTGATGAGGTTTGTCAGCAGCACATCCACTGAGGTGGACTCTGTGACGTCAGTCAGGGTTTTAGTCTGGTGGAAGTCCAGAGGAAGTCGACACTCATCCAGACCGTCCAAGATTAACACGACCTGGAACTGTTCAAACCTGCAGATTCCTGCTGCTTTGGTTCCAGTGAAGAAGTGATGAACAAGTTCCACCAAGCTGAACTTTTGCTCTTTCAGCACGTTCAGCTCTCTGAAGGTGAATGGAAATGTGAAGTGTACGTCCTGGTTGGCTTTGCCTTCAGCCCAGTCCAGAGTGAACTTCTGAGTCAGGACTGTTTTCCCAACGCCAGCCACTCCCTTGGTCACCACGGTTCTGATGGGTCCATCTCTTCCAGCTGAGCCTTTAAAGACGTCTTCTAGTCTGATGGTTGTTTCTGCTCTGTGTGGTTTCCTGGAGGCTGCTTCAATCTGTCTGACCTCATGTTCATGGTTGACCTCTCCAGTCCCTCCCTCTGTGATGTAGAGCTCTGTGTAGATCTGGTTCAGAAGGGTTGGGTTTCCTGCTTTAGCGATGCCTTCAAACACACACTGGAACTTCTGCTGCAGCTCAGATTTAAGATGACGCTGACAAACTGCAGCTGGAGATCCTGAGCAAACAAAAAACAAACAATGATTCAGGCAATTTAATGGCAGAATGACCATAAATGTGTGATTGTGTGTGTGATGCTAAACGTTGAGATAAATCCTCTTACTGCTCTGCAGACAGTCAGCCAGGTCCTCCTGCTTCATCCTCCTCAGGAAGTTCAGTGTGATCTTCAGAAATGCGTCTCTGCTGCTCCTCCTCTGCTCTTCATCCTCACCATCCAACGCCTCCTCATCCTCCCTCTGACTCTCTAAGCATTCTGGGTAATCTGGACTCAGAACCTTCTGGATCTTCTTCAGCTCCTTCTTCACAAACGTGACAATGTTTTCCTCCAGCAGCTGGAACAGAAACTCTATGAATGACACCATCCAACTAAAAGCATGGAGCCAAACATCAGATCCATGTTGGACACACTGACAATCCACTGGTGTAAAAGTGCAGCATGGAGACGATTGAACACAACAGATAAAAGTAGTGGTTGTCCATGTACAGACCATAAACATGGAGTCCAGGTGTGTTTGGTGCTGCTGGGCAGACTGACCACTGGGAACCTCTGAGCTCTGCTGGTCCACTCTGTGGAGGAACCATGAAGAATGAGCTCACATGATGTGAGTCCACACAGAGACACACACAAGGTAAAGGTCCATGAAGTGATGCTTGATGTGAGCAGTGAGTCAGAGACTCCCTGTAGCGGTGAAGCTTTACTGTCACAGTGTCAGCAGCTCTGAACAATACTATCTCTGCCTCCCTCACTGAACAATGCTGACGTGTTGGAACAAGGCGTCTAGAGACAGAGTCTGCTGGGATCAGACTGGTTGTACTGGGCAGCTCCCAGTGGGAATGTGTTGAACTGTGTGAGTCTGAGGCAGAGCTGCTGCTCACACTAGTAACATTGAACCACTTCCTCCATTCATTCATTGTTGGATCCTACATCAAAGTTCAGACGTCAGCTCTGGTGCTGACACTGGGGACAAACAGTCGTCTCCACTTACTGCAACAACATCAACTAAAGTCTAACAGCAGGAACTTCAACCTACTGCTGGAAGACATTTGAGCCAAATCTGCACGTAGAGAACGTCAATAACCAGATTTGATCAGAGTTGAACATTTGTGGTTCAGCTGCTTCCTTTGACGTCTGCCTGCAAGTCAGCACTTCATTAGAAGAGGAGCAGCCCCTGTGACCCTCTACAGGATCAGAGCTTTAGCTACTGGCTGGATGGAGATTTGATCCATGATCAGAGTGTTTGCTGGAAGAACAGTGAAGAAAGCTTCTCCTTCACATTAACACTAAACACAAACCAACTGACTCACATCACAAACAAACAACACAACTATTGATCATTATAGAAAGTTTACATCAGATTGTTCAACCTGATTCAAACTGACAACAACTCACTTTGACTCTGATGCAGGTTGGTCTTTAAAGTTAATATCATCATCCTTTGACCGGTTGCTCTTGAAGGACACACAACTGGGTTCAGGTCCAGCTTCAGCAGGTTCTCGTCTTTGATGGGACCTGATAGAAAAACAACTTAGTGACTCTCACATATTTCTTTCTGAAGCAATTACAAAAAAAATCGGTTCATAGCTAATGAATTTACTTATGTCATTATAAATATTAATAAATAGTGAAAACAATGCAACTTTTTATGAAATAAATGTTCAAACCTCTTCTTGGGTCGACTGCTTTTCCAAGACGCAGAATTGTATCCATATAGAGATTTTAGTTTTCGATGAATCCTGGAAGAAATGCTCATAATACATAATACAGCAACAACCATAGAATAAACAACTTGGAAATATTAATTATTTAAAGGCCTGTTATGACATATATCAGTTAACATTGTTTTAGGAGTATATGAGTAAACAGGTTCAAAAACTAAAACCTAGATCATCTGCACTCAAACCAACTTTATCCAAGTTGTATCAAAACAATTAACTATACACAATTTATTTTCATTCTACTAATAAATACTAATGTTATTAATTTACTTTCTGTCTGACAAATGTTCACAAGCTTCTCCTTCACATTAACACTAAACACAAACCAACTGACTCACATCAGAAACAAACAACACAACTATTGATCATCATAGAAGGTTTACATTAGATTGTTCAACCTGATTCAAACTGACAACAACTCACTTTGACTCTGATGCAGGTTGGTCTTTAAAGTAAATAGGCTCAATCTTTGACTGGTTGCTCTTGAAGGACACACAACTGGGTTCAGGTCCAGCTTCAGCAGATTCTTTTCTCTGATGGGACCTGATAGAAAAACAACTTAGTGACTCTCACATATTCAGTGGACGTTTCCTTCATCAATGACCAATAATAGTGAATCTTAAACAGTGTGTGTGACTTGGAGACAGAATCATCAGATGGTCTCAGTCATCTCACCTCTGAGCTTTGGTCTGGCTCTCATGGTCCCCACACAGAGTGGTTTTAGAGGGAGGGGCTCCCTCCTCTCTGTCCTCACACTGATTCATGTCCACATCAGCTCACACACACTTTCTACCTTCATGTGGAGACAAACACAAATCATTCACCTGCACAACATCTGAAATCCTCCTTCCATCATTAGTCAAATAGCTGCTGCTCCTCCACTTGTCGTCTCTTCTGTCTGTTCACATTTACATTAAGTAGCAGAAACAAACAAAACACTCACATAAAGACGTCACTTTATAAAAACTACTTCAGTTTCCAGTAGATGTGTCACCAACCAGAACAGCTCACTGTTAATAACCTGAGGATTCATGGAGGTTCAGTTATGTGAATGAGTTCTGTGACTCTACTGAAAGACAACATGGAGGATAAACTCTGTTCATCTGATTCAGCATAAAAAGCAGATTAGTACAGAAACAAACTAACTAGTTAGTGTGAACCAACAAAGAGTCACAATACAGCAAAACAGACAAAGAGCTGCAGCAGGACAGGAGGCAGGAGCGACAAGCAAAAGGCTTTTAATCATAGTTAGGATCACGATTAGCAGCCAGACCAACAGGAGGCTTGAAGCAAAAACGACCTGCAGACCAACCAGGTGTTTATTCTCCAAGCAGCACTAGTGATGTGCAAACGGTACCGAGGCTTCTGAGATTGTTTCGCTTCCTGAAGGATGGTGTTGAAGTGATTTCAAACTGTCGGAGCTTGGACCGAAACACGTCACATTTTAGGGGTTTTTGTGGGCGAGTGTGACTCCACACTTGTTCCTTGTAACTGTCTGAGCTTCTGTAACCTGGTTATACTTGTGCTTCTATACTTTTGTTATAATTACACAAAATGTGTTTGTAGCGTTGGTTTGAGTGTAAAACCTGATGAAGCATAGAAGGTTTTTTTTTATTATTTCTTCTTCGTTGGTGTGTTATTTTCATTGGCTATATATATATGGGTTGCAGCCCCTGACTCTCCCCTTTCTGTACGATCCTGCGGTGGGAGAGGTGGGAGCTGCTTTACATTTTCATACTTTTATATTAATTTGTGTTACTTATTTCTTTATTGTCATTATTTCTGTCATTACTGTTTTATGTGAATATGTTGATTTATTTTAGCTTCATTTTCTGCCACTCTGTAACTTGCTGCCCTCCGATGCTGTTAGCTTACAAAGTTAGTCAGTCAAGCTAACTTCAGTTTTGCTGTTGTAGGAACTGGAGCGGGCAGATGTTACAGGAGTGTGTTTTTGTTTGTTTCTATGCATCAGAGAATAAAAGGACATCATTCCAACAACCGACTCTTTAAAAGAACACAACGCAGAAGTACACCGGTCACACTTCTATTCATTTTAATGTGTGATCTCTCTTTTCTGGGTATTTATTGATGACAGAGGCTTCAAACTCACTGCTTTAGTCGTGTTTTGCATAGGCTGCTATAGAATAAACTCACTTTGAAGCTTCAATCTTCACCAGCCCATCACTACAAAGCACGAACACAGTTCAAGCTAATCATTCAAGCAAACCCACAAATGGCAGCAGGTCTGATCAACAACCTGCCCAGTGTTAGGGTTGAGCAGCAGCCATATCACAGCCTGCTGGCTCTGCTGTATTCAAGGACACCTACACTTAGACCCACACACAGAACCAGCCACAAGCCTCCACGACCCTGAACACGGATCCATCCACAACTAAATAAACGTCTTTATTCTGCCCACTTCACAGTTGAAGTTCATTTAAATCAGTCATTCTTAACCATGGGGCCGCCGACCACCAGCTAGTGGGACCACAATGCAGCTCCCCGCCGCTAGGTGGCAGTGAGGTGTCAGCCAGTAGTTAACACGCTCCGATAAACAGCAGCAGAATTAGTCAGCTGCAAACTGACTGAAAAGTTTTTAAAACGAACAAATGAAGGTGAAAGTAGTGTCCACCTCTATACAAAGGCTCAATTTGTGCGCAAATAGAAACCTGACTTCATAAAGTTTGGCTTTGTGAACGGAGGTAGCGAGTCAGAGCCCAGTGTGTTGAGTTAGCACAGAGTAGGCTAACGCTGTCCAACGAAGCACTGAAGCCTTCAAAGTTAAGGCGGCATCTAGAAACCAAACATTCAAAACTATTTGCAAAGCCAGAAAAGAAAACGGGCTTCGCGTACAGAGAAGAACTGTCGTTACGCTAAAGCAAACTTACAGTTTAATGTACGCGTTAAGACGCAACCAGCCTACGTCCGAACAGCAGAGCTGCTTCCTGGAACAAACAGGAAACAAAAGACCGCAGCAGAGTTTCACATTAAGAGACACGCTACTGGTTGAAAGAGTCCAGGAGCGGTGAGGTTGGAGCCAAGCAGTCGAAAGAACCCGAACATACAACTTTATAGGTTATAGCGTCTTCAGAGGAAAATCTGAAGTCGCTTAGACAGCGACTAATCAAGATGGGCCGCTCTCGGAGCCGCAGCTCAGAGAAACAAATGAGCTGCGGAGAGAGAGAACGAACCAGGGAACATCCAACTCTGAGAAGTCGGAGTAGGATGGAAAAGACTAATGAGTGGAAGAAAGTAGTGGCGGGCAGGCATAACTATGCTGTGAATGGATCAGAGTGGGGAGAATTAGAGTTAGAGGAAAGAGACGACGGTATGGATGTTAGCCAAAGAAATGATAGAATTAAGGAGAAAAGAGGAGACGATGCTGGTAGCGATTGGCCGAAAAAGATTAAAAGTAGCAAAGGTGACGCGAATGAGGGAAGAGAAAGGAAAGATAACGAATTCAAGATCATTCTAAGATTTGCGGAAGGGAAGGGGGTAGCGACAATGAGTCCGGTCAAACTAACGACTGTATTAAATAATCAGGTCGGTGACATACATATGGCGAAGGTGTTGAGGGATGGTAATTTACTGTTAATTTGCAGAGATGAAGAACAAAGACAAAAAACTGAAAGAAATAGGAAAAAATAAAGTGGTGAGTTCAAGTTGGAAATGGAAGCAATTGGCGTAAGGGAGTGATATGGGGAGTTCCGGTTGGTGTAACTGTAGACGAAATCAAAGCTAATCTAAAAGGAGGAAGAGTAAAAGGAGTCCGGAGGATACAGGTGACGCGGGAGGGAGTGAGAACCGATGATTGATTTTGATGAGGAAGTGCTCCCCAATAGAGTCACATTAGGATATCTGAGCTACAGCGTTAGGGAATACGTGCCGAAGCCACTGAGATGTTATAACTGTCAAAGGTTTGGACATACAGCTGCAGCTTGCAAAGGAAGGCGGAGATGTGCGAAATGTGGAGAAGACCATGATTACGGGCAGTGTGACCGGAGGCAGCGACCTAAGTGCTGTAACTGTGGAGGAAGTCACAGTGTTGCTTACGGAGGGTGTGAAGTCACGAGACAAGAAAGGGAGATTCAACAGGTGAAAGTTTTGAATAAGATCACTTATGCAGAGGCGGCGAAAAGAGTGAACCAGAGAGACGTAAATGGAGGACGAAGAGGCAGAAAGACAAATAGATAGAGAATCTGTGCAGGCAGAAGAAGGGAAGATCAGGGTAGAATGGAAAAAACTGATTACTTTTATTGCAGGAGTACTTAATGCCACAATGGAAGTAAAGTCTAAAACACAGAGAATCCAAATAATTGTTAAAGCAGCAGCTCAGCACTTAGACATCAGAGGAGGTGAGACATGAACTCAGTCTCCAGTCAAGTCAGGAACATTCCTGAATAGGACAGTAGTAAATATGGTTCTAGTGCTGCAATGGAACGCGAGAAGTTTGATAGCCAATGGACTGGAATTTAGGAAATATATAGACGATTTGCCGTTCAGACCAGATGTGATGTGTGTGCAGGAAACGTGGTTAAGACCCCAACTAGACTTCAGAATGGATGGATATGCTTTGGTCAGATGTGACAGGAGGGAGGGAGTTGGAGGAGGATGTGCAACGTTTATTAAAGAACATATTTCATTTAGAGAGGTTAGCACAGGGGGTGAACAGGAATATGTGGTGGTGGAGATATGGACAGGTGAGGGAAAAATGGTAATAGTTAATTTTTATAACCCTTGTAGAAGATTAAGTCTGGAGGGATTAATGAACATTGAAGGTTTGGGTGATGACAGGGTGTTGGTATGTGGGGACTTTAATGCTCATAGCATATTGTGGGGAGGACTTAGGACAGACAAAAATGGTGAAGTTATAGAAGAACTGTTGGAGGAATTGCACATGGTTTGCTTGAATGATGGCAGGGGAACTAGGATAGATGTGCACACAGGGAACACGTCAGTACTAGATCTAATGTTGGTGAGTAGAAACTTAGGTGGGAGAAGTGAATGGGATGTGATGGAAGAAACAGCACTAGGTAGCGATCACTTTCCAATTTTCTGTAATATAGGGCTGGTGAAAAATAAAAGGGAAAAGGAAACAACTGGGAAGTGGTTATTTAGTAGGGCAAGATGGGAATTGTTTACATATATCTGTGAGAGAGAAATGTGCAAAATAGATCTAAATGAGGATATTGAGGAGATTGACAAAAAAATCAAAGGAACAATAGTAGAGGCCGCCAATCAGTGTGTTCCTAAGAGTAAAGGAAGAATGAAACGGAAAGCAGTTCCCTGGTGGACGGATGAGTGCAGCGTAGCAGTTAAAGAAAGGAATAAAGCACTAAGAATATTAAAAAGAACTCATAACTTTGTCAACTTAATGGAATATAAGAAGGCCCAAGCAAGAGTGAGGAAAACAATACGAAGAGCGAAGAAGCAGAGTTGGCAGAGTTTTTGTAATAAGATAGGAAGAACAACTCCAGTGGGCGATGTTTGGGGAATGATAAGGAAAATGAGAGGAATTAGGAAGGAGTATCAATACCCAGCTTTAAAGAGAGAAGAGGAAATAGCAATAACAGATAAGGATAAAGCAGAAATGATAGCAAAGGAATTTGTTGAAATTCATAGTTCTCACAATTTGACTAGAGAGGGTGTGAATGGAAGGCTGAGGACTAGAGCAGCTCACGATGGAGATCTAGGAAGACATGCAGTAGACGATAGTGTCATGGATCTCCCATTCACGATGGTAGAAATGACCAGAGCATTAATAAGATCTGGAATGACGTCTCCTGGAAAGGATGACATCTGTTATATAATGTTAAAACATCTAGGGTCACTAGCGTCTGTGAAACTCCTGGGTCTGTATAATAAAGTATGGGAGGAGGGGAAATTGCCTAGTGTTTGGAAGGAAGCAGTAATTATACCTATTAGGAAACCAGGGAAAGATCCATCACATCCAGGAAGTTACAGGCCAATAGCACTGACATCACACTTGTGTAAGATAATGGAAAGGATGGTTACTGACAGACTGACCTATTATTTGGAAAAAAAGGGGATTCTTTCCCCTTACCAGAGTGGATTCAGAAGAGGCAGAGGCACCATGGACCCAATAATATGCCTTGAAAATGAAATCAGGAAAGCACAGGTAAATAAAGAATCAGTTATGGCTGTTTTCTTTGATGTAGAGAAAGCTTATGACATGGTTTGGAAGGAGGGACTCATGATTAAGTTAAATACTATTGGTATTTCAGGAAGAACGTTTAATTGGATAAGAGATTTCTTATTCAACAGATTTATCCAGGTTACAGTTGGAACAGCCATGTCGGCTAAGTATTTAGTAGATAATGGTACTCCTCAGGGCAGCGTCATTAGTCCAGTACTGTTTTCCATCATGATAAATGATGTTTTTGCACAAGTGCCAAGTGATATAAGCCGATCCCTGATTGCAGATGAAGGAGCACTGTGGAAAAAGGGGAAAAATATTACACACATTATCCAAAAGATACAAGAGGCAGTTAAGGTAGTAGAAGAGTGGTCATATTCGTGGGGATTTAAATTCTCAGTAGGAAAAACCAAAACGCTATTGTTTTCCAAGAAGAAGAAAGAAATCAAAGGTGTAGAGATACAGATGTATGGACAAATAATCTAACAGATAAAAACATTTAAGTTTTTGGGAGTATGGTTCGACTCAAAACTGAATTGGAATGAGCATATCAATAATGTGGCTAAGAAATGTAAGAAGGTGATAAATGTTATGAGGTGTCTGTCTGGGTCAGAATGGGGAGCAAGCAGAGGAGCTATGAAAAATATTTATGTAGCACTGATCAGATCGGTCCTGGATTACGGGAGTTTTGCATACGGGTCAGCAGCGAAAACATCACTACAGAAGTTGGAGGTAGTGCAGGCACAAGCACTAAGATTGTGTTGTGGTGCGATGAAGTCCACACCTATTAATGCTCTGCATGTAGAGATGGGAGAAATGCCAATGAGCCTCAGACATCAGCAGCTCCTGATGAATTATTGGACAGGCCTAAAAGGACAAACAGAGGCTAGAAACCCAGTAGTTTCAGCACTGGCTCCCAGCAGAGAGTGAGAGGGACAGGAGTAAATGTTGTATATGGAGCAGCACTGCAGTTGCTGGAGAAATGGGTTTACACCAGAAAACAATCTCTCCCACGGTGTCTCTGACAGTAACGCCTCCATGGTTATTGCTGCAGGCATCAGTTGATTTGTACCTTCTAGACAACAATCGCCATCTGAAAGAGTCGGGGAATGCACCAGGGTGGGTGGAGGAAAGGCTTCAATCAGTGTACAAGGGTTATGTGGAGTTTTATACAGATGGATCCAAGGATCCAAGCACAGGAACTACAGGTTATGCATTCACCATCTCCGCTCTTCAAGTTTCTGTTAATCGAAGAACATCAGACCATCTCGCCGTGTACACAGTAGAATTGTTGGCCATTACAGCAGCTTTGCAGTAGGTAGAACAAACCAAACCAGTTAAAGTCATTCTGTGCTCAGACTCCAGCTCAGCCTTAATATCTATAAAAACCTTTTCATCCCAAAGTAGACAGGATATAGTCAATGAAATATATGAAACTCTGTTCAGAATACAAAAGTTAAAAATAGCAGTTACCTTTATGTGGAAACCAGCCCACACAGGGATAGAAGGGAATGAAAAGGCAGATTCACTGGCAAAGGAAACAAGCAAACAGGACATTACCATGGACATCTCTCTCAGCAGGTCAGAAGCAAAATCCATAATTAAAAGTAAAATCTTCAGTAAATGGCAACACAACTGGGACATGGGAAAAACAGGCAGACATCTGTATAACATTCAGAAGGAAGTGGGGAAAATGAGGGCAACAGTAGGAAACACAAAGGAGGACAATGTAATATCACGGTTAAGATTAGGGCACACAAAGCTGAATAAGTCACTGCACCGAACAGGGAAACATCAGACGGGTCTATGTAATTTTTGTGAAGTAGAGGAGTCAATAGAACACGTGCTAAGTCACTGTCAAGAATAGAGGTCAGAGAGGGAGACAATGGAGCGATCACAGGGAACACAGGGATTAGATTTAAAGCACATACTCAATCAATCAGGAAGTTATAGAGCACTACTGACATTTCTGAAAAACACGGGACTAATAAGTAGAGTGTAGTTGTTGTTGGGTTTTTTTTGTTTGTTTGTTTGTTTTGTTTTGTTTTTTTTCTTCTTTTTTTTCCTCCTGCAACCCTGATCCACACTCCAGCATAGTAGGTGGCGGTAATGCACCTTATCACTGGATGCCGCCCGCCATAAAACTGAAAGAAGAAGAAGAAGACGACGACGACGACGAGGGAAAACAACAGGCAGCGAGACGGTTTAACGGCGTTGACGTCCTTAAAGGTGCAGCACCTCCACATAACAAGCCTCACATCCTGTTAACCAGCCCGTAGTAAAAACCACAACCTCTCTGGTCTTTTTCTAGCTATAAACCAACCTTTCACAATGAAGGTTTAACTGCAGGATGTGGACTTTATCTACACAGTAAACATTAAGCTTCATTATATCAAGACTCTTATTCCTTTTTTACGTCTGTTTCTTATTTTATCACAGTTATTCAGCAAAATTCTTTTCATCCAATACATTTCATAGATGATGTTGTTTAAACATATTTGACATGTTTATGACTGTGAGAACAGGTCAGATCATATTTAGTTGGGTGAAGCTTAACATGTTTGTAATGTGAGGATTCATTGTCAGTGTCTTAACTTCCACCTCGTTGCAGGTAGAAACTCTGCTCACAACGGCCGAGGCCACATTTCATTACTGTTTTCAGGCTTTGCTGTGCCTGGATGTAAATACAAATCACATCTACACAATCACATATACTCTGATCCATGCTAAAGTAAATGTCTTTTATTCTGAGACACTGAAGGATACATTAAAAAGCACCCGAAGAACCTAAAGTTAGAGGTTTGAAATTAATCTAGAAGTTGTTAATCATTTGTGTGAACACAGTGATATGAGCAGGACACGATGCTGCCATGTGAAAGGTTTTATACATCATCCAAAGTAAACATTGACATAAATAGTTGAAATGTTGCTTCACATTGAACTGATTTGAGCCTGTAGCCATGAAAATCCTCTTTTTGAATAATCCTCCTTCATCCTTATATAACAGACACTCAGTGAGCTGTGAGTTCAGGTTTAGACACTGATCAGTGATGTTAATGTTGCTTCACTTCACAGTGAAGTGTTGGGTGAAGTAATTTCTCCATCTCTACAATGTGATGCATCAATCAATCAATTCACATCCAGAATCTGGACCCAACTAAACCTGAGTCATTAGATGTAGTGACGTAGTGTAAACAGTGACCATGTGAGCTGTGTGTGACATCGCTCCCTATTGGCTCCTTCACCACTAAACTAACTCTGACTCTATTGGCTCTAAACATGGGTGAAGGTGTCCAACCTTGAGGAGTTTGGTGGAAACAGTTGGAACGTCTGTCAACCAAAAGGCCACAATGGAAGGAAATGAAGTGAGCAACAAAGGAGCTGCAGGATTTCTGGACTCCACAGACACTGACAACAACTAGAGGACGGAATAAAGACAAAAGAGCAGATTTCTGTTCAAACAGCTCAGTGATCTTTGACTGACAGACAGAAAACTGGATTCATTCACCTTCTGGTAAATGTGATGAAGGTTTTCCTGGACCTGGTCCATAGTTTCACTACAGCTACAGTTTCAGAGTCAGAGCTTGTTGTGACTAGATTCTTTGTGTGTCCATGTGCTTCTATCCAAACAGACGTGGTCAGCAGGTCATGAGGCCTGGACTTCATGGACTGAAAACGGCCTCAGATATGTCATGTTTGCATCTGAAGGAGTTGATGAATGAGAGGAAAGAGCAGCTTCATCCAGCATCAGCAACAATATGAAGCAATAGTTACCTAAGCGTCACTGAAGTCTGACTTAGTGGTTATGTAGTGATGTTTGATGGGAGCTCAGCAAACTCACTGATAAATGTTTAGATGCAGACGAACTGAACAACTTCACTGACGTGTCAGGATTCACTGGTTCATGTGAACCAGGTGGAGACGATGGGACACATCCACAGACTGTGGCAGAGACACTGGATGCAGTGAGTGGAGACGCTGGGTTTGTTGTGTCACTACAGTGTTGGCTGTTGTTGTCATTCACTACTTTGTGGGTCTGTGGCTGTGATGCTGCTTTATAGATGTCTAAGGTGCAGCTCTACTATTTCACATACAGCATCAATGATTCTAACCATCACCTGACAACTGTGGGGCTAGAGGTTCAATTCCCAGTTCCTCTGGTCTCATGCCACTCTGCTCTAGTGTCCTTGAGCAAGACGCTGAACCCGGAGCTGCTCTTGTATGTGATTTGAATAGATGCAAATGTCCAATTGTTTAATAACGAAACTGTTCTAAATAGTCTGGATTATTTCAAATGAATTCAAAAGGATACATTGTGGATCTGCTGCAACAACTTTCACTTTATTTCTTTATCTAACAAACACAAAATCATGCTGGTGGCAAAATCTAAATTTGGAAATGTCTAATGAAAACAACATCGTTGCGTAGGACAGGAACTAAATAATTCAGATACAAACTAGAAATCAGAACCACTGCTCAAAGCAGGGAAATTAACATTCTATGGGCGAAAGGCAGGAAACACCCTGGCAACAATGTTACTAAGGTTAAAGGTGACAGAGCATCTTCAGTATCAGCCAATAAGATGCAGTCTAGGTGTTAGGTCATGTTTGAGTCCAGATGTTAATGAGGTTTTCTAGAAAAGCAGGAAACAGAAGGTGAGTTGCTTCAAAGCCACATGTTTCAGAAGCAGCGGCTCTGATCCAGCGTCACTAAAGGTTGATGTGGTTCTAGTTGTGCTGTGAATTTTTCTCATTCTAACAATACTGGACAGAAGCAGGATGAAAGACAATAACACATATATTCAACATGTACATGTTTCCCGTGTTTTTCTGTCAGGATACTGAAATATTTCTGCTCCTGGTCAAGAGAATGTTGTTTGTTAAACCACTGGTGAGTGAAGGACTAACTCTGCTCCTGGACTAGTGCGGATCAACACGTTTAGCAAGTTTATCAATCAATGGAGTCAACTACACTTTGAGAACCTAAACATCTGCAGCAGTGGAAACAGCAACAGATAAAATAGGCTGCAGTGAAATCAGGTGGAAGCAACCAGTTAAAAAGGGGGAAGCCAATCAAATATATCAGATTTTAATCATTAAAGATCAAGGCTTTCATTAGAATAAATGACGGATCCATGGCCAGTAGCTTTGCAGAAAAACCGTCTGGTTTGGGCTCCAGCTCATCAGCCTCATGGAGAAGCTGGTGGTGGAGCAGAGAGCTGTCCCTGCTCTGCAGCTCCACCAGCCTCTCGTCGCTCCTTCCGTCTCTCCTGGTGCCTCCATGAGGCCTCTTTATGTCCTGCTCAGCGCTCTGTCCTCGTCCACTGAACTGAAGAGGGAGCTGAAGAAACAAACTGTGGACGACAACGTGACAACAAACCAAACCAAAGAAGAAGAAAGGGTTAAATATGTCCTGTTCCAGGCTCCTCCATCACTTTCTGTTCCTGTTTATTTTCACTGTGTGTCTGTGTCGAGCTTCAGTGAATTTCCTCCATATAAAGGTAAAGTATTTGACTTTATTGTTATTACTCTTTGTTTTAACTGTTGTTAGTTTGTTCCTCTTGTTAAACTTCATCAGAATGTGATGAACAGACTTTCTCCTCCATGTTGTGTCAGTAGAGTCACAGTAGAAGTAGAGTCAGTTGATGGTCAGTAGCATCTGAAATTTTCAGAAACATCTGAAAGCAGATTATTTGTAACAGAGGATCTTCAGACTCAGTGATTTGTTTTGGTTTTTCTCTGATTTCTCTGTAACTTGATCAGATTTATTTGCTAGTCATCAGTTTGTGAGTCAGCAGGAAACAGAAAGAGGAAGTGTCCATGTGACTCTACATAGAACCTAATTCCTCTTTTTGCATTTAGTGATGTGTCAGATGTTTTATCTAGTGATCAGCACTAACTCACCACAAAGAAACTGGTTTAGAGTCAGATATTCAACAGACATTAGGCTGAAAATCTTTCTGGGAAACAGATTTACCCATGTGTCAGACATGTGACGTGTTTATTCATAATCTGATGTCAGTGTCATACTAACACTGAACATAGAGGTTGTGTCCTCTGTGGGACATGTAGACACACGTTATATATAGGTCACATGACATGATTGATTATTGTTGATTAATAATAATAAATAATCTCCAGTAAAATGCAGTGACCACATGGAGACGTTCTCTTTGTGGTCGTGGTCGGTGCAGTTGTGTTGCTGAGCAGTGAACATCAGACACAGATGGTGGATCTGTTTTCCTGGAGGTCAGTGAACGTCTGCTGAACATCCTCCTCCAAAGCAACGTCACCACCATCTGTCTCAGTCAAAGACACTGAGACATGAGCTGTGAGCTTCAGGGAGCAGATGCTGGTCCTCAGCAGAGGGACTGTAGACCTGGACCAGGAGCTGCTGAGCTGAGTGGTGTCACATGAATAATGAACAGTTTGTCAGGTTTGGTGGGTGATGGTGACGTCTCTGTGGAGTTTACATTGGTTTACGTTGGTAGTTTCATTATAGTTGTTGTTGTCTGTGTAGTGTTAAATGTTCTGGTGTCGTGTTGATTTTCTGTCCTGCTGCTCTTCACTGTTCATGTTTAGTGGGAACGTTGATGAGTTTATCAGGCATTTTAACCAGTCTGACGATTTTCTGCATTAAGACTATTAATTAAAGCTGAGAGAAAACCACAGCTGTTCCTCTGCTCCAATGATTGTCTGTTCTTCTCAGTGTCAGCTGAATGCAGTCAGACAGTGTGAGGCTGAGCGGCTCTACTTCCACTATCAGCCACTAGCAAACTTCCCCTCAGTGTCATTAACAACAGTAGAAGCAGAGCAGCTGATATTTGACTAATGATGGAAGGAGGATTTCAGCTGATGTGCAGGTGAATGATTTGTGTTTGTCTCCACATGAAGGTAGAAAGTGTGTGTGAGGTGATGTGGACATGAATCAGTGTGAGGACAGAGAGGAGGGAGCCCCTCCCTCTAAAACCACTCTGTGTGGGGACCATGAGAGCCAGACCAAAGCTCAGAGGTGAGATGACTGAGACCATCTGATGATTCTGTCTCCAAGTCACACACACTGTTTAAGATTCACTATTATTGGTCATTGATGAAGGAAACGTCTACTGAATATGTGAGAGTCACTAAGTTGTTTTTCTATTAGGTCCCATCAGAGACAAGAACCTGCTGAAGCTGGACCTGAACCGAGTTGTGTGTCCTTCAAGAGCAACATGTCAAAGCATTTTTCTATTTATTTTAAAGACCAACCTGCATCAGAGTCAAAGTGAGTTGTTGTCAGTTTGAATCAGGTTGAACAATCTGATGTAAACTTTCTATGATGAGCAATAGTTGTGTTGTTTGTTTCTGATGTGAGTCAGTTGGTTTGTGTTTGAAGTGATAATGTGAAGGAGAAGCTTTCTTCACTGTTCTTCCAGCAAACACTCTGATCATGGATCAAATCTCCATCCAGCCAGTAGCTAAAGCTCTGATCCTGTAGAGGGTCACAGGGGCTGCTCCTCTTCTAATGAAGTGCTGACTTGCAGGCAGACGTCAAAGGAAGCAGCTGAACCATAAATGTTCAACTCTGATCAAATCTGGTTATTGACGTTCTCTACGTGCAGATTTGGCTCAAATGTCTTCCAGCAGTAGGTTGAAGTTCCTGCTGTTAGACTTTAGTTGATGTTGTTGCAGTAAGTAGAGACGACTGTTTGTCCCCAGTGTCAGCACCAGAGCTGACGTCTGAACTTTGATGTAGGATCCAACAATGAATGAATGGAGGAAGTGGTTCAATGTTACTAGTGTGAGCAGCAGCTCTGCCTCAGACTCACACAGTTCAACACATTCCCACTGGGAGCTGCCCAGTACAACCAGTCTGATCCCAGCAGACTCTGTCTCTAGACGCCTTGTTCCAACACGTCAGCATTGTTCAGTGAGGGAGGCAGAGATAGATGTTGTTCAGAGCTGCTGAGACTGTGACAGTAAAGCTTCACCGCTACAGGGAGTCTCTGACTCACTGCTCACATCAAGCATCACTTCATGGACCTTTACCTTGTGTGTGTCTCTGTGTGGACTCACATCATGTGAGCTCATTCTTCATGGTTCCTCCACAGAGTGGACCAGCAGAGCTCAGAGGTTCCCAGTGGTCAGTCTGCCCAGCAGCACCAAACACACCTGGACTCCATGTTTATGGTCTGTACATGGACAACCACTACTTTTATCTGTTGTGTTCAATCGTCTCCATGCTGCACTTTTACACCAGTGGATTGTCAGTGTGTCCAACATGGATCTGATGTTTAGCTCCATGCTTTTAGTTGGATGGTGTCATTCATAGAGTTTCTGTTCCAGCTGCTGGAGGAAAACATTGTCGTGTTTGTGAAGAAGGAGCTGAAGAAGATCCAGAAGGTTCTGAGTCCAGATTACCCAGAATGCTTAGAGAGTCAGAGGGAGAATGAGGAGGCGTTGGATGGTGAGGATGATGAGCAGAGGAGGAGCAGCAGAGACGCATTTCTGAAGATCACACTGAACTTCCTGAGGAGGATGAAACAGGAGGAGCTGGCTGACTGTCTGCAGAGCAGTAAGAGGATTTCTCTCAACGTTTAACATCACACAGACACAATCACACATTTACTGATGTGTTGGTGGCTTAAGTTTGATAAATGTGGATGTAATTAAATGTGTTCAATTAAATTATATATATATATATATATATATATATATATATATATATATATATATATATATATATATGTGGCTAGATAGCTCAGTGGTGATCCACGTGTGGATCAGTGAGTCAATGTCTCTCTCGCTCTTGGCGTACAGCTTGATGTCATCCATGTACAGCTTGATGTCATCCATGTAGAGGAGGTGACTGATGGTGGCCCCATTTCTGAGTTGGTATCCGTAGCCAGCCTTGTTGATTATTTGGCTGAGGGGATTCAGACCTATGCAGAACAGCAGTGGGGACAGAGCATCTCCTTGGTATATGCCACATTTGATGGACACTTGTGCAATTGGCTTCCCGTTGGCCTCAAGGGTGGTTTTCCACAGCCTCATCGAGTTTGCAACGAACGCTCTTAGAGTCCTGTTGATGTTATACATCTCCAAGCATTCACTGATCCACGTGTGTGGCATTGAGTTGTAGGCTTTCTTGTAATCAATCCAGGCAGTGCACAGGTTGGTCTGTCGGGCTTTGCAGTCTCGAGCGACTGTTCTATCAACCAGTAGCTGGTGTTTGGCTCCTCTGGTATCTTTACCAATGCCCTTCTGTGCTGTGCTCATGTACGGATCCATATGCCCACTTATCTTAGCCGCTATGATGCCGGACAGGAGCTTTCATTTTGTGGAGAGGCAGGTTATTGGCCTGTAGTTGGATGGGACTGTTCCCTTCTGGGGGTCTTTCAGGATCATGACTGTCCGCCCTTCAGTCATCCATTCAGGGTGGGTCCCATCTCTTAGCAGCTGGTTCATTTGTGCTGCCAGGCGTTCATGGAGTGCAGTGAGCTTCTTAACCCAGTACCCATGTATAATGTCAGGCCCTGGTGCTGTCCAGTTTGCCATACCTGCCATACCTCTTTCTTGGATGTCTGCTACTGTGATGGTAACTGGAGCCTGTTCTGGGAGGTTGCTGTGGTCTGCCTTTAGGTCTGCTAGCCACTGTGCATTGCTGTTGTGTGATGCTTCCCTCTCCCATATGCGTTTCCAGTATTGTTCAGTCTCCAGCCTTGGTGGGTCTGCTCTGGAGACTGAGAGTACACTCTAGCCAGTCGTGTTGAGAACAGCCAGTTTATTCTCCTGGCTTCAATTTCACTTGTGTATCTCTTGAGGCGGCTGGCCAAGGCTTGGAGCCTTTGTTTGGCAAATTCCAATGCTTCAGGTATGGGCATATATCTGTACTGGTCACTTTTTCATTGCACCTTTCTGGAGCTCTGACAGTTGGCTTCTCTCCGTGTTGCCTTGATTTTGGCCTCTAACCTTCTCTTCCACGGTTGGACTTGCTCTGTCTGATTGCCCTTCGACTTATGTCACTTATATCACTTATGTGACGGCTGCTGAAGTGTATATCAGCTCATTGGTTTCAGTGATGCTCTTTGTAGGTATCATACCGAAGATACTTCACTAGGTCTCTGCAGAGTTTCGGGGTTGCCTTGTGTTCAGTCTAGCTGCCTCGTTCAGCGTACTTGGGGCTTTGTACCCAATTTCTGGAAGGGGAGTTGGTGTTAACTCCCCTCTGATCTGGCGTTCTGGCTCCCCCTTGCCATAGCATTTGTGTTTGTGTTGTACTTCGTCAATCTCTAGTTGTGATGGCAGTTGCCGTTTCTGTTCATATACCATCTTTCGCTAGAGTAGAAGCATTCCAACAGAGCCAAGTTCTCGTATCTTGTCCATTTCCAGACCTTTTTTGACTGGGCGACGTCTGAGCCGGTATGTTTCTTGATTTAGTATCTCTCATTGTGTGTGAGGTCGGCCATATGTGCGAAGTGGGTCTTGCCGAAGGACCCACATTGATGATGATGCTATTTGCCCTGAGGAGTGCCCTCACCCGGATTTGAACCCGGGTCTCCCGCATATATATATATATAAAAAACATATTACTTGCTTGTTGTTTCAGGAGCTTCTGCTGCAGTTTGTCAGCATCAACTTAAATCTCAGCTGAAGCAGAAGTTCCAGTGTGTGTGTGAAGGCATCGCTAAAGCAGGAAACCCAACCCTTCTGAACCAGATCTACACAGAACTCTACATCACAGAAGGAGGGACTGGAGACGTCAACCATGAACATGAGGTCAGACAGATTGAAGCAGCCTCCAGGAAACCACACAGAGCAGAAACAACCATCAGACTAGAAGACGTCTTTAAAGGCTCAGCTGGAAGAGATGGACCCATCAGAACCGTGGTGACCAAGGGAGTGGCTGGCATTGGGAAAACAGTCCTGACACAGAAGTTCACTCTGGACTGGGCTGAAGGCAAAGCCAACCAGGACGTACACTTCACATTTCCATTCACCTTCAGAGAGCTGAACGTGCTGAAAGAGCAAAAGTTCAGCTTGGTGGAACTTGTTCATCACTTCTTCACTGGAACCAAAGCAGCAGGAATCTGCAGCTTTGAACAGTTCCAGGTCGTGTTCATGTTGGACGGTCTGGATGAGAGTCGACTTCCTCTGGACTTCCACCAGACTGAAACCCTGACTGATGTCAGAGAGTCCACCTCAGTGGATGTGCTGCTGACAAACCTCATCAGGGGGAACCTGCTTCCCTCTGCTCGCCTCTGGATCACCACACGACCTGCAGCAGCCAATCAGATCCCTCCTGGGTGTGTTGACATGGTGACAGAGGTCGGAGGGTTCACTGACCCACAGAAAAAGCAGTACTTCAGGAAGAGGTTCAGAGATGAGCAGCAGGCCAGGACCATCATCTCCCACATCAAGACATCACGAAGCCTCCACATCATGTGTCACATCCCAGTCTTCTGCTGGATCACTGCTACGGTTCTGGAGGATCTGCTGAGAACCAGAGAGGGAGGAGAGCTGCCCAAGACCCTGACTGAGATGTACATCCACTTCCTGGTAGTTCAGACCAAAGTGAAGAACATCAAGTACGATGGAGGAGCTGAGACAGATCCACACTGGAATGAAAAGAGCAGGAAGATGATTGAGTCTCTGGGAAAAGTGGCTTTTGAGCAGCTGCAGAAAGGAAACATGATCTTCTACGAGTCAGACCTGACAGAGTGTGGCATCGATGTCAGAGCAGCCTCAGTTTACTCAGGAGTGTTCACACAGGTCTTTAGAGAGGAGAGAGGACTGTACCAGGACAAGGTGTTCTGCTTCGTCCATCTGAGTGTTCAGGAGTTTCTGGCTGCTCTTCACGTCCATCTGACCTTCATCAACTCTGGAGTCAATCTGCTGTCACAGCAACAATCAACATCCAAGTTCCCTAAAGTATTTAAAGACAAACATAAACTAAAATATCTCCACCAGAACGCTGTGAACCAGACCTTACAGAGTCCAAATGGACACCTGGACCTGTTCCTTCGCTTTTTCTTCGGTCTTTCGCTGGAGACCAATCAGACTCTACTACAAGGTCTGATGACCCAGACAGGAAGTAGCTCACAGACCAATCAGAAAACAGTCCAGTACATCAAGGAGAAGCTCAGTGAGGATCTGTCTGCAGAGAGAAGCATCAACCTGTTCCACTGTCTGAATGAACTGAATGATGGTTCTCTAGTGGAGCAGATCCAACAGAACCTGAGATCAGGACGTCTCTCCACACATGAACTGTCTCCTGCTCAGTGGTCGGCTCTGGTCTTCATCTTACTGTCATCACAAGAAGATCTGGACGTGTTTGATCTGCAAAAATACTTTGCTTCAGAGGAGGCTCTGCTGAGGCTGCTGCCAGTCGTCAAAGCCTCCAACAAAGCTATGTAAGTCCTCACATGACTGAAATGTGTATCAACAGCCTGGTGTTGTCCTCAGCCAGAGACATCTGCAGCTGAGCTGAATGATTCATCTACACATTAGACACATTAACAGCTTGAACGTGTGTTAATAGAACTAAAACCTGTTGAAGTGACAACACACTGGAATCATGGAAACAGATTCCAGATAGTTGAGAGTAACAGCAACAGCAGAGGAGAGTGAACATCAGTAGTTCAGTCAATGACTGAGTCTCTGGTTCCTTCCTGAACCTTGAATAATAACTAACAGGATGATCAAGGCACCTGGTCACTGACCTTTGACCCCTGCCTCTGTTTCCTCTCTGCTAAATGTAGACGTGACTCAGAAAGTGAAGTATTAGTCACTGATCCAGCTGCTGTGTTTGCATTGACTGTCTCAACCTGACAGAGATCACACATCTGGACTGATGCCTGCAGGAACCAGATGATGTTCTGGTCTGGCTGCTCAGGTGTAGGACCAACACCTGGCATCACACAACACACTACATGATACTACTACTAATCACAGTCACGCTCCAGGTATAAAGCAAGTCAAAGTGGTTTCTATCCATCATCCAGTCGTGACTCAGATCTCAGTAGGCTGCAGCATAATGTGACAGAATAAAGCTGCTGTGACCAGTAATGAGTAAATCAATCCACATAAACCAAAGCTTAACAATAGTTTATCATTAAACATTAAATACATGAGTGAAATGTTCAGTTAGTTTATTTTAAGGCGCCAGGAGACAACAGAGCAGCATCAACAGAACACAGGCAGGTGGTTGGTTCTGCATCTGCTCCTGGAAAGTCTGACTGGAATCTACACACAGGTTGTTCCTACGCAGGTGGTCACATGGTCGTCTGGCTACGACTTCAAGGGTTTAGAAAGAAAGGGCAGATTAGATGTTGGCCTATAGCTGCTAGTTCTCCAGGGTTGAGAGCAGGTTTGTTCAGTGAAGGTTTGACCACAGCAGCCTGAAAAGCCTGAGCTACGTAGCAGAGACTGGTTGGTTGGATTCAATGTGGACGTGCTGATGAACGGAAGAACTTCTGTGAGTGATCTAGTTGGGATTGAGTCTAAGAGACAAGCAGTCAGACAGAGTCACCAGCAAACGAATCAATGTCTGTAATGGTTCCAATGTTCTAAGTAAAGAAATCCATGAAGTCATTGCTGGTATTTGAAGCTGCTCTGGGTTCAACACAGCTATGACTCTTAGTCAGTCTGGCTCCAGAACTGAACAGAAACCTGGGCCTTGCTGCCGCCCGGACCTCTTATTGTGGTGGGCTCCACTCTGACTTTTATTGTGGAGGGTTCCGCCGGCCACGCTTTTATCACCTCCGCTAGCTTCTTTTGATTTACAGATTGCTTTCACTTGGACTTTGTTCACACGCACACCCCACTTAAGCTCCGTTTTCCGACACGTCAGTGTCGGATCATCACTCATGCCTGCTCATGTTTTTCCACGCTTGCCATTCCTGTTCGCCCATGCTTTGACTCAGGTAGTTGTCACGTCCTGTCGTATGTTTCTTTTTTCATGTTTATGTCTCTTTATGTTTGCCTTCACGTATGCCAGGAGATGCACCGGCTAACGGCTAGCTCAACGTCTTTGTTTTTTTGATAACTGTGTGAGTGTGTTTTGGCTTTTGTTTTGACGATCTGGCAGAGATTAAACATAGATTGTGAAAGAGCACTGGTTAGAGCAGTTATAACTAGAGATGAGCCGGATACTCGGCTAATGAGTATCAGGTACGGATAAAGCACTTCTGCCGAGTACGAGTATTATACGAGTAATACGAGTCAATATCTGTGCTCGGATTACATGAAAATCATCAAGTACAGCGCGGTACTTTTCCAATCACGTTTAGGGTTTTTTCAGCTTTTTACTTCGGGTTGTAATACGTACTAACCAGCAGAGTTCTGGTAAACGTGGGTTCAGACATGAATGCGACTCGCATTGCGTCTCTTCCTGTCGGAGAATTTTTTTCTTTTTTAAACCTTCAGCTGTCTCTAACCAGTAACCAGACACTGAGTGTCTGACACGTTTTTGCTGTATTTCATAAAAAATAAAGGTATTACCTTAAGCTAGTGTTATAAATATTACAAATTAATTATTAAGCTACACACACACACACACACTCACCTGATGTGGAAATAAAAAAATAAAAAAGAACCAAAAAAATAAATAAAAATAAAATAAAACTGATCATAAAAAAATTTAAAGTTAAAGAAAGTTATGTTGTTCATTACATTTTACTTCATAATTGCAAAACTTGTTCTGTAATATGGTTCGTTTGCTATTGTGATCAAAACCATTGATCTGAAGCTCAATCCTGATGCTGTCCTGTAAATATTTTTCGAATCCACAATAAATATAGCAATTTCTGATCAACCCATATATTAATTGCATGCTTAAAATAACATACCGGTTAAAGCCCCGCCCATTTCAAGCCAAACTCCACCCACTTCCGTGTTAGGTCACACCCACTACGAGTACAGATACAGATAATTCATATGGTTAACAGATACAGATACAGATACAGATAATGCTGTACTCGCTCATCCCTAGTTATAACCAGGTGAAGTTGGAAGAGAATGGGAAACAAACCCTTAAACGGTGGCTTAAATCTCTCTAAGGCAAAGATTTGAAGTCACCCTCTACACCAGAAATTAGAACAAACGTTAAGACAAACACAATACAGTAACAGAATTAACATCTAGGGACTGTCTGACTACAAACTAGAAGAACTGATTAAATGTTTCACCATGTGTTGTCTCCATGTTGTCTTCATACCCAGCAAACCACAGCATCACACTGAGCAGCACAGACTCCAACCATCAGCACCTTGGGAGGTCCAGTGGTCCTCTCCACCAGTTCTGGTAGCTTCTGCCTCTGCACCACATCTCTCTGGTTCTAGGTGTGGTTTCCTGCTCACCAACAGGGAGCTCACCCCACCTCCTTTCCTGCTGCATTGGAGTCTGTCAAGTCTGCCCCATCAGCATGAAGCTACTACCTCTGAGCAGACAGCATCACCTTTATTTAGTGATGTCCACAGAGAAACAGTGAGCAGGTTTCTGTCCCATGGGTCACTGATAGTCCAGGAAGCAGTGGCCTCTCTGAGCCAGTACCCACACTCCTGATGGTTTCTCTCTGTCTCTGACATTTTTTCAGGCTTAGTCGCTGCTACATCTCAGAAAGAGGCCTTGAAGCTCTGTCCTCAGTTCTCAGCTCCCAGTCCTCTAGTCTGAGAGAACTGGACCTGAGTGACAACAACCTGCAGGATTCAGGAGTGAAGCTGCTTTCTGCTGGACTGGAGAGCCCACAGTGCCATCTGGAAAGTCTCAGGTCAGGATTTGCCCAAAGTGTAAACGATGAGCTACAGCCCTCACTGTTATTTTACATTTGGTTCATCACGTCTCTCTTCAAATACATTGAACACGTAGGGTTTCTAGTGTCTGTAGTTAAGACCACATTTTGGTTTAGTTAAAGTTGAAAACACACAAACAGGAATACAAATCTAATGAGAATTTGTTATTACAAAATTTATAAAGGCATAATATATAATATTTATATAAAGGCAGGATATTTGACTAATACAACAAAAATATATTGTTTCGGTGCCTCAAGCCAGACCACGGCGGGGCCCAAATGCAGGAAGAGACTGCATTGAAAGAGAATGAAGGATCTGTGGCACCGCTCCTTCCTACACTGTGGGTGGATCAGTCTCCACTGAAGGAGCTGCTCAGAGCCTCCACTGTCTGATGCAGTGGCTGAGAAGCATTGAATACTTATAGGATGAATGTACCCACAGCTGCTCGCGGCGAGCTGGAGTGGGCTTGCTAATAGCCCCCCAGCTTAGCAGCCATGTATTGGGAGTTTTCCCTGGTAAATAAGAGGGTTGCGTCTTTGCGCCTTCGGGAGCGGGATAGGATACTGGCCGTTGTCAGTGCCTACAGGCTGAATGGCGGCACCTTCTTGGAGTCTCTGGAGAGGGTCCTGGAGAAGGCTCCAGCTGGGGCTTCCATTGTTTTGCTGGGGGACTGCAATGTTCACGTGGGCAGTGACAGTGAGACCTGGAGAGGCGTGATCAGTAGGGTAAGGAGAGCGGCTGAGCTATCATCTGATCACCATCTGGTGGTGAGTTGGGGCAGGCAGGCCCAGACGAATTGTCAGGGTCAGTTGAGAACATCTGACGGAACCCACTGTGAGATAGATATTCAACTCCACCCATGTTCCCATCTCTGGAAGAGCCTCAGCTGGATTGTCAGTACGGCTGTTCATAGTTGTGTTCTTCCCAGAAACTGGTGGTGGACACCGGAGGTAAGGGATGCCATCAAGCTGAAGAAGGAGTCTTACCGAGCATGGTTGGCTTGTGGGACTATCGGCAGGCCAGATGTGCGGCAGCACAGGCAGTTGCAGAGGCAAATTTTCGGGCTTGGGAGAATTTCAGGGAAGCCATGGAGGAGGACTATCGGTTGGCCTCGAAGCGGTTCTGGCAAACCATCCAGCAACTCAAGAGGGGGAAGCAGTCCTTTACCAACACTGTTTACAGTGAAGGTGGGGAGCTGTTGACCTCAACTGACCTGAACTTTGGGTCATGACTGAAAGGACGAGATCCTTTCTTCGCAGGGTGGCACCCTTAGAGATTGGGTCAGCTCAGTCACTCGGAAGGAGCTTGGAGTAAAGCCGCTGCTCCTCTACATTGAGAGGAGTCAGTTGAGGTGGCTCAAACATCTATTTAGGATGCCTCCTGGCATATGCCTCTATGGCCTCTATGGGGAGGTATTCCAGGCATGTTCGACCGCATCCAGTGACTGTGAATAGTTCAATTCAACCATGAACATCACTGATCAGGACAATCTGACTGATTATTAATGGTTTATCTGCATGTTTGGTTCTTTATTCAGATTGATGAACTGCAGTTTGTCAGAGATCAGCTGTGAATATCTGGCCTCAGCTCTGAAGTCCAACCCATCACGTCTGACACATCCGGACCTAAGTGAGAACAACCTGCAGGATTCATCAATGAAGCCTCTGTGTGGTTTTCTGGAGAGTCGTCACTGTCGACTGGAGACTCTGAGGTTTGTTTCTATAAATGAGTCACGTGTCCAGAACCTGAGTCGGACTCGTTAGGTCTGTTTGAAAACTTGAGGATCTTTAGTAGAAGCGCAGATAAATTTGTCATCACATCATGAGTGAGTCCAGATGGAGCCAGTGGTGGAACTGCAGAGTTGAAGAGGTGAAGTCACGACGTCTGAGCTGAAGCAGCAGCTTGTTGTCATTAATATTAATGAGTCTTTGTTTACTGTTTGATTGGACTGTTTTCAACCTGCATCCTGTTGGTTCTGCTGTTTGGAGCTTCTAGTTTCTAAACTTCTACTTCCTGAAGCGTCTTCAGCTCCAAACACACGATGAGACACTGAATGGTTTCAAGTTGACTCTTTGTCTTCTACTGTTTCATCTTTGGTTCTTTATTCAGATTGAGTTGCTGCAGTTTGTCAGAGATCAGCTGTGATTCTCTGGCCTCAGCTCTGAAGTCCAACCAGTCACATCTGACACAACTGGACCTGAGCTACAACTACCTGCAAGATCCATCAGTGAAGCATCTGTGTGGTTTTCTGGAGAGTCCTCACTGTCGACTGGAGACTCTGAGGTCAGGCTCCATGTTTTAGTTCTGTGTAGATTAATGTGATGTGAACGTTGTGCTGACGCTAAACTGCAGACATGAGGCTGATGTTCTACTGATCCACACTGAGGGTCTCCATGGCAACGTCTGCTTTCTTCTTCTGTGGTTTAGTTAATTTTTAGTTTTATTCAATCATTGTTTATTAATATTATCACTGAAAAAATAAATGAAACAATGTTTAATCAGTCAGAAAATATCAAATCTTTGATCACTAGTTAATGCACCAACACTTTTCTAAGGCTTCATAATGTTGGTTCTGACTCAATATTCAAACCCAAGATGCCGTAATCAGAAGTTCTGGATCTGCTTGTTTGACTCGTTCCACCACTTTGACTCCATTAAATGTTTCCTCATTATCAAATGTTTCTGTGACAATGTTGTTCCATCAAACAGAACATTTTCTGTTTTGTTTCTATAAATGAGTCACATGTCCAGAACCTGAGTCGGACTCATTAGTTCTGTTTGAGAACTTGAGGATCTTTAGTAGAAGCTCAGATCAATGTGTCATCACAACATGAGTGAGTCCAGATGGAGCCAGTGGTGGAGCTGCAGAGTTGAAGAGGTGAAGTCACGACATATGAGCTGAAGCAGCAGCTTGTTGTCATTAATGTTAATGAGTCTTTGTTACTGTTTGATTGGACTGTTTTTAACCTGCATCCTGTTGGTTCTGCTGTTTGGAGCTTCTAGTTTCTAAACTTCTACTTCCTGAAGCGTCTTCAGCTCCAAACACACGATGAGACACTGAATGGTTTCAAGCTGACTCTTTGTCTTCTACTGTTTCATCTTTGGTTCTTCAGGTTGATGAGCTGCAGGTTGTCAGAGATCAGCTGTGATTCTCTGGCCTCAGCTCTGAAGTCCAACCCGTCACATCTGACTCAACTGGACCTGAGCCACAACAACCTGCAGGATTCATCAGTGAAGCATCTGTGTGGTTTTCTGGAGAGTCCTCACTGTCGACTGGAGACTCTGAGGTCAGACTCCATGTTTTAGTTCTGTGTAGATTAATGTGATGTGAACGTTGTGCTGACGCTAAACTGCAGACATGAGGCTGATGTTCTACTGATCCATACTGAGGGTCTCCATGGCAACGTCTGCTTTCTTCTTCTGTGGTTTAGTTAGTTTTTACTTTTATTCAATCGTTGTTTCTAAATGTTATCACTGAAAATATAAACAAAACATTTAATCAGTCAGAAAATATCAAATCTGTGACCAGTACCTGATGCTCCAACATTTTTCTAAGGCTTTATAATGTTGCTTCTGACTCAATATTCAAACCCAAGATGCCGTAATCAGAAGTTCTGGATCTGCTTGTTTGACTGGTTCCATCAGTTTGACTCAATTAATTGTTTCCTCAGTATCAAATGTTTCTGTGAGGTTCTAGTTTCTAAACTTTTACTTCCTGAAGCGTCTTCAGCTCCAAACACACGATGAGACACTGAATGGTTTCAAGCTGACTCTTTGTTTTCTACTGTTTCATCTTTGGTTTTTTATTCAGATTGAGTTGCTGCAGGTTGTCAGAGATCAGCTGTGATTCTCTGGCCTCAGCTCTGAAGTCCAACCCGTCACATCTGAAAAAACTGGACCTGAGAGGAAACAAGCTGCAGGATTCATCAGTGAAGCTTTTTCGTGACCTGGTCCAGACTGTCAACTGGTGACTCTGAGGTCAGTAGAGGTTGGAGTCAGTCTGTGCTGCTTCCATCAGTCTTGTTAACTCAGTTAGTGTCACAGCAGAGATTCCAGTGTTTCCTGTAAAGCTCCAACCTTCTCAGTGAAGCTGTGACAGAAAGACAGAGACAGAGAGAACAGTCAGCATCAGATCAGCCAGAAGCTTGTTGTGATCATGATGACGACTGTTGTTGTTGTGTCAGCTGATGTTTCCAAGCAGAGCAGATGTTGGTCACCACACAGTTATTCTGTCTTTAATGGACCAACAGGAAGTTGTCACTAAACCCATGACTCAGCAGTTTATTGACAGTGAAATCTGCTGAGTCAGCAGACTTGATGCTAAACGTGTGCAGGTGTGTGAGCTTCAGTCCAAGACGTTCAGATGAGCTGGAAGGAAGCTGCTGCACTTCTGCTCTGAACTTGACTGAAGTCTCTGCTGCTCAAGATGGAAACTGGAACAAGACACGATTTAGAAACGTTGGTTAAACTGTGTCAGAGTGATGTTAATCATTCAAAAGTGATTTGATGCTGACTGTGTCATAATTAAACATAAATTCTCTAAGTGAGTCAGTGTGATGCTCCACTGACCTTAGATCTGCTCTTAGTGAGTCAGTGTGATGCTCCACTGACCTTAGATCTGCTCTTAGTGAGTCAGTGTGATGCTCCACTGACCTTAGATCTGCTCTTAGTGAGTCAGTGTGATGCTCCACTGACCTTAGATCTGCTCTTAGTGAGTCAGTGTGATGCTCCACTGACCTTAGATCTGCTCTTAGTGAGTCAGTGTGATGCTCCACTGACGTGTGCTCACATGTGTGGATGTGTGTGTGATGTCAGTTGGTGTCATTTGTCTCATTAGTGTGGACAGAATGACTTTTGTCTTAATGTGAGCAACATCTAGTTTGGTCCAGGGCAGAGCTTTATCTTCAGCAGTAGGGGGCAGTGGAGGCTGTGGTTTGGACCAGCGTGAGTTTCTGTGTCCTTCATACCGGAGGAGAACTCAGCCAAGTGAAGCCACGTTTCCCGTGTGTCATCGTCTCTTTCCTGTGTTTCAGGATCTATGTCTGTCTACAGATGCTGCAGCTGGTACCTGTGACATGAGCTGAATATGTCCATGAAGCGCTGGTTAGAAATGTTGACACATGGAGCCATGAAACCACGACGCTCTTCAGAAGTTCTCTCCGACTCTGTTTGACAACTCAGGCTGTCAGTGACGAGAGAAGCCTCATATTGCATCTAATTTCCCACCAGCCAGTTACAGCTCACAGGCCTTTTCAGAAGACCAGACATTTACCTCAACTCATTTAAGAGTGTGATTATCATCACAACAATAAAGGTGTTGTCACAAATCCACATTATGACATTTGAGGAGTTTAAGTCTTTGAAGAACTGAAATCCTCAGAACAAGGTTTGGATGGAATCTGTGATGGACAAGACAAAATAGTTGGAGCCTCTGTGTCAAAGATTGAGACGTTTAATGAAGCTGGGAATTAATAAGTGTTTACACCTCTCAGGACCAACCTCGTTCTCTAAAAGTGTCTGTTAAATAAAAACATAACATGAAAACAACTCCAGTATTATTTTTAAATTTTTAATAACCTGTGTTTATTTTACACGTAACAACCCAGAGATCCTTTAAAAACCTGACTGTGTCAGTACAAACGTTGTGTTAAACGTGTGTTGATGCTTCTTCAACTTGGTGAATTAAAACTGGCTCTAAAACCAGTCAAGGCTTATTCTGTATTTTCTTATACTACTTCTTTCTTATATTTCTTCAAGTGTATGAGGGTTAACACACACAGGCCTATGAGGCTGTTAAAACAGAAGAAACAAGGAGGCAGATGATGTTTTCAGTCAGTTCTTAGTGACAGTGTGGTTCTTAGTTATCTAGACCAATGTAGGAAAAGATTTAAATATGCCTTGATGAAAAAGCACAAGATCCAACACTTTAGTTCATCCACCATTGGTCACTAGGGACACTGTTGAGCTGCTCTCCCAATCCCAGCTCTGCACGTTCGTTGAATGATGAGGAGAAACGTCTGATAAAAATCAATCTTGCTTTTATTTCAAACTTGAAGAATAATAATTTACAGGCCTGGGTCAGTCTGTCTCTATACTATACAGCATATAGTCAGGGCACGAAGTCTGACTGACACTGTCTGTCCCTCGACCCACACTTTCATACTAGACAGAGCATCTTTCTGTGGTGTAACCGGATCCTGATGTCGTGGTCTGGTGTTCGTCTCCATGGCTGGTTTATTGGTGTCTTATCTTCTCCGTTGCTGTGTGGCCCCATAACCTATGGATCTAAGCACATTCCTTCTACAGACATTCACATGTTTCACTCCCAACTTATCTGATTTTCTGCTTAGACCCCATCCTTCACATGCTGTTTTATGACCTGAGTGCTCCTCTACTATTCTCTAAACTTGATGTGTGTTTTAAACTACCGTATTTTACGCACCATAAGGCACCGCATTATAAGGTGCAGTCACATTTAAGGGGTCTATTTCTGTACTTAACCCATACATAAGGCGCATCGGATTATGAGGCCGATTCTTGAGAAGATTTTGGCTTTTAGGTGCCTTATAGTGCATATATATAGAGCTCATTCTATGATGACTTTACTTAGTATTGATAGAACTTGATATGGTATATTGATAGGATATATCAAGTACCATAATATGAGGGTTACAGGTGGACAAGTGTGCAGAACAACAGTGCATCGTCCTTTGTCCGCACAACAAACCGGACCAGGGCAGGGCCCAACAACAGGAAGATGCACTGTTGTTCTGAACACCCCAGACCACCACTAAAAAGTCAGCTCACTGTTAAGAGGACCAACACACTTACGAGAAGCTGAAAAGAGACCCCACCAGCAGCTACTAAAAGAAAATCATAGCTCATCTCAAAGAGCTGGAAACGGACCAGACCATCGACAGGATGACATACCACCGCCTGCATCCTGGAGAGGCCACTCCCTGCATTTATGGACTTCCTAAGATCCACAAAGAGGGAGCCCCGCTCAGACCCATAATCAGCAGCATCAACTCGGTCACATATAACATTGTGAAACACTTGGCCACCGTCCTGACGCCTCTGGTGGGACACACAGACCATCACATTCACAACAAGCCAAGGGCAGAGGACTGAAACTGGAAATGGATGAAACCATGGTTTCTGTTCAGCATCCCTACCAGCTGTTAAGAAAAGACTGGAAGAGGACACCACCCTCACACCACATATTTCAGCTATAGAGGGGACTTCTTCTTGTGTGTCTTTAAAAAGATTTGAAGTAGTAGATTTAACAAATGTGTTCACACTTCTATGGGTATAACACATGCTAACACTTGAAATGTTTTTTAATGTTTAAAAGACATATTACCTGATATATACTTAAGGAATATTGTTTTGCTAAATGTATAGCATGTATGCTAAAATGTAGCAATACCATTGCAAACCATACACGCGCAATATAATTAGCACGCCAAAAAAGTTCTTGACAAAAATAGTATAATTACTCTAAGGCACTTTTATTTAAAACAATTACTATTAAAACAAGGATTTTACAGCACTGTTGACTCATTCCCATTAGCAGGGTTACAAAACCATGACCATGTAAATGGAAAGCAAGACGATTGATGCGCCGTGTAGCCCAAGATGGTTGAGCCGCTAACTGACTATCCGTTGAAAATGCACTTTAGCTACACTTGTTGCCCTACTCATTTTAAAACAAAAAACACGTTTCGACAAGCTTCTCGTTTTTCCCATTTCTTAGTAAACGCTATGACAAGTGTCAATGCACATTTCAGATATTACGTAGTTGTTGGACGCCAACATGCCTTCATACTAGCATAGTGGCTGGTCGACCATCAGTTACATTAGCAGGTAACAGCAGTACCGTAATCACAACTAGGCATTTGAAATAACGCATGGACTTCTTTCACTTAACAGCATACATGTAAATGCCATATGTATGTTAATATCATGTAAAACCATTAAGTCCAAACAGGAATAACAGTTGGGTACTTACCAGATGTATGGACAAGTAGGTATCCGAACACTATGTTGAAACAAACTTGGCGAACGGACATCCGAAATTTCCGTCCTTGTGAGAAAGATCAATTTATAGCCAAAAGAAGATGTCATATAAAGTGTAACATAACATGTCTTAATAACACAACTTTACTGATGTCGATGGTTTTCACGTTGACATCAAGATGGATATTGATCCAATATAGTATATTTATGGGTTTACATAACAATTAATCATTTAGACGTTGCATGCAGCAGCCATGCGTTCTACGCGTGATGGGCTGTCATTGGTTATTGTGCCTACAGCCTGTCACTGTCATAGCTGCGTATTGTCATCCCATCGTACTGGGACCAATAGTAGCTGACTTAGGCCGATTTAAGGTAAAGTTACATATTATATTATTTGCTTTACCGAAATTCGTCAAGACTTCTGATTGGATAAGGAATCCGTCCAATCACTTTTGGCGACTCGGTGACCCGAGAGTTGTTTTCGCCAGTATTCACCTTGACTGCGACTTCGAAAGACACGAGGTAAGTTACACTGACATTATATTAAATACGTCATTCGAAGCTTTAAAGTTAATACACACTCGTTGCTCTTGTTAGCCCTGTTAAGACACATGTCACGTCTTGTGTCTAGCTTGTACGCTCGTTTTCTCCTGCTAAAACATTAGCTTTAGAGATTATGTAAATAAGGCCATACTTCAGAAAGTCCAAAGTATAGCAAAACATTTGCGGTTGACAGTTTTATAATATTACTGAATAATAAACGTAGTCATGTTAATGGGGTCATGTACCAAAACAGCACATCTGGCCACGGCCGCGCTCTGAACTACACTGAAGTTACAAACATTATCCACTTGGGGGCGTTACATTAAATCAGAGCGCCCAAAACACAAGCACAGTGTTGCACATAGTGCAAAGACGCGTCTGAAGAAAAAGACAGAGCCATAGTTTCAAATATTTCTTTAGAATGTCGTTCTCCTGTCAGTAATATTGTGTTTGTACATCATAGCTCATTAAGTATATATCACTGTTAACATCCACAACATTCCATCATCAAGTCATTCAATTAATCACTGGTAAAATACAGAATACAATAATAATAACACACACAATATCCTTTAACTCTGTCGCACGTGTAACACTGGCTATGAGTAAAATACGAACTTTGCTACTTTGTCAGATTTATGTATCACATGTTATGTCACACTTAGAGCAATAAAAGTACAACTCAGGTTGTCCAGATTTGCTTCCTGCCAATACTAAACATTACCAACTCATACTACAAAATGCGATATAAGCACATATTGCATAGGCATACATAAAAAATACCAAACAATGTTAATGTCATTCTTGTATTTCCTGTTACCTGGTTGCTGTCAATATATTTGTAACATTTTCTTTTTCTGTTATCTTAGAATGGACTTGCACACTGTCGTCTCATCCAAACCGGACTCACCATATTTTAGGCCACCACTCCTACATGTACATGTAGTTGATGTTGTGGACCAAAGCAAAGTTGTCTTGTGGGATTTCACGAACAACAATGCAACAGCTGCCACGACAAAGCATAACAAAATTGCAGCACTGACAGATGTTACAAAAACTCAAACTGTTACAAAAATTACCATCTATGAAGATGTGTCCAAAACTATTGAGAAAGGGAAAAACTATATCCTACGTAATTATAGTTTAATGGGACAGTCGCCACCATTTTATATTAACATAACGAAAAGCACCCAGTTTTTCAGAGGACCAATAGTGGCCTTGACAGAGGCCATTATTACTGAAGCAGAACACCTGTTAAACCCTCAGTCTCCTTTAACCCCGATAGCCGCCTGTGGCGACACATCAGGCTTCATGACAGTGGAAGGGGAAGTCATTGAGGTACGTTTTCTCATACTATCATTCAAGCAATCACATTACAATAATGCTAAGAAAACACACAGACTAATGTAACTTAAGTCCAATGTACAAATCATGTGTTTCCTGTATGTGGATAAATTAGCTGTAATGACACATTTTGTCACTAATTCATTCTCCAATACTTTTCCATTTTAGGTGTCCAGTGTAAAAAAGGTTTCATCAGGGAGAGAAGCCATCCCACTAAAAAATATTACACTTAAGAAGGTACACTGTTCACATTGTTCAATTCACATTCATCAATAACAAACACAAAGTGAAGTTTCTCTAAAACCATATTTTGCCATGGTACTATTATAGCAAAATATGTTTTTTTTGATAACACAGAAGACACCAAATAAATTCCTAAATTGTTTTCACCTTTTTCAATTATGCCCATTGTTTGGAAAAGTTTACAGTAACACAATGTGCATGTCATGCTGTGCCACATTTTGACATAATGTAATTATTCTCGTATCTATTGTCCTTGTGTCTATACCTTCACATTATACACATAAACAAACCTTAAATCTCACAAAACATAATAAACAAAAACTAAATACTTTTTCTTGTCTAGTATCTTGCAAATATGTACAAACCAGATACCTTGTGAGATTCAAATCAATAAGAAAAGCATATGTTTTCTTTCTTTATTAAGCTACACCATGAATTACACACTTACTATATCCTCTTTGACAGGACACCGCACAAGTTGCCTTGTGTCTGTGGAGGGAGGCAGCCATACAAGACCTGGAGCTAGGGTCACACATAAGGGTTTCGCACTTAAAAGCGAAACACAGCAGCTATGGACTCCAGCTGCAGTCAACCACTTTTACAAAGTTTGAGGTACACTTTATACTTGAAACACAAAAAATAAGCTTACACATACAATTATGTCAAACTGGACCTATGTATTTATGAACAAATTGCTTTGAACTATATATAAATCATTAATGATGAATGTATGACAGTATACTATTGCAACTACTGCAAATCAGGAAATATCTGCATTCTAGCATTCATTTTTTGTCTACCATGACAAAACCAGAAAATATTCCCTGAACAAAAAATTTCCAAATTTACCAGCAATGACTAATCCTTTCATAACTGTTTGGATTGTTCACATTTTCATTCACTTACAAGCCTGTAATTGACTTCATATAATAGCTCTTACAGATTAAACCTGGACCACTAACTATGTTTCATTCATACTACTGAATAAGATGCACTTTAACCACTGCTAAATGAGTTAATGATCATAATAAAACACAAAAACACTTAACTTTTGTTGTTAACAGGACATAAATACAACAGCCCAAACAACTGCGGAAGTGGTTGGAGTGATGGATTCAGAAACCCCAGGAATCATAGAACTGCTCATGAGCACGGACGATGTCTACAGAATCGAAGACACAAAATGGAGACCATACGATGCCAGACTGAATGATGGACCAGTCCAAATAACAATGGAAGTGAAAGGACAACAAATCGTTCAGTTAGAGCTTCTAAAGCCAAATGTATAACTGTTCTTTGAAATTGCTTGTTGTACATAGTTCTAAATAGTTTGTGTGTTTGTTCATTCAAAGTTGTTGTTGTGTATATTATATTTGTTAAATAATCATTGTTTTATTTGGTTTTGTATATAAACGTTTTTCTTCAATTGTTCAAACAGTATTATAAATAAAATGTATTTACATTACATTTTTGACATTTTCTAACTAAACATTATGTGTTACATGTGGTTTGTTCCATACACACATTACACTCAATACACACTTTCAGTGTCGTTGAATTAATGTATTAATACAATGATTTATGCAATGATCTTTTAGTGAAGCAACAAAATATATGTGCCATATCTATCACTGACAATATTTAACTTAAATGACAGCTCAATCATTACAACATTTAAACAGCAGATGGCGTCAAATCCAGGTGTGTCAATTTGCAGCATAGTAAACCAAAGTCTTACAGTGACTGACGTCATATGTAGAGTAACAGACAGCGAAACGTTTGCTTTAAACTTTCCTCTGTAAATTATCGCCAATTTATGCTCTATTTAAACGGTTGACCGGCACATTTCGCCGTGTTTGTCGCGTAGCAGCGGGGGTGGCCGTTTCTGCGTCAGCTGTGCATGATTCGCGGTGCAGGCAGACAGTGACGTTTAAACATGGGAGTAGTCACATTTGAATATTCACACCTCCTTCCTCAGAGAAACATCTGTAGTGTATAAAATAGTGACGGTTACTGCAAATTAACAATTTAATTACAATGTTGGCTGCATTTTGTTTTAGATGTAAACGTTTGATGTGCTTAACATTAACGTTTTATAGATATAGTTCTCAACACCATAACTGAAACTGCTGTCACAAGAAATGACCCTCACACTGCAGAAGCGTCATCATCCCTGTTTAGGTGTTTGGTGTTGAGGCCTTAAACAGTTTATGTTGATAGTTACAGCGGTTTGAATTCGCTGACGATTCAACAATTGTGAGTTTTCAGACATGACACTCACTCAGGCTGTAGAATGAATTACATTTATTCCATGGATTCTCTATGAACTTTCACTTGTAAGTTGTCGCCACGGTCGCAATTTTCACACCTGTCTACTTGCTAACTGGGCACATGGCCAAGTAAAAAAAACGAAAAATTTCGCCGTATTTGTCTCGGAGCGGCCGCCATTAATTTTTCCTAGCTCGCGAGACAGAAAAGACACAAATGAGCGTTTTGAATTCGCTGTAAATTCAACAATTGTCAGTCTTTCGAAATGAAACTCACACAAGTTGATTACTGTTACGGTTTTGCCGCTACGAGCCCGTTTAGCGGGCTTCTGGACCTGTACAACCCTATTCTATCCACTTCTATTTTTCTTAAACTACTTTTAAGAACGTTTTAAACTCTCGAGCTACAGTTAGCAGTTATTGGGAATACATTCAGCATAAAGCATTCACAGTGCATTTTCTTATGGAAATGCTTTTCTAGTTCAAACTGATTCAAGAAGAACCAAAAAAGTTAGTTAAAGGAGGCACAGCTCCTTTAAATAAAGATACAACTTTACCAGATGGGTAAAGATCATAATTAAGAAAGGATAGGTGTTTTAGTGGGCCTAAAAGCAGCCACCTAAAAGAAAGCATTAAAGCTCAGACACACAATATTTATCCACTAATTCCGATAATATATCTCACCCCGCTAATTATATCAAGCCACCCCACGTTAACGTAGGGGTGATAATGTTAATATAAGTAATAAGAGAATAGACTCTCTCCTTGCACACATGTAACTCGGAACGGACATTCCACCGAATATTATCGGCCCCAAATAAAGAGGGAATTGAATAACAAGCAAAACAACAAGAATTCGAAACCCACACTGGTGTGCCTAAAAGGAAAGACTAAAAGAAAAAGAAGGAACTCGGCAAACACACCTGTTTACCAAAAACATTGCCTCTTGCAAAAACTAAGAATAAGAGGTCCCCTCTGCCCTGTGACAAAAGTTTAACGGCCGCGATAGTTTGACCGTGCAAAGGTAGCGCAATTACTTGTCTTTTAAATGAAGACCTGTATGAACGGCACGACGAGGGCTTAACTGTCTCCTTTTTCTAGTCAATGAAATTGATCTCTCCGTGCAGAAGCGGAGATAAAAACATAAGACGAGAAGACCCTATAGAGCTTTAGACACCAAAGCAGATCTTGTTAAACACCCCCAATAAAGGAAGAAACCAAGAGAATTACTGCCCTAGTGTCTTTGGTTGGGGCGACCGCGGGGGAACAAAAAACCCCCACGTGGATTGAGAGCACCCCTCTTAGAAAGAGGAGGAGAAATTTAAAAGAAAAATTAGAAATTGGATGGAAAAGGAAAAAATAAGGGAAAGAAAGAGGGAGAACAAAAAATATAAAAACTTAGATTGGGAGTGGGAGCTAAACATAAGGAGAATATCTAGACCGATTGCTGTACAAAAAATAAGAAAAGACAAAGTATTTGTTCGTCTTACCGGGTACATGGTGGGATGAAAGAAGAAAGAAGAGGGTGGGGGAGGAGAAGAGGAGGGAGGAGGAGAGGAAAGAAAAAAAAAGGTGAGAGAGGAGGAGGAGGGAGGAGGAGAGGAAAGAAAAAAAAGGTGAGAGAGGAGGAGGAGATGAGGAGGGAGGAGGAGAGGAAAGAAAGCTGGTGGTTGAGGAGAATGACGGCGGAGGAGGAAGAGAAGGCAAAAATTAAGGAGAAAAAGAAAAGAAAGAAGGAGGCGGAGAAAGAGATCAAGAGAAGGGAGAAGGAAGAAAAAGAGCAGAAGAAGAGAGAAGAACGTGAAGAGTTGGAAAAAAAGAGGGAGGAAAAGGAGAAAAAAGAAAAAATAAAGAGAGAGAAAGAGGAGGAGAAATTTAAAAGAAAAGTTAGTAATTAGATGGAAAAGGAAAAAATAAAAGAAAGAAAGTGGGAGGACAAAAAATATAAAAACTTAGATTGGGAGTGGGAGCTAAAGAAAAGGAGAATATCTAGACCGATTGCTGTGCAAAGAATAAGAAAAGATAGTATTTGTTCGTCTTAGCGGGTACATGGTGGGGTGAGGAGAAAGAAAGAGGAGGGAGGGGAGGAGAAGGGGAGGGAGGAGGAGAGGAAAGAAAGAAAAGGTGAGAGAGGAGGAGATAAGGAGGGAGGAGGAGAGGAAAGAAAAAAAGGTGAGAGAGGAGGAGGGAGGAGGAGAGGAAAGAAAAAAAAGGTGAGAGAGAGAAATATAGAGTATCTTTCATCAAAATAATTTTGACAGTTCTAGGTGAGAGGTCACGGCTTCTGATTGGTCAATCCTTATCTAAGACCCTCCCTAAGCCCGCCCCTAATATGATATGATATTTATGAAATTATTTAAAAAAAAAATAATAAAAAAAATCTGAAAAGGGGGGTTCATTTATTGTGTAATGGGAGTTTTTTTATTATGATGATGTTAGAATGGTGTTTCAGAGGCTTATGGTGTAGGTGCTGCTGCACCATCAAGGGTCTGCAGACTGGGAGTGTGTGTGTGTGTGTGTGGGGGGGGGGGGGCTGATTTCTCACCTGGGAAGTTGGGTCCAAGGGTAATGTGAGGACCACACTGGTGTCCTCATAATTCGGAGAGCAAATCTGCATTAGTTAGCTTCTGTAGGTCACAAATCCTCATTTTCTCTCATTTTTGTGAAAAGTCCCTTTTTGTCACATGTCACGTTTTTCTGTGTATCACTGTGTAAAGAGGAGCGCCATCTAGGAAATGTGACTGCATTGCACTCTTATACAGATTTCTGATACACTCGGTGGTATTTTGGCGGGCTGTTCTGTGATTGGTTGGATTTGGGGGTGGTGTCAGGCTCCACCTTCAAGGTCAGCCCCTCAGGCAGCGCATGCGCAGAGTAAAGGTTAAATGGCATTTAGCAAGATCACGCTTTAGCACATGGATACACATTTTAAAAGAAGCAAGTACAGGTAAGCATTTTTATATATGCTTTTCTGTGGTATTAGTACAAGTGTGCCACAAGATAAAGTGACCTAGTTATTTTTGAAACATGTTAGCAGTGCTGCATTTACTTTAAAGCAAGCGCATGACGCACTTGCAAACATATAGGGTCAAATATTATATTGCGTGCTTGTATGTAAAGTTATAGCTAGAGAATTGTCGCCAGCTGTGATGCAGCTGAATAAATCTGCTTGTTGGTTACTTTATTCCGTGTCACGTGTAATGTAGCTAGCTAGAATGCCCCGGCTTAAGTAACGCCATTCGTGCTCATTGCGCTCTTTAATGTCGGTACCGCGTCGTGCGTCGAGATTATTGAATTTTATAGTTTGAGCTATAGAATTGTGGTTTTGTTACAGCATCGATGCAGCAAAAGAGGATGACGCTTATGGCAGACTTGTCAATGATGACCATGTTAACCCAAATGCAAAGATAAAATACATATCAATACAAGGGAAACCCCATTTATGCTTGTTTGCCGTTCGAGAAATAAATCCCGGAGAAGAAATTACCTACAATTATGGTGACTCTGAATGGCCTTGGAGAAATGATGTAAGTGAAAATCTGCACATATACCATATACCAGCGGTCACTAACAGGCGGACCGCGGTCCGGATCCGGACCCAGAAGCTGTCTCATACGGACCCGGAGCTACAGGCCAAACAGAACGTTTTGATTCAGAATCTAGCGGAGCACTTTACTTTTAATCGGCGCGGCTATTGTGATGTTTACGGTAGTTATTTGGTGAAGGCCAATTGAATGTGCGTTAACCACGTGACTTCACTTAGCCAATCGATTCTGTGGATCACAGGCGCTAAATTTTGCGACTCAAGAGCACCTGCAGCTAAAAGAAAGTTCGAGGTTGCAAAGGAATTAACAAACACATACGGCGATAACAGTTGCGTGTAGCTAGCGACAACAAAGGGAGAGACAGACAATAGAAGCTACAAAAGCTCAAAAACAGACACAAGGGTTGGATCAAACGGCCGCAGACAGACGATACCTCCCAGCACTGAGTCCTGTACGTGGGTTAAATATATGAGGGGAAGAAGATGAGCCTCCAAAACTGTTCAGTTGTTAGGATATGTTCAGGTTTTTCTTACCAGTTAAATTGGTTGAGACTTTTGATTCAAATTGTAAAATATTTTTTTTTATACCTTTCCTTTATTTCCTTTAAGTTAAGCTCTTATTTGAACATTTGTGTTCTTGCTTATTTTGAAAATCAGCCCTGCTTTTATTTCATGAATTAGATTACATTGTAAATATATGTTCAGTTGGAGTTTCAGTTTGTCAAAAGGTTTTTGAATTGTACTGAATTAATTTGATTTGACAGTGAAGTACTGATTACATGCAGGCTACTTAATATATCACAGTAAATAGTTAGACATTATAATCTTCTGGACCTTTGCTTCCAAAAAATGTGCGTAACCGGACCTCTTCAAATTTTAGTTGAATACCCCTGCCATATACACTATGTATGTAATTGTGTCTATCCTAGGCTAAATGTGAATATAGGTATTTAAGCAAGAAGAGAGGCATGGTGTTTAAAGTGGCTTGTTTTTTTTATCTTAAATATGTCTATTGCATGCATTTACCCTGTTTCCTCTGTTCATCTGTTTCAGGCTGGATGCTCATCGGTGTCTGAAACAGATGGTCTACAACTAAAAGAGAGTCAAGCAGTTCCTCCAGTGAGCAGTGTGCTGGAGGTAAATAAGTTAAAGTGATGCCTGCATGATGGCACTTTACATCATCATGTAATACTAACCATCAAACAGTTTTATTGGTTTTCTATGTGTACTGGTCGTCACATTTCAGAGTAATGTGGACTGTAGGGACAGGTGTGTTGGACTTTTGCAAGAGGAAGTGATTTAATAAATAGCCTTTTTGTATGGGTATGGAAAAACAGCTCAATGTGTCTTGTGAGGTCCATCCCGTGACTATAGGTATTGTAGCAGCAAAATGTGACTTTGGTAGGTCTGTGATTTCAAAGAATGCCTCCAAAACCATGTGATGTGACTTGAACAAGTACAATGTTTAGCAGGTTATTGGCTCAATTGAATTTGGAGCTTTGACTCCCTTTTTAAATGCAATGTGCACAGTAGACGCGATCTCGGCCAGTACATAATACAGGAACATTGTTGAATTACCTTAACCTAAAACTATTATTTCTGTCTTGTTTTTTGCAGACTCTCCATAAGGAGATGCCGCTGGATGTTTCTGCTGCCTCAGTCTCAGCATCCACACACAAAGACATTGAAAAGGTGCATAACATCCACCCAAATATGAATTTGGCTGCTTACAAATTTATAGGGGGAGAGGTGTAGGACTACCTCAAATTTCATTGGTTTTTGTGTGTATATTGAAGAAACCTAGTGGAATTCAGTATCAGATCTATTCAACATAAGCATTCTTTTTAATACTTTTTGTATTAAGAAATGATTAATGTATCTGTACATTGTGTATATAAACAGCCTTGTTTTGTTAAAATTGTGCATAATACAGTATGATGATGTTTTTATGATTTGCAGTGTAAAAGACATCGCCTAGTGTGCACAACCGTATCCTCTTTGGACAAGTGTGTGCAGTGTGTAGGACCTGTATCTTCCCTCAAATGGCTGGGTTATAAATGTAAAGGTGGGTCTTGTTTGTTTTTTTGTTTTTTAGTACATAATGTGAAAGGAAGTTACTAGCATGCCTCCTTCTCCATGCCCATCAGAAAGTATACCACATCAGACAAAAGCAGTGACCTCTGTGAGTGAACAAACGTCAAGTAATCTAGATGTGAGCAACACAGAAGATGAAGTCTTCCCAAGTGCTGCTAAATCATGGCATTCAACAAGTTCTGATCAAGAGCTTAATCGTGGACAGAAGCACATCTTTACATCCACACCAGTTCATTCAAGCAACGTTAATTACTGTTTCGTTTGTGGTAAAGCACAGACAAAGATTGCCCGGCACTTAAGAACACACAAGACACATTCTGAAATTGAACACATTTTCTCTCTTCCTGAGAAGTCAAAAGTGCGCAAGCGAGAACTGGAAAAACTGCGAAACAGGGGAAATTTCCAACATAACACTGCAGTTTTCCAGAGCGGAAGTGGATCACTGAAGGTCAAGAGAAAAACGAAGACCAGTCCTGCAATTGGAAAATGTATTCATTACATGTACTGCAAAGGGTTGTACATTCGCAAGGAGCTTTGGAGGCATGCTCGAAGATGTCCAGAAAAAACAGATAAGGAGGATTCATTTTATGGTTTAACTGGGAAAAAAAAATTGGGTTTTGCTTCAGCTGTGGAGTCTGGAGTATTTCAAAAACTGTCAAGTGGACTATGGAAACTTCTTGGCGCTATGAGAGATGATGATGTTACATCAGTGGTTCGAAATGATGTCTGCATTCTACAGTTTGCCCAGTCACTCTTCAACCGACATGGTCAAGACACAACTAAATATAAATACATGCGACAGAAACTTTGCGAAGTGGGACGTTTGTTGTTGTGTCTGCGAGTCTTCCATTCAAAGCATTGAAGATGCTATTCGACCAGCAAACTTTCAAACAGTAATTCAAGGTGTTAAGAAAGTGTCAGGTTTTGATGAAGAGATGCATTCCTATCAAACACCAAGCTTGGCTTTAAAATTGGGACATTCACTTATTAAAATCTCTGAAATCGTCCACTGCAGAGCACTTATGGCAGAAGATGAAAACATGATCAAATCCACTGAGACATTTAAAAGGTTGTACCATTCTAAATGGTCAGAGTTGGTGTCTCACAGTGCCCTGAATACACTGAGTGATGCCAAGTACAACAAACCTTCAATATTACCTTTTACTGAAGATGTACAAAAGCTTCATCGATACCTGGAGAAAGTATCAGAAAGCGCAACCTTGAAGAGGACACAAAACTATGCTAATCTCGCAAAAGTTACACTTGCACAAATTGTTGTGTTCAATCGAAGACGTTCTGGTGAAGTTTCAAAAATGCGCCTAATGTGCTTTTTTGAAAGAGATCTAACAAACATCCATGAAGACGTTGCAATGGGATTATCAAAGGTGGAACAGAGCCTCTGCAAGTACTTCACCAGACTTGAAATTAAGGGAAAAAAGGGAAGAAAAGTTGCAGTTCTGTTGACTCCAAAGATGATAGATGCTTTGTCCCTACTGACTGAAACTAGGTCTGAATGTTGTGTTGATGACAAAAATGTTTTCCTCTTTGCACGACCCAAGTCACTGAGCCACTACAGGGGACAGGACTGTTTGCGCATACATGCAAACCAGTGTGGAGACAAACACCCCGAATACCTCAGGTCAACTCAACTCAGGAAGCACGTTGCTACACTGTCACAAGTACTTAACTTAAAAAATAATGAACTCGATCAGGTTGCAGATTTCATGGGTCACGACATTCGTGTTCACCGGGACTTCTACAGATTGCCAGTTCCAATGACACAATTGGCAAAGATTTCAAAGCTGCTTTTGTCGATGGAAAAGGGACAACTTTCCAAGATGCAGGGGAAATCCCTAGACGAAATTGAAATTGAAGGTTTGTGCACATTTTACAGAAATAGTTAGAAATAACTTCTGATCGTATATTTAGCTTGTTGAACAAATGTGATTATGATAAGAATGTATTTGTAAAATTGTTTACCCAGGTGAAATCTTGGTAAGTGACGCAGAGAACGATGTCAGTGACGAATCTGGTGATGACGCTACAGCTGCGTCAGCATTGTCTGGGAGTGGACCTAGTGAGCCAAGAGACTCCACACTCACAGACCAGGATGGTGAAGACGGAGATATTGGTAGGTAATGGTGTATCATTTTATATAAAATTTTTTCAGTACTAAAATAATGTGGTTTGTTTTTGTGTTTTTAACAGAAACATCAGTGTCCTCAACAACTGAAAATACTTCCTCTGCCCCTAAAGGTAAAGGACCTTTATTTTCTATTGCAGCACAAAAAGTAATAGGATTACATTACTAACATGTACAAATTTTGGAATGAAAAATACGTATAAATGAAAATGCTAAACTAAGATATAGCAAAACTTATAACCTATAATGTAAAATTACGATAATTACAGTATTTAGTCTAATGCCACTCAGGCACAGGTAAATAGCATTTAAGCTATACTATAAAAGTACAGTACAATGCAGTGAAATACATACCCACACCTAATTACCCTGCCTTTAATGTGTTCTGTTTTTTTTTGTTTTTTTTTTAGAAAAGGATGCTGCTAAAGAACTAAACTCTATGAGAAAGCCAAAGAGACCATGGTCTAAAGCGGAGGTCACTGCTGTGATGCGACATTTCAAAAGCCATATAAGTGAAGGAAAACTTGCTAGTAAAATTGAATGCCACCAATGCAAGCAGGCAGAAGCCCCAGTACTGGAACAAAGAACTGTCCCAAACATACGGGACTTTGTTAGAAACCGCGGGGTAACTATGAGAAGAAATTGTCAGAAACAGATGCCATAATCATACTTTTGATTTGCAAATATTGTGACGGCTGTTGCCATTCAGTGTCAAAATATTTATTTATTTTTTTTGTGATGCTTAGTTATGCATGAGTCTTCATATGCTGTTAAGCATTTGTTTAGGTATTCTTTTTAAGCTTAATGGCCCATTGAACAAAAAAATTGGAAACCCACTGTTTACTGTTTTTATATTTTTGTGGGGGTTTTTGTTGCCTAATTTTAATAATCTCACTTGCTGTCATGTGGGGTTTTATTTAAAGGGCAGAGTTGTTTTAACAATTAAAATACTGCTTGAGAAATACTATGTGTTTATGCTAATGAGATGCCAATCAAAGTGACGTCATGTCCCTTTAAAGACCTAACATTCCTTCTCTCAGTCGACCTCTGAAACCACTGTAGGCACAGGTTTATGTGTATGAGGGTTCAGTAGGGTGTATCTGCATTCTAAAGTGAGCTAAATTTTTTTCAGATTTTTTACAGCGTTTTACTCCTGGACCTCTAGGACCAAAGAAACCCATAGTCCATGTAAACCACCACCAAACTGGTTTGGCGAAATTGTCCTCACATACCGCAGAGGCACACAGGTGTGTGTGTGTGTGTGTGTGTGTGTGTGTGTGTGTGTGCTTCGTGACAGAGGGGGGTGGTTGGTGTGGGGAGACTGTTTGTAACAAGTGTTTGGTAAAAAGCCTGCGCTTCTAGACAGCAAACAGGGAATGATGTTGAAAAAAGAAAAGTTCTTTAGTGAAGAATATGTGCGGAGGTAGAAAATAAAATAATGTTGACTTACTAGTTTTGTAAATGGTAACAGTTTTCTACCTTAAACAACTAAAATTAAAAACCTCACATACAGCAAAAACATTGCGTGTGTCCTACTTCCTACAATTCTCAAGAGAAACAAAACAGGACTTAAAACAAACTCGAAGTTAAATTAAACTGAGACATAGTGTGAAACTAAGCGTTTACCTTTTTATGAAGTAAGAATCGAGCATTTTCTGAGGAGCATCTCATGCAAAGTCGCTGTGTAAACTGAGGGTGAGGACTTTAGTTCCGGGATGGGGCGGGGGATCTAGGGGGTAGGATGACAGGTGGCTATGGTCAACGCTGCAGGGTAGGGAGGGAGCCTGTCTGTCTGTAGATCTGCGACTGATAGCGGGCTGAGAAAACCATCTTTTAGACAGACGCTGAAACTTCAATGTTTCGCAAAAAGAAAAGAATGATCTTTAGTCAATAATGTGTTCAGAGTTAAAACGATGTTAACGTAGTGGTTTTGTAAGCCGTAACCTCTTCTACTTTAAAAAATTAAATAAAAAAACTCACACACAACAAAATGTTGTGTTTTTCCTACATCCTATATTTCTCGAAGCCCTTTAGGTTAAATTAAACATAGATACACACAACAAAATGTTGTGTTTTTCCTACATCCTATATTTCTCAAACCCCTATAGGTTAAATTAAACATAGATACCTCGTGTGAATTACTGAAATAAGCTTCACCTTTGTGATGAAAGAATGTTTCTTTTTATTCTTTTAGGAGAGTTAGACATTGACCATCTCTTGACTCATCATGCTGCACACAAAAAGATAAGTCCTTTAGTGAAGAATGTGTTCAGAGTTAAAATAGTGAAATGGTTTTCATGTCATACTGCTTGTAAATAGCATCAGCTTATACCTTGGAAAAATAAAAAGACAGCTCTACTTAGAGATGGGTGTCTTGTATGTCAAATATTTCTCAAAACCCTTGAGACAGAATTAAACAAAGACACCTAGTGTGAAACAATGAAATAATCTTTACATTTGTGATGAAAGAATGTTTTTTTTTAGATGAGGCTTTGGTGGACGATGTGTGTCTGTGACTGATAGCGATAACTCCTAACTGGGGGGAAAACACAACACAGGACACAAAATTTTCAATGTTTCCCAAAAAGAAAGTTCTTTTGTGAAGAATGTGGTCAGACTTAAAATAGTGAACTGGAAAACTTGTGAAAGCAGCATCACCGTATTCATGAAAGAAACAGTATTTCACCAAATAATGTTAGTGTAGTAGTTTTGTAAACTGCCTTAAAACAAAATAATTTTTTAGAATTCTGAATTCTAAATAAAAAAACGTATGCATAGAGCAACAGATGGTCGGGTGGGTTTATCAAAAGACCCGGAGACGTGCTGACTGTGCTACTGTTTTAGAAAAGAAAAAAAAACGTTGTTTAGAGGAAAGTTTGATGAGCCTGCATTAACATCTGTTGAAGAAGGCGCCTATGTGTCTCAGAGCCTGAGGTTATTTGTATAACCAGATGCAGAATCGTCTTAGTCTAAACCCTATGAATAAGGAGGGATCATTTAGTGTAACTCAGCTCAACTACTGGAGACTCGTCGCCTCGACTGACCGCATCTTCAAAGACCCGCTGCCTCTCGAAAATATGGAATCTGGTAACTATTGGAAAAGCTGTTGTAGATTTTAAGAAATGTATTTCTCATGTTAATCGCGTCTAATTTATATCAGCAAGAACTTTGGACATTAATGAGAAAGAATCCCGTGCTGGAAATCGAAAGATGAGTAAGTTTCAATAATCTATATGTTGTTTTTATCGTAAAATGTAAATTAATAATATAGTAAATTAATTCTTAAGTATTATTTTTGCTTAATAGGTCTGTCTTACAGATTCAGGACAAATGTTTTAAAGACAAAACTACACCCTCATGTGATTGGTGAGTTTGTTTGTAAGAATTATGTAAAAAAAAGTGTACGTTAGGGATATTTTGTCTTTTCACCGTGGTCTTAAAAAACGTCTCTAGTGTGAAAAGGTTCCGTGTGGTGTTTGACAAGAGACGTCTGATACCGGGTGGTAAAAGTTTACCGTTTGGTTATTGAAAATGGAGGAGATTGATTTTAACCCGGGTCTAAACGTGCCATTTTCATGTCTTGTTGTGGGTCCCAGCGGATCGGGAAAAACTTATTTTGTAAAAAATGTCTTGGAAAAATGAATTGTGTGCCTGATAATATTGTATGGATTTATAGTTCATTCCAGCCCATGTATGATGAAATGCAAAAGAATAATAAACAAATCAGATTCGTGGAGGGTCTACCCAATTCTTTTGATGATGAAAGCTTGTTTCCCAGAGGCCAGAAGCATCTCATCATTCTGTACGATGTCTTACTCGAAGCCCTGGAAAGTCCAGAGGTTGTGAAAATCTTCACGCAATACAGACACCACAAAAATATGTCTGTCATGTTCCTGACTCAAAATAATTTTCATAAGGGCAAGTATAGCCGAACTTTGAATTTGAACAGCTCGCATCTCATCTTATTTAAAAACCCACGTGACAAGTTACAAACGTCCATATTAGCTCAGCAAATATTTCCTAGACGGAAAGCCTATTTTATGGACAGTTATGATGATGCAACGAGGAAACCACACGGCTACTTATTGGTTGACCTGACGCCCGAGTGCCCAGAACGTCTGAGACTAAGAACGAATGTGTTACTGGACGAAAGAACCTGCGTCTATCTTCCTGCGCTGAACTAGAGAGACACACCATGTCAGATAGATTGAAAAGGAATATGCCTCTCTTAAAAGTATTAGTGTCCAGCAAGCCTCGACAGCGTTGAGCGCTTCGGTCTGCGTGTTCCACAGACTTAGTTAAAACAGTGTGTGAACTGGCCGTTAATCTTCTCAAAGGGAATATTAATTTAACACCGGCTCAGTATAACAAGTTAAAACGACAGAAGAAAAACCTTAGAACCCTGGCTGATAAAAGGACCGCTTTAAGCAAGAAGAAGAGACTTATTCAAAAGGGGGGCTTCCTGCTACCGCTTCTCACAGCCTTCTCTCTCCTATCTCAGGAGCAGCTAAACCGTTTGCCCGGAGCCCTCCCCAATGCAGGCGGCGATATCAGAGACAGAGCCGAGATGGACTTGGACGCACAAATGCGAGGTGTTTTAGAACACTGGAAAAGCAGAAAAAAGGGGAATCTCGTGAAATTACACTCAGCCTGCCTAAAGAGGAATCTACACCCTGGCCTGAACCGGTCCCTGACAGATCGTCCGATCAAATTCTGCAGGTCACATCCAACGTCGCCCCTCGTTTTCAAAAGAACGCCGGCTATATTTTACATAAAATTGCAGAGTCCGGGGGTCCTGGAGGTTGGAACGCCAACGGTGAATTTATTTTTAACGGATCTGTAGTTCAAGGATCCCATATTATGGACTTGATAAAACGACTAAATGTTACGCCTAAGGTCTCTAAAGAGTTACAACCGAAAGGGTGGGATGTATTTCTACAGACTCTATTACGATTAAATATACCTTTATCCTGTATTCCTAATAAACAAGCTCGTAGTCAAATGCATACGTATGACATGAAAACCCCTGAAAACAAGGATAAAGATGAGGATCGTTTAACGCAGCGAAAGCGGAAAAAAAATAAGCGTCTCAGTTCGTCTGACTGGGTTTTCCCCTAGAGCCGAAAAAAAAGATTTTTATTTTAATGAATCAAAAGAAAAAGCATTTTTCAAACATTTCAATGAAACACACACTCAGCATTTACTCAGTTTGATATTATGACACTCTGCAAATATTTTTAATGAACACACACCGTGTCTTCTAGGATCCCTTGAACAGCGAGTCACGCATTTTTGATAGCGTTTAACAAAATCAGATACCACAGAATCATTTTTAGAAACGTTAGAATCGTACAACTTTAACACCTCAGCATAGGATAAACCAACAGCTCTATGTGCCAGGTAAAAAATACAGTGTTCACCACACACGGCCGACAGGGGGTGCTGAAGCAGCTTGTCATGATAGTAAATGACTCTAGAGTATTTCCGTAGAAATTCCAGGATCGTCTGTGGGTAGTATGGAAAATCAGGATGAAAACCAAAAGAATCGTAGAATGTAGCAACGCCGTTCTCTTCCAGACTGAGGGCGAGGCAGAAAGCGTCGCTGGCTCGAGTCAGTTTTATTTTTTCAGATACACTGAATTTAAAAGCAGTCGATCGCTGAAAAAGATGTCGGCGTGTAAAGGTCCTAGAAGATGAAACTCTCTTGAGATTTCACTGAACTTTGCGCGACTGCACAAGCCGTTATTATCCCCGTCTTTAGAATTGATAGAGTCCATGGACCAAGCTGTGTCTTGATAAAAGAGGCCAGCGCTGAATTGGTTTTTTAAAGAATCCAGTGAATAATTTAATAAAGTCTCGATTATCGCCCTGTATGGATGAGTAGCGCTGGACTGTGAAATCAATCGATCCCCCAACGTGACATCACACTGGCTAAATATTGTATTGAGAGGATAGTTTATAATTCCTACAGGTGCATCGACAGCCAGATCTGTACCGTCTGCAATGGTAATTTTCAGCCTTAGAAACATGTATCGTTCAAGTCCAGATACCATCACTTCAACCGCTACAAAGAACTCAATCGGTCCTCGCGGCGTTATGGATGAAACAGGGGATATCTCTACATACTGACGTTCTTCGATGCTGAGCTGTGAGTACGGGCATGAAAACAGGTCCAGTTCGGACGCGACACATTTGGCTCATTTTTCATGCACGAGAGCCATGGTTTTGTTTTGTTTTTTTGTTTTGTTTGTTTTAAATTATGTCCTCTATCTTGGCTCTTGACCTCTTCCCTCTTGCTGCAGCGGTGGAAAATGACCTCTTTCTATGTGGGCTTTTGAAAGAGGTAAATAATGAGCCGGGTTAAATGATTTTGTTATAATATCTCCGTATTTACCCTCAATAGAGATACAGCGGACAAGCGGTGATAAGCTGTCACCAACGATCTGGTGCTTCACAACGTCTGAATAAAGAAACAGGTTGTAAAACCCTGCTTTTAAATCCGCTGGGTGGGGAGAATATCGACCCCCCCGGTCCTGCTGAGATCCACTCGTGAGGGTCCAAACCAAGAATGTAAGCCATGGGTGGCGCAAACTTTAATTTGTAGCGGACGCTGCCCGTCCATAAAAAGACCTGCTTGCGTTCATCATAGGAGACGCTGGCATCTAATTTCACTTTTCGAAAGTATGTGTTTATTGTCCCTACGACGATATCTATAGAATCGTACGTTCCATATCCATAACCCATAGCTTTGACTTTATATTTTCCTTCCTCATGCACAAGTGTAGCTAAAAGATCCTCAGGGACACCGTGTTCCCACGTATCTAACCACTTAAAAAATTGGCTGCCTGAAGGCACAGTCAGCCATGTGTGTGGAAAACAAATATCGGTCAGAGCAACCTCCCACGGGCCTATTAAATTTATATGTTGTGCTAAATCAATACGGAATTTTGATGCCGTATTATCTTTAAACGTGTCCATACTGGCGTTAGACGGGAGCGTGATTATAGAAGCCATTCTTCTCCATCTTGTAGTAGAAAACGTTATGGAAGCTTAGGTGTCTGTACAAATCATTATATAGACTTCACATCGCTACTTTTGACGTAACTGTTGAATTTCTCTGGCCAGTTTTTCCATTTAACAAGGGAATAATCCACTCCTTCGATCTTACGTTTACTCAGGATCTTCTCTACATGAAAGAGTTTGTTTCCAGCCACGGTTACTTTCTGTAATTCAGCCTCATAGAACGAACCCTCTATGGGCTCCCCATCGGAGTCCACGAGTCCGTACACCGGGGGAAACCGTGTAATACATTCATCTATTTTAAATACTTTGTCGGTAAATCCTTGGGTATATTTCTTATCAAATACCCCTCGCAGTTTGGATATTCTCACCAGATCACCTCTTTTAAAGTTGAACTTTAATTTGTTTTTGTGACGTAAAGGAAACGACCCGTACAAGTTTTGAAAAACTTGGGATGTATTTTCAGAAGTCACTTGAGATGGTTGCATTTTTATGCTCGAATGGTAACTATTGTTATAACCATCCACAAATAGTTTTAAAACATCCGTGTATCTTAGCGTGTTTCTACCGGTAAAGTAACGATATAATTTATATTTTAACGTTTTATTGAAACGTTCAATAACTGACGCCTTCAAATCGCTTTTAGTGCTAAAGTGCCGGATTCCATGTTTATCCATCAAGGCTTTAAATTGTTTATTGTAAAATTCTTTACCTAGATCGGTTTGAACACACTTTGGGACGCCGCTTGTTGATAAAATAGAGGCGAATGCTTCGGTCACATCCTGAGAGCTTTTTCTCATAATAGGCTCCACGTACGCTTTCTTTGAAAACACGTCAATAACTGTGAGCAGGAATTTGTATCCATCGTTGTATGTTGACAGAGCTTGCATATCATATAAATCAGCTTGAAACTGGAAAAGAGGCCGTGATGCGAAAACTCTATTTCTTTTAAAATGTATCCTTACGGGTTTATGTAGAGTATAAGCATCTTGTTTTGATAGAAATTGTTTGATTTGTTTCAGACTTATTTTTCTACCAGACTCTTGTTCAACAGCTTTATGTAAAGCATGGACCCCGCCGTAGCTGCCCGGATGCGCTGGATTATAATAGATTTTCTTCATCAAACTTATTTAAAAACAATGAATGTTGAGAAAGATAAGATTTACTCAAATGCTTTTATTTAAAATAACAGGATGCATGAACATTGTTATGTGGAAAAGCATTGTAATACATGACATTTTTTGTTTTTTCTTAATCAGAATCGCCCTCCCAAAACGCCACAGCCTCTCGAAGATTCTCAATCTTCTTCTTCGAATCAACATCATTCCACACTAACTCTGCATGGATGTCGTCAATGTCATTTAATATCTTCTCAGATTCTCGTAGATCTTGTAGCATGCCTTCGCTGACGTCCTCCACTTTGCTCGCTGAGACTTTGATGTTGTATTTTTCCAACAACTTTAAGGCCGCCTGGACGAATCTGCTTGTCATCACCCGTTTCTTCAGCGCCTCGTAATGGGTGTTCAGAAAAAATTCTGGCACCCCCCAAAGGCATGTGCGCTGGCTGGGGTGACTCGTCTGATAACCGTTGCAAATACATTCCTGAAACTCGTGTATTTGTATGTATAATACACGAGTCAGAAAGGTTTTCAGCGTGTCCAGAAATAGTATGAACCACACCTGTCCTGTTGAAACAGCTCAGCCTCTATTTATTCCGAATGCAGGGGGCGGGTCTGGGTTGTAATTGGGGGTTGACAGCTCTCAAACAAACAGGGTTTTTCTCAATATGACGATCTCCTGCCAATCCTGGCTTCCACGAAACAGCTGAGCTATTTCAGAGCCCCACTTGTCAAAAATCTTTCTCTAGCTAGAGGGAGACATGCTGAGCACGGTCAGAAAAACACCACACTCGCTGTTGAATCGATGTAACGTCATGATGTTCTCCCCTGATTCTTTAAACTCAGCTATAATCTTGTAATACCATTTACCGCTGGCTGAGGTCTGAGTCTCCCACACGGCCTTGATCACCCGGGGTCCGGCACTCGCTGTCGGTGTCTGTGAGTCTTCCAACTTCACAGCAGGGATGCTTTGGTCAGCTGGGTCTTCACCAGAGTTGTGTTTGACATAGCTCATGATTATATGTCTCAGGACGCCCCAGTCAGTTACCATCACTGGCGCTGTTACGGTCTCCGGATTAAAAATCTCTCCTTCTTTTAACTGGTATAATAACAGTTCTCCCGTGCTATACTGAAACACGTAGCCGAAACTCCCCGACTCCAGCTTCAGTTCTCCACGCAGAGACGCATCCGTTGGCTTATGCACCCGACACAGATGAAATGTTGATTTCTTGGGCGCATTCCATAACGAAGACTCCTCAGTAAGACCCACCGGTATGCTAGAGATGATACCGTTTACTTTAGTAGGAGTAGTCATGTTTCTTTCTTGGGTTTTTTTTGAAAAAATACCATGAACCGACTAGCACAACTACAAACTTCTAATGTGTAGAATTAAGCTTATTTATAGGACATTGTTTTGGTCGTGAAAAGGAGGGGCAGGGACAGCCAAGGTTGACTTAGAGATATGATTCAACATTTTTTTTTCTAAAAGACGGTTTTCTCAACCCGCTATCAGTCGCAGACAGACATACAGGCGATCGTCCCTACCCCGCGTAGTTAGACACAGCCCCTTGTCATCCGACCCCCTAGAGACTCCGCCCCCGTCCGGAACGCAAGTCCGCAGCCTCAGTTTGCACAGAGACGCTACAGGAGACGCTGCTCCGAAAATGACCGATTCTTACTTTGCAAAAGGTACACTCTTAGTTTCACCCTATGTCTCAGTTTAATTTAACTTCAAGTTTGTTTTAAGGCCTGACTTGTTTCTCTTGAGACCTATAGGACACACACACACACCTAATGTTTTGCTGTATGTGAGTTTTTGGTTTATTTATTTATTTTTTTAAAGTAGAAAAACTGCTACCATTTTTAATTTAACTTCAAGTTTGTTTCTCTTGAGAACTATAGGACACACGCCTAATGTTTTGCTGTATGTGAGTTTTTTGGTTTATTTTTTTTTATTTTTTATTTTTAAAAAGTAGAAAAACTGTTACCATTTTTAATTTAACTTCAAGTTTGTTTCTCTTGAGAACTATAGGACATACACACCTAATGTTTTGCTGTATGTGAGTTTTTGTTTTATTTATTTATTTATTTATTTTTTAAAGTAGAAAAACTGTTACCATTTACAAAACTAGTAAGTCAACATTATTTTGTTTTTTACCTCTGAACATATTCTTCACTAAAGAACTTTCTTTTCTTTTTTCAACATCAGTCTCTGTTTGCTGTCTAGAAACTTGTTACAAACAGTCCCCCCACACCAACCACCCCCCACCCCCTCTGTTACGAAGCACACACACACACTCCCTGTCTGCAGACCCTTGATGGTGTAGGTGCTGCTGCAACATAAACCCTGAAGTGAATAAAACCACCAATAAGCCTCTGAAACACCATTCTAACATCATCATAATAAAAAAACTCCTATTACACAATAAATGACCCCCCCTTTTCTGATTTTTTTTAAATTAATTTTTAATTTTTAATAATTTCATAATAATTTCATAAATATCATATCATATTAGGGGCGGGCTTAGGGCGGGTCTTAGATATGGATCGACCAATCAGAAGCCTTGACCTCTCACCTAGAACTGTCTAAATTAATTTGATGAAAGGTCCTCCATATTACTCTCTTATGGAACCTTAGAAAAGTGTTGGAGCATCAGCTACTGGTCACATATTTGATATTTTCTGACTGATTAAAAAGTCAATAAATAAATAAAATAAAGAAACAACCATTAAATAAAACTAAAAACTGCTTCCTTTGACGTCTGCCTGCAAGTCAGCACTTCATTAGAAGAGGAGCAGCCCCTGTGACCCTCTACAGGATCAGAGCTTTAGCTACTGGCTGGATGGAGATTTGATCCATGATCAGAGTGTTTGCTGGAAGAACAGTGAAGAAAGCTTCTCCTTCACATTAACACTTCAAACACAAACCAACTGACTCACACCAGAAACAAACAACACAACTATTGATCATCATAGAAAGTTTACATCAGACTGTTCAACCTGATTAAAACTGAAACAACTCACTTTGACTCTGATGCAGGTTGGTCTTTAAATGTAGTTTGAGGATAATCCTTTGACCAGTTGCTCTTGAAGGACACACAACTGGGTTCAGGTCCAGCTTCAGCAGATTCTTGTCTCTGATGGGACCTGATAGAAAAACAACTTAGTGACTCTCACATATTCAGTGGACGTTTCCTTCATCAATGACCAATAATAGTGAATCTTAAACAGTGTGTGTGACTTGGAGACAGAATCATCAGATGGTCTCAGTCATCTCACCTCTGAGCTTTGGTCTGGCTCTCATGGTCCCCACACAGAGTGGTTTTAGAGGGAGGGGCTCCCTCCTCTCTGTCCTCACACTGATTCATGTCCACATCAGCTCACACACACTTTCTACCTTCATGTGGAGACAAACACAAATCATTCATCTGCACATCAGCTGAAATCCTCCTTCCATCATTAGTCAAATATCAGCTGCTCTGCTTCTACTGTTGTTAATGACACTGAGGGGAAGTTTGCTGCAGCTTCATGGCTCCATCTAGTGGCTGATAGAAGTAGAGCAGCTTCCTCTGCCTCCACTGAACTGGTTAAAATGCTTGATAAACTCATCAACGTTCCCTCTAAACATGAACAGTGAAGAGCAGCAGGACAGAAAATCAACACGACACCAGAACATTTAACATCACACAGAACAACAACTATAATGAAACTACCAACGTAAATTAACCTTCCTGTTATGTTCGTTTCTGAGGGACATCAGTGATGTTCACGGGTCATTTTGACCCGGGGCACATTTAATTATACAAAAGTGTCAGAAACCAAAAAGTCCCAAAAAACATTGTTTATATCGCATCATTAACTTCAGTACTAACCATTTCAATCAATATTTAGTTCAATTATGTTCTTTACTGTTCACAGATCATGGTTCAATGAGGATAGTTCACTCGATTTTCACAAAAAAGCCATGTTAAAATTTTTTTAATGTACACTGAAAAGTCCTTTATATAAATTACATTAGTTTTATATGTATTTAATTCTTAAAAATTTTATTTTATATTTAGATTTCTTTTTTTTTATGGAGTGATGTTGATAAATTAAAATGAGACACCTCTTCTGTTCAGGGTCAAATTGACCCGCTAACTTAAAATCCAGATAAATAAGTCTTGAGATGTACTCAAAGATTTGTATCCTCTGTAACTTAATGTAAACTCCACAGAGACGTCACAATCACCCACCAACCCTGACAAACTGTTCATTATTCATGTGACACCACTCAGCTCAGCAGCTCCTGGTCCAGGTCTACAGTCCCTCTGCTGAGGACCAGCATCTGCTCCCTGAAGCTCACAGCTCATGTCTCAGTGTCTTTGACTGAGACTTAGTGATGGTGGTGACGTTGCTGTGGAGGAGGATGTTCAGCAGACGTTCACTGACCTCCAGGAAAACAGATCCACCATCTGTGTCTGATGTTCACTGCTCAGCAACACAACTGCACCGACCACAACCACAATGAGAACGTCTCCATGTGGTCGCTGCATTTTACTGAAGATTACTTATTATTATCATTCATCAATAACTTCATGTCATGTGACCTATATATAACGTGTGTCTACATGTCCCACATGGACACAACCCTCTATGTTCAGTGTTAGTACGACACTGACATCAGATGATGAATAAACACGTCACATGTCTGACACGTGGATGAATCTGTTTTCCCAGAGAGATTTTCAGCCTAATGTCTGTTGAACATCTGACTCCAAACCAGTTTCACTGTGGTGATTTAATGCTGATCACTAGATAAAACATCTGACACATCACTAAATGGAAATAGAGGAACTAGGTTCTATGTAGGGTCACATGGACACTTCCTCTTTCTGTTTCCTGCTGACTCACAAACTGATGACTAGCAAATAAATCTGATCAGTTTACAGAGAAAAACCAAAAGAAATCAGTCTGAACATCCTCTGTTACAAATAATCTGCTTTCAGATGTTTGGTTGGTTTGTCAGGTTTGGTTGTGAAGGTTCAGTCCAGTCAATTTATGGATGAAGTGGGTCTCATTTGATTCACTTTCCACTGAAGATGTAGATCCAGATGTGTTATTGTTCTGCAGACAAGAAACACAATATGTACAAAGTCATGAGTAATTCACATCGACAGGATGCAAGTTGATACTGAAGCATAACAACATTATAATGTGTAAGTATGCATACCTTTCTCTGGTCACATGAATGAAATTATGCAGATTACTTCAGATGTTCCTGTGAAACTTTAAATCCCTCTGTTATTAGCAAACACAGATGTTGGTGCCATTTGTCAATTTTCCCCTACAGAAGCTAGAGAAAACTTGATGACGCTGAGAGCAGTGAATTACACAACTTAAGTGAGCACAGACCCACAGCTCTCACATCTGTCATCAGGCATTTCTGAAGATCTCCCTCCTGTGACCACCAATAATTTGTTTATATAGCAAAATGATTCATGGAGGACACTGCTGCCACATCACCTCAGACCACCTGGAGAATCCAAAGAGCCACATGCATGTGAGGCTGCTCTGGACAAACCTCACCCACCAGAACCAGGGTTAAACATTTCCTCACTAACAGACCACAGGCTGCTAGACTTGCTCTCCCCCTCAAGTCTGATGACACCACCGTGGTTCGGTTCATCTGTAGAGCAGCAGTTGATTTTATCTGTTGATCTGTCTGTTGTCTACTTTAAAGCCTCAGTGCGTTTTTTCTGTTGTCACAAATGAGAAAGTGACTTCTTCTAAGGTCAGAACCTGCCTGAGCATCTTGTTGTGTTCGTTGATGTTTTGACCTTTTCTCTAGCATCACAGTGAAACAGTGACGTCGTCAGTATGTCCATGGCTGCAAACAGAAACTGATCACTGATCATTCAGAATCATTGAGTTTACAACATGACTGGAGCTGAAAACTGTCCCCAACATTCAGACTGAACCATGGATCATGTTTCCTGTTTGTAGTTTACAGTCAAGCCAAACATTTAATGATTCATCATTTACTTTAACTGGAAATGATCAACTGTCCACTGAACTGAAGAGGGAGCTGAAGAAACAAACTGTGGACGACAACGTGACTATAAACCAAACAAACGAAGAAGAAGAAAGGGTTAAATATGTTCTGTTCCAGGCTCCTCCGTCATTTTCTGTTCCTGTTTATTTTTACTGTGTCTGCGTTGAGCTTCAGTAAATTTCCTCCATATAAAGGTGAAGTATTTGACTTTATTGTTGTTACTCTTTGTTTTAACTGTTGTGAGTTTGTTCCTCTTGTTAAACTTCATCAGAATGTGTTGAACAGACTTTCTCCTCCATGTTGTGTCAGTAGAGTCACAGTAGAAGTAGAGTCAGTTGATGGTCAGTAGCTGAACTGACAGAAACACCTGAAAGCAGATTATTTGTAACAGAGGATGTTCAGTGATTTCTTCGGGTTTTTTCTCTGATTTCTCTGTAAACTGATCAGATTTATTTGTTAGTCATCAGTTTGTGAGGCAGCAGGAAACAGAAAGAGGAAGTGTCCATGTGACTCTACATAGAACCTAGTTCCTCTTCTTCCATTTAGTCGTGTGTCACATGTTTTATCTAGTGACCAGCACTAAATCATCACAGTGAAACTGGTTTGGAGTCAGGTATTCAACAGACATTAGGGTGAAAATCTCTCTGGGAAAACAGATTTACCCATGTGTCAGACATGTGACGTGTTTATTCATCATCTGATGTCAGTGTCATACTAACACTGAACATAGAGGGTTGTGTCCATGTGGTGCATGTAGACACACGTTAGAACAGATTCTGAAAATATAGGTCTCATGACATGAAGTTATTGATGAATAATAATAATAATAATACTAAATAATCTCCAGCAAAATGCAGCGACCGCATAAAGACGTTCTCTGTGAGCTGGAAGAGAAGCTGCAGCAAACTTCCCCTCAGTGTCATTAACAACAGTAGAAGCAGAGCAGCTGATATTTGACTAATGATGGAAGGAGGATTTCAGTTGATGTGCAGGTGAATGATTTGTGTTTGTCTCCACATGAAGGTAGAAAGTGTGTGTGAGCTGATGTGGACATGAATCAGTGTGAGGACAGAGAGGAGGGAGCCCCTCCCTCTAAAACCACTCTGTGTGGGGACCATGAGAGCCAGACCAAAGCTCAGAGGTGAGATGACTGAGACCATCTGATGATTCTGTCTCCAAGTCACACACACTGTTTAAGATTCACTATTATTGGTCATTGATGAAGGAAACGTCCACTGAATATGTGAGAGTCACTAAGTTGTTTTTCTATCAGGTCCCATCAGAGACAAGAATCTGCTGAAGCTGGACCTGAACCCAGTTGTGTGTCCTTTAACAGCAACCGGTCAAACGATGAGCCTATTAACTTTAAAGACCAACCTGCATCAGAGTCAAAGTGAGTTGTTGTCAGTTTGAATCAGGTTAAACAATCTGATGTAAACTTTCTATGATGATCAATAGTTGTGTTGTTTGTTTCTGGTGTGAGTCAGTTGGTTTGTGTTTGAAGTGTTAATGTGAAGGAGAAGCTTGTGAACATTTGTCAGACAAAAAGTTAATAACATTAGTATTTATTAGTGGAATGAAAATAAATTGTGTGTATAGTTAATGGTTTTGATACAACTTGGATAAAGTTGGTGTGACTTCAGATGGGTGATCTAGGTTTTAGTTTTTGTACCTGTTCACTCTGTATGTTTACTCGTATACTCCTAAAACAATGCGAACTGATATATGTCATAACAGGCCTTCAGATATTTCCAATTTGTTTATTCTATGGTTGTCACTGTATTATGTATTATGAGCATTTCTTCCAGGATTCATAGAAAACTAAAATCTATGTGGATACAACTCTGCGTCTTGGAAAAGCAATTGGCCCAAGAAGATGTTTGAACATTTTTTTCATGAAAAGTTGCTTTTTTTCACTATTTATTAATATTTGTGATGAAATAAGTAAATTCATTAGCACTATAAACATATTTTTTTATTGCTTCAGAAAGAAATATGTGAGAGTCACTAAGTTGTTTTTCTATCAGGTCCCATCAGAGACAAGAATCTGCTGAAGCTGGACCTGAACCCAGTTGTGTGTCCTTCAAGAGCGACTGGTCAAAGGGGGAACCTAATAACTTTAAAGACCAACCTGCATCAGAGTCAAAGTGAGTTGTTGTCAGTGTGAATCAAGTTGAACAATCTGATGTAAACTTTCTATGATGATCAATAGTTGTGTTGTTTGTTTGTGATGTGAGTCAGTTGGTTTGTGTTTGAAGTGTTAATGTGAAGGAGAAGCTTTCTTCACTGTTGTTCAATGTTACTAGTGTGAGCAGCAGCTCTGCCTCAGACTCACACAGTTCAACACATTCCCACTGGGAGCTGCCCAGTACAACCAGTCTGATCCCAGCAGACTCTGTCTCTAGACGCCTTGTTCCAACACGTCAGCATTGTTCAGTGAGGGAGGCAGAGATAGATGTTGTTCAGAGCTGCTGAGACGGAACCAAACTGACTGTGACAGTAAAGCTTCACCGCTACAGGGAGTCTCTGACTCACTGCTCACATCAAGCATCACTTCATGGACCTTTACCTTGTGTGTGTCTCTGTGTGGACTCACATCATGTGAGCTCATTCTTCATGGTTCCTCCACAGAGTGGACCAGCAGAGCTCAGAGGTTCCCATTGGTCAGTCTGCCCAGCAGCACCAAACACACCTGGACTCCATGTTTATGGTCTGTACATGGACAACCACTACTTTCATCTGTTGTGTTCAATCGTCTCCATGCTGCACTTTTACACCAGTGGATTGTCAGTGTGTCCAACATGGATCTGATGTTTGGCTCCATGCTTTTAGTTGGATGGTGTCATTCATAGAGTTTCTGTTACAGCTGCTGGAGGAAAACATTGTCACGTTTGTGAAGAAGGAGCTGAAGAAGATGCAGAAGGTTCTGAGTCCAGATTACCCAGAATGCTTAGAGAGTCAGAGGGAGGATGAGGAGGCGTTGGATGGTGAGGATGAAGAGCAGAGGAGGAGCAGCAGAGAAGCATTTCTGAAGATCACACTGAACTTCCTGAGGAGGATGAAGCAGGAGGAGCTGGCTGACTGTCTGCAGAGCAGTAAGAGGATTTATCTCAACGTTTAGCATCACACACACAGTCACACATTTACTACCATTAAATGGCCTGAATCATTGTTTGTGTTTGTTCATTCAGGAGCCTCTGCTGCAGTTTGTCAGCGTCAGCTTAAATCTCAGCTGAAGCAGAAGTTCCAGTGTGTGTTTGAAGGCATCGCTACAGCAGGAAACCCAACCCTTCTGAACCAGATCTACACAGAGCTCTACATCACAGAGGGAGGGACTGGAGAGGTCAACCATGAACATGAGGTCAGACAGATTGAAGCAGCCTCCAGGAAACCACACAGAGCAGATACAACCATCAGACTAGAAGACGTCTTTAAAGGCTCAGCTGGAAGAGATGGACCCATCAGAACTGTGGTGACCAAGGGAGTGGCTGGCGTTGGGAAAACAGTCCTGACACAGAAGTTCACTCTGGACTGGGCTGAAGGCAAAGCCAACCAGGACGTACACTTCACGTTTCCCTTCGCCTTCAGAGAGCTGAACGTGCTGAAAGAGCAAAAGTTCAGCTTGGTGGAACTTGTTCATCACTTCTTCACTGGAACCAAAGCAGGAATCTGCAGCTTTGAACAGTTCCAGGTCGTGTTCATCTTGGACGGTCTGGATGAGAGTCGACTTCCTCTGGACTTCCACCAGACTGAAACCCTGACTGATGTCACAGAGTCCACCTCAGTGGATGTGCTGCTGACAAACCTCATCAGGGGGAACCTGCTTCCCTCTGCTCGCCTCTGGATCACCACACGACCTGCAGCAGCCAATCAGATCCCTCCTGGGTGCGTTGACATGGTGACAGAGGTCAGAGGGTTCACTGACCCACAGAAGGAGCAGTACTTCAGGAAGAGGTTCAGAGATGAGCAGCAGGCCACAACCATCATCTCCCACATCAAGACTTCACGAAGCCTCCACATCATGTGTCACATCCCAGTCTTCTGCTGGATCACTGCTACAGTTCTGGAGGATCTGCTGAGAACCAGAGAGGGAGGAGAGCTGCCCAAGACCCTGACTGAGATGTACATCCACTTCCTGGTGGTTCAGACCAAAGTGAAGAACATCAAGTACGATGGAGGAGCTGAGACAGATCCACACTGGAATGAAAAGAGCAGGAAGATGATTGAGTCTCTGGGAAAAGTGGCTTTTGAGCAGCTGCAGAAAGGAAACCTGATCTTCTACGAGTCAGACCTGACAGAGTGTGGCATCGATGTCAGAGCAGCCTCAGTTTACTCAGGAGTGTTCACACAGGTCTTTAGAGAGGAGAGAGGACTGTACCAGGACAAGGTGTTCTGCTTCGTCCATCTGAGTGTTCAGGAGTTTCTGGCTGCTCTTCACGTCCATCTGACCTTCATCACCTCTGAAGTCAATCTGCTGCCACAGCAACAATCAACATCCAAGTTATCTAAAGTATTTAAAGACAAAGATAAACTAAAACAGTTCTACCAGGACGCTGTGGACCAGGCCTTACAGAGTCCAAATGGACACCTGTACCTGTTCCTTCGCTTCCTCCTCGGTCTTTCACTGCAGACCAATCAGAGTCTACTACAAGGTCTGATGACCCAGACAGGAAGTAGCTCACAGACCAATCAGGAAACAGTCCAGTACATCAAGAAGAAGCTCAGTGAGGATCTGTCTGTAGAGAGAAGCATCAACCTGTTCCACTGTCTGAATGAACTGAATGATGGTTCTCTAGTGGAGCAGATCCAACAGAACCTGAGATCAGGACGTCTCTCCACACATGAACTGTCTCCTGCTCAGTGGTCGGCTCTGGTCTTCATCTTACTGTCATCAGTAGAACATCTGGACGTGTTTGACCTGAGGAAATACTCTGGTTCAGAGGAGGCTCTGCTGAGGCTGCTGCCAGTCGTCAAAGCCTCCAACAAAGCTGTGTAAGTCCTCACATGACTGAAATGTGTATCAACAGCCTGGAGTTTTCCTCAGCCATAGACGTCTGCAGCTGAGCTGAATGATCCATCTACACATTAGACACATTAACAGCTTGAACGCGTGTTAATAGAACTAAAACCTGTTGAAGTGAGACAACACACTGGAATCATGGAAACAGATTCCAGACAGTTGAGAGTAACAGCAACAGCAGAGGAGAGTGAACATCAGTAGTTCAGTCAATGACTGAGTCTCTGGTTCCTTCCTGAACCTTGAATAATAACTAACAGGATGATCAAGGCACCTGGTCACTGACCTTTGACCCCTGCCTCTGTTTCCTCTCTGTTAAATGTAGACATGGCACAGAAAGTGAAGTATTGAACCATTGATCACTGATACAGCTGCTGTGTTTGCACTGAATGTCTCAACCTGGCTGCTCAGGTGTAGGACTGTCAGGGACCGCGTAGTCAGGCACAGGACACAAAGGATTATTACAAAAAAGAAGTGGATTTATTTATCCAAAACAAAATATAGAAGCATATACAAATCGTATCAATAATGAAAAACATGCCATAGGTCAGCCCAAACTAACTGAACAAAACATAATGGTAAATGTTAACATAAGCACCACTACAAACATAGACAAAACCTGACCTATCAAAAGACACACAAGGGCAACATATATACTGGTTGGCCAAACCAGTCACATCACAAGGGGGTCAACATTACCAATACTAACACCTAAACACTAAACAATAAACTCTAACATACTCACACCTCACACCAGGAGATGTTCCTTCCTACAAACTCACGATCACCCCTCACATAGCACATTCCCACAGCTCTGCCTTCTAAATGCACATCTGGCTGTAGAATGAACCACGTGGTAGCACTTCCCTGGTCACCAACACCCACATTAACGCTGTTCAACAGGCCAAAGGCCTTAGATGAACTCTATGTTCCATGGAACACAGCAGTGATTAGTAACATGGCCTGATGAACAGAGCAGGTAGGAAGACCCTGCTCTGACCCACTTGAATGCAGGTCGTGTGCAGAATAGTGATCGTAGTAGGAGGCAGGCGAAGCGAGTGGACGCCCAGATGGAGCAGAGACAGATGGGAAGTGTCATCCAGAGAGACAGACGCTCCTCTCTCTCCAGTTACTCCTCCTGTGAAGCTGAACACCCTTCATGACCAAACTAAAACAACCACAATTCCCCAAACAGAGTAGAAGGAAGGACTCTCTCAGAGAAAGAAACAGGCTGGAGGGACTCACTAGATTTACTGGACTCAAGACTTAACAGGCTAGAAAACGTCCCAGAACAGGCTTGAGGAGCAGACGATGTGGCCAGAACAGAGATTAAACATAGATTGTGACAGAGCTGGTTAGAGCAGTTATAACCAGGTGAAGGTGGAAGAGAATGTGAAACAAACCCTTGTTGTTGGACTGAGACTGAATCTAAGAATTCAACCAGACAGAGTGAGGTTCAACCAATAAATGGTGGCTTAAATCTCTCTAAGGCAAAGATTTGAAGTCACCTCTACACCAGAAATAAAAGAACATTAAGACAAACACAATAAAGTGACAGAATTAACATCTAGGGACTGTCTGACTAGAAACTAGAAGAACTGGTTAAATGTTCACCATGTGTTGGTGTCCTCCACCTCAATGTTGTCTTCATACCCAGCAAACCACAGCATCACACTGAGCAGCACAGACTCCAACCATCAGCACCTTGGGAGGTCCAGTGGTCCTCTCCACCAGTTCTGGTAGCTTCTGCCTCTGCACCACATCTCCCTGGTTCTAGGTGTGGTTTCCCAGTCACCAACAGGGAGCTCACCCCACCTCCTTTCCTGCTGCTCTGGAGTCTGTCAAGTCTGCCCCATCAGCATGAAGCTACTACCTCTGAGCAGACAGCATCACCTTTATTTAGTGATGTCCACAGAGAAACAGTGAGCAGGTTTCTGTCCCATGGGTCACTGATAGTCCAGGAAGCAGTGGCCTCTCTGAGCCAGTACCCACACTCCTGATGGTTTCTCTCTGTCTCTGACTGTTTTTCAGGCTCAGTGACTGTAACATCTCAGAAAGAGGCCTTGAAGCTCTGTCCTCAGTTCTCAGCTCCCAGTCCTCTAGTCTGAGACAACTGGACCTGAGTTTCAACAACCTGCAGGATTCAGGAGTGAAGCTGCTGTCTGCTGGACTGGAGAGCCCACAGTGCCATCTGGAAAGTCTCAGGTCAGGATTTGTCCAACGTGTAAACGATGAGCTACAGCCTCACTGTTATTTAACATTTGGTTTATCACGTCTCTCTTCAAATACATTGAAGACGTAGGGTTTCTAGTGTCTGTAGTTAAGGCCTCATTTGGTTTGGTTTAAATGAAACGACACAGACAGGAAAATAAATCTAATGAGAATCTATTATTATGAAATCTATGAAGGCATAATATATAATATTTATATAAAGGCAGCATATTTGACTAATACACCAAAGAGATATTGTTGCAGTAGCTCAAACCGGACCAGGGCAGGGCCCAGATGCAGAAAGAGACGGAGACTAATCTCAAGTTACCAGATATAGTTCAGATAACAAACACTGAGGAAACAGAACGGAAACTGCAACACTCTGAACAGGACTGACACAAAGGTTCTGAGAGAACCAGAGACGACAGTAACAGACCTATGACGTCAATGAATCCCTGAACACCAGAACAAACCAATCACTGCACACGACAGGAGAAGAGCAGCCAATAGAAAACTAGAACACAAAGCAGCTGCTAGAGCAGGAAGCTGACAAGGTGAAGCCAACGCCTGAGACTGACTCAACTCTAACCCACAAGAGTTAACCAAAGCAACGAACCGAGCTAGAGGCCAAGGGACAGGACGAGGGACAGCACAAGCAGAGACACGGACCAGGGAGGACACGCTAGACACACAAACCCGTGGAAACACAATATACACACTCACTGACTGACACACAACAAATGTGGAGAACTAAGAGGCCCCTCCTGATGGATGAAGGACCACACTGCACCAGAGAGATGAAGAAGAATCAGCCTCATTAGCCAAGGATGGAAGATGAGAGAAGATCATTCTACTGATCCCACAGTGGAGAAATTCAACTGTTACCACGGCTACAAACAATCAGCAAGAAGTGAAAGGATGAAAGTGGAGCAAAGAACAAGATCCATTATACAAATGTACGACTGTTACAAATACCAGACACTGAACATAAAGTCCCAGATCAACTACAGCAGATGATCTGCACGGTGGCTGTTAGACTGGTTGGTTGTAGAGTCTAACAGCAGTGGATGAAGGATCTGTGGCACCGCTCCTTCCTACACTGACTCTGGATCAGTCTCCACTGAAGGAGCTGCTCAGAGCCTCCACTGTCTGATGCAGTGGCTGAGAAGCATTGAATACTTAGTATAACACTGAAAGAATGAGACTCCAGTAGCTCTGAAAGTCAATAAACATTCAGCTACAGACCAGTGCAGAGATGTTTCAGTCCCAACCATTTGAATACAGGATCCAATGAGGTGAAACCAGACACAACTCAAACCAACACAAACCAAAACACTTCCCACCTGGAAAGAACAGGCTGGTTATGTGACCAAAGAGAAAAAAAGTGGTTGGAGGGTGATGATAGTTACATTCTGGAAGAGAAGACAAGTGGTTTGAAAGGAGCCTGAGAGAAGCTGAACATGTGCAAATAAACCCCCTCCCTCCATAGAGGAGGAGGCTGAGGACACAACCTCCATTTATCAAGAAACAGCTTCACACTTAAAAGCCACAGACAAAGAAATGGCCCACTTCACATGGATCACAAGGGATTTTAGGGATTTTAGGAGTCACAATTTATTTTAGAAAGTTTGAATCACATTTTCCACTTACAGTCTATTTTCAAACAGACTTTTTTTAAACATCCAAACTTCTTTTTAAATTGTGACCCAGATTTCACCTCATATTTATGGAAGCGTGTCCATCATCACATGAGTAGAGAGGATGTGAGGGGACGACATCCTCCCTCTGTAGGATGAATCTCCTCCATCCTCATCCAGCGACAGCTGTGACTGGTTCAATTCAACCATGAACATCACTGATCTGGACAAATCTTACAGGTTATTGATGATTCATCTACATCTTTGGTTCTTTATTCAGTTTGAGTTGCTGCAGGTTGTCAGAGATCAGCTGTGATTCTCTGGCCTCAGCTCTGAAGTCCAACCCGTCACATCTGACACAACTGGACCTGAGCTACAACAACCTGCAGGATTCATCAGTGAAGCATCTGTGTGGTTTTCTGGAGAGTCCTCACTGTCGACTGGAGACTCTGAGGTCAGACTCCATGTTTTAGTTCTGTGTAGATTAATGTGATGTGAACGTTGTGCTGACGCTAAACTGCAGACATGAGGCTGATGTTCTACTGATCCACACTGTTTGAGAACTTGGGATCTTTAGTAAAAGCTCAGATCAATCTGTCATCACAACATGAGTGAGTCCAGATGGAGCCAGTGGTGGAGCTGCATAGTTAAAGAGGTGAAGTCACGACGTCTGAGCTGAAGCAGCAACTTGTTGTCATTAATATTAATTAGTCTTTGTTACTGTTTGATTGAAATGTTTTCAACCTGCATCCTGTTGGTTCTGCTGTTTGGAGCTTCTAGTTTCTAAACTTCTACTTCCTGAAGCATCTTCAGCTCCAAACATACGATGAGACACTGAATGGTTTCAAGCTGACTCTGTTTTCTACTGTTTCATCTTTGGTTCTTTATTCAGTTTGAGTCGCTGCAGTTTGTCAGAGATCAGCTGTGATTCTCTGGCCTCAGCTCTGAAGTCCAACCCGTCACATCTGACTCAACTGGACCTGAGCTACAACAACCTGCAGGATTCATCAGTGAAGCATCTGTGTGGTTTTCTGGAGAGTCCTCACTGTCGACTGGAGACTCTGAGGTCAGACTCCATGTTTTAGTTCTGTGTAGATTAATGTGATGTGAACGTTGTGCTGACGCTAAACTGCAGACATGAGGCTGATGTTCTACTGATCCACACTGAGGGTCTCCATGGCAACGTCTGGTTTCTTCTGTGGTTTACTCCGTTCACTGTTTCTTTTCTAGTTTCTAAACGTCTACTTCCTGAAGCGTCTTCAGCTCCAAACACATGATGAGACACTGAATGGTTTCAAGCTGACTCTTTGTTTTCTACTGTTTCATCTTTGGTTCTTTTTTCAGATTGAGTCGCTGCAGTTTGTCAGAGATCAGCTGTGATTCTCTGGCCTCAGCTCTGAAGTCCAACCCGTCACATCTGACACAACTGGACCTGAGTGACAACAACCTGCAGGATTCATCAGTGAAGCATCTGTGTGGTTTTCTGGAGAGTCCTCACTGTCGACTGAAGACTCTGAGGTCAGACTCCATGTTTTAGTTCTGTGTAGATTAATGTGATGTGAACGTTGTGCTGACGCTAAACTGCAGACATGAGGCTGATGTTCTACTGATCCACACTGCGGGTCTCCATGGTAACGTCTGGTATCTCTTGTGGTTTAGTCCGTTCACTGTTTCTTTTCTAGTTTCTAAACTTTTACTTCCTGAAGTGTCTTCAGCTCCAAACACACAATGAGACACTGAATGGTTTCAAGCTGACTCTTTGTGTTCTACTTTGTTTCATTGGTTCTTTATTCAGATTGAGTTACTGCAGGTTGTCAGAGATCAGTTGTGATTTTCTGGCCTCAGCTCTGAAGTCCAACCCGTCACATCTGATACAACTGGAACTGAGTGGAAACAACCTGCAGGATTTATCAGTGAAGCCTCTTCGTGACCTGGTCCAGACTGTCAACTGGTGACTCTGAGGTCAGTAGAGGTTGGAGTCAGTCTGTTCTGCTTCCATCAGTCTTGTTAACTCAGTTAGTGTCATAGCAGAGATTCCAGCGTTTTCTGTAAAGCTCCAACCTTCTCAGTGAAGCTGTGGCAGAAAGACAGAGACAGAGAGAACAGTCAGCATCAGATCAGCCAGAAGCTTGTTGTGATCATGAAGATGACTGTTGTTGTTGTTGTTGTTGTTGTTATGTCAGCTGATGTTTCCAAGCAGAAAAGATGCTGGTCACCACACAGTTATGCGGGTTGTTTTTCATGGACGAACAGGAAGTTGTCAATAAACTGATGACTCATGGGGAAGTATCAGAATGAAACTAGATTAGACTGAACCATGACCAGAAATGTCCCACTGACCTCAGATCTGCTCTTAGTGAGTCAGTGTGATGCTCCACTGATCTTAGATCTGCTCTTAGCGAGTCAGTGTGATGCTCCACTGACCTTAGATCTGCTCTTAGTGAGTCAGTGTGATGCTCCACTGACCTTAGATCTGCTCTTAGTGAGTCAGTGTGATGCTCCACTGACCTTAGATCTGCTCTTAGTGAGTCAGTGTGATGCTCCACTGACGTGTGCTCACATGTGTGGATGTGTGTGTGATGTCAGTTGGTGTCATTTGTCTCATTAGTGTGGACAGAATGACTTTTGCCTTAATGTGAGCAACATCTAGTTTGGTCCAGGGCAGAGCTTTATCTTCAGCAGTAGGGGGCAGTGGAGGCTGTGGTTTGGACCAGCGTGAGTTTCTGTGACCTTCATACCGGAGGAGAACTCAGCCAAGTGAAGCCACGTTTCCCTTGTGTCATCGTCTCTTTCCTGTGTTTCAGGATCTATATCTGTCTACAGATGCAACAACTTGAAAGCTTGGACTGCGCCTGGCATTGGTGCAGATTCTCCACACAGTCCATCTCTACTCCAATCTGAGAGAACAAAAGACGTTGCATGAGGCACAATTACAACAAAGCATTAAATAAGGAAAAGCAAAGCATCCACTCAATAGTTACTAAAAGAGAGAACATCACTCACCAAATAAATAAAACTTTTAAACTTTTATCAACACTTATATACATCACAACCAGATCCATCCACCTTAGCTATTTAAACGTTTGGACATAAATTTGAATGGCCGGTAGACTTGTAAGTGGACATGAGCTCATTGATGAGCAGAATGTGATGCTGCTGTTTCCAACCATCAGTGAAGCATCTTTAATGAAACCTGCAACGATAGACTTGTAAGTGCAGCTGGATCAGAGCCAGAACCGCTTCACACTTCCTGCAGGGTCGGCGAAGCCCAACTTAGGCTGAGCTCCACTAAACTCAAACTCAACAGAAAAGTTCCAGTGGAAGAGGAGACAAATAAAATGGCGGCGCGTCCACACTCAGTGGCTTCTCTCGCTGCCAACACAAAACGGCTCCACTGCACAGAAGATTCAACCTCCTCAAGGCGACCAGGTGATGTCGCTGTCCCCGGACAGTGTGAGGAGATCCTTCAGCAGGATCAACGCTCGCAAAGCTCCGGGTCCCGACAACATTCCTGGGCGTGTACTGAGAGACTGTGCAGCAGAACTCACTGATGTCTTCACAGACATCTTCAACATGTCACAAAGTCAGGCTGTTGTCACCACATGCCTCAAAGCCACCATCATCATTCCAGTCCTGAAGAAACCATCTCCATCCTCCCTCAACGACTACCGTCCAGTCGCACTTACTCCTGTCATCATGAAGTGCTTTGAGCGGCTGATCATGCACCACATCAAGTCTGCCCCCCTCCCCCCCCAGATCGCTTCCAGTTTGCGTATCGGTCTAACCGCTCGACCGATGATGCCATCACAACTGCCGTCCACTCAGCTCTCACACATCTAGACAGTAAAGACACATACGTCAGAACGCTGTTCATAGACTTCAGGCAGTAACACATCCAGCACCATCACGCTGAACACTGGGGCCCCCCAAGGATGTGTGCTGAGCCCCCTTCTCTTCACTCTGCTGACCCACGACTGCTCACCGTCACACAGCATCTCTACTTCCTACGCAAACTGAGAAGAGCCATTGCCGCCTCCCATCATGTTCACCTTCTACAGAGGCACCATGGAGAGCATCATGACGAGCTGTATCACGGTGTGGTACGGAGCCTGCAATGCCTCCTGCCGAAAGACCCTCCAACGCATAGTGAGAGCAGCTGAGAAGGTCATTGGTGTCTCTCTCCCCTCCCTCCAGGACATTTATGAAGCCCGTCTCACCCGCAAAGCTCTCTGCATCGCAAGTGATCCCACTCACCCATCACACAGCTTCTTCAGTCGGCTGCCATCAGGGAGGAGACTGCGAAGTCTACAGGCCAGGACCAGCAGACTGAAGGACAGCTTCATCCACCAGGCTGTCAGGAAGCTGAACTCAGTCCCGGACCTGCCCCCCCTCCCCTCTCCTGCTCCAGGCACCTCAGAACCATAACACAACTCAACAGAACAATACCTCATCAAGACAGAACTGATAATCATTCAACTACCTCTACAGTTTATCCACTTTAATCAGCCTATATAAGCTCTCTGCACTATAATCCTTTTACCTGCACTGTATGTACACTTTGTTGGATGCACTATACCTGCGCTGCCTACTTTGTTTCTACTTAATCTTAACAGTTGTATTTTATTTTATATTGTAAATGTATGCACCATGGGTTTGAGAGTAACCCAATTTCATCTCTCTATATGTATGCACTTTACATGTGGAAGAAACGACAATAAAGAAAGACTTGACTTGACTTGAAAATATAGATGTAGACTTTAAGGATCTGAGCTTTTGAAACAGATCAACTATTAAATAACAAAGCAGAAACATTTGGGTCATGTAGTGTTCGTGAGCCTCAGTATCAGACTCTGATTAGTTTCTATGTAGGACATGTTTCTACTAATGTGACACTGGTTCCTCAAAATAAATCACTGACACTATTTTTCCCAGATAGGTCATCGCTCCCAAACAAATGAAGGGCTGCAGTTGGACAGGAAGAAGGAGCAGATTTTCACAATAAAATCACAGTAACAGTTCATCAGTGTAGTTGGTAAACAAGTAGTTATTCAAAGACAAATGAAGTTATGGTCTGCTTTTAAAACAATATTTGCACCTGATAATAAAGAATCTTGTTAAACAATAATGACTTTGTGCTGTGATAATTTATAGATTTAATTTCATGTATATATATTAATACAAGCTATTTTCGCTTCTCTTTTCTTTGTGTAAATGTGAAGTTTTTACAGCGGTTTTAATTGTAACAGAGGAACATGAATAATATTTATATGTCTCTATTAAAGACATTTACAAAAAAGATGAGAGTCTGTATGTTTCCTAAAGGGAAAATACTACAAGGTTTACTGTAAAACAAATCTGTGTCTGAGTGGTTACAGTTCCCTCTCATTCAGTTGTTAATAATGACTCTCATCAAACCCAAGTTGTCCAACGTGACTCTGCTCTGGTTCAGCAGCATCAGCCTCATCAACAGACACTGATGTTCATAAAATCTTCCTTATGCAGCCTGTCTGTAGACGCCATTAAACATGGATGCAAGCACATTTCAAACCTCATCTGGTTAAATGACCGGACGTAACGTCACCAACCAAAGAGGTTAAACGGGAGAGTCTCTAAGAAACGTTCTGGACTCTTTCATTACGTTTCAGCCAGTAACGTGTCTTTTATTGTGAAACTCTGCTGCTGTTTCCTGTTCCTACCTGTTCCAGGTGCGGCCCCGCCTCATTCCGGGAAGCAGCTCTGCTGTGTCGTGTCTGGGATCTGGAGGCGTCTTTTACGCGTACACTGAACTGTAAGTTTGCTTTATTTGGTTCTTTGACGTTTATTAACTGAACTAATAAAGTTTGTTGCGGTTTGACAGCAGAGTCTAGTGGAGATCAGGTCAGATGCAGCTTCTCCTACGTATATATACACATTCGGCTACGCTTCGTTCAGCTTGTAGTTTGGGTTGAACCAACTGGTGACTGGTCTGACTATGGTTTCATTTAAATGAACACTATGAAGTGGGCAGAATAAAGAAGTTTATTTAGTTATGAATGGATCAGTGTTTAGGGTCGTGGAGGCTTGTGGCTGGTTCTGTGCGTGTGGGTCTAAGTGTAGGTGTCCTTGAGTGCGGCAGAGCTAGGAGGGTGTCATATGGCTGCCAGCTCACTGGGTAGGTTGTTGATCAGACCTGCTGCCATTTTGTCGGTTGAACCTGTTGGTTTGCTTGAATGATTAGTGTGTTTGTGTTCATGCATTGTAGTGATGGGCTGGTGAAGCCTTCTTTCTTGATAATTGTGCGTGTCAGCTGTCAGTGTGAGTTTATTCTATAGCAGCCTGTGCAAAACACGACTAAAGCAGTGAGTTTTAAACCTTTGTAATCAATAAATGCCCAGAAAAGAGGGTGGGATCACAGATTACACATTAAAATTAATAGAAGTACAGAGAAGTTTAAATGAGTAAGACAATTACAAGAAACAAGTGTGGAGTCACACTCATCCACAAAACCCCTAAAACATGACAAACACACAATCCTGCTACACAAACAAACCTGTGTATTGTAGGATATGAGGTTGTACGTGCTGCCCAGCAGATGATGTGTCGCTGGGTACAGAGCACTGGACCTACCAAAAACGTTTTTAGCAGATCTATTAAAATTGGAAAACAATTCAATCATTAAAACAGAAAATGTAGGGCATGGAAAGGATTTCACCTTATTTGGTATAAGATCAAAATGATCCCAAACCTTTGAACATTGTCTGCTGCTGACAGTCGTCATGACATTGGCAAAATATCACTCTCCACATTTCACATTTCACATCTCCTCACAACAGTTATTTTTATGCGTCTTATATAATGCGCATAGTATCAAACTACACGTCAATCTGTCAGTGGCTCAGACCAGATTCTAATGATATGAGCCAACGAAACATTTCAAAACAAGGAAGCGCAAAGTAAAGCAGAGGGCGTTTGAAGCCCTGACGTCATTGGTCACGTGACAGACGTGTTTTGGTACAAGTTCCAACACAGTGTTTGAAATCACTTAAACACGATCCTTCAGGAAGAGTGAAACAAGCTCTGAAGGTTTGGTACCATTTGCACATCACTAATGCTTTGTTTGAGAATAAACACCTGGTTGGTCTGGACGTCATCTTTGCTTCAAGCCTCCTGTTTGGTCTGACTGCTAACCGTCATCCTAACAACTATTACAAAATGCCTTTTGCTTGTTGCTCCTACCTCCTGTCCTGCTGCAGCTCTTTGTCTGTTTTGCTGTATCGTGACTCTTTGTTGATTCACACTAACTAGTTAGTTTGTTTATGTACAAATTTGCTTTTTATGCTAAATCAGAATGTGATGAACAGAATTTATCCCCCATGTTGTCTTTCAGTAGAGTCACAGAACTCAGAATCAGTACATTAGATAATTGAACCTCCATGAATCCTCAGGTAATTAACAGTGTGAGCTGTTCTGGTAGGTGACACATCTACTGTGGAAACGGAACTTTTTAAAAATAAAATTACGTCTTTATGTGAGTGTTTTGTTTGTTTCTGCTAGTTAATTTAAATGTCAACAGACTCTCTGTGGCTGTGACAGCATTACAGCAGCTTCCTCTGCTTCCCACTGTCTGACTACACTTACCTGACACTGAAATGAAACAGAGAAGAGACGACAAGTGGAGGAGCAGCTGATGTTTGACTAATGATGGAAGGAGGATTTCAGTTGATGTGCAGGTGAATGATGTGTGTTTGTCTCCACATGAAGGTAGAAAGTGTGTGTGAGCTGATGTGGACATGAATCAGTGTGAGGACAGAGAGGAGGGAGCCCCTCCCTCTAAAACCACTCTGTGTGGGGACCATGAGAGCCAGACCAAAGCTCAGAGGTGAGATGACTGAGACCATCTGATGATTCTGTCTCCAAGTCACACACACTGTTTAAGATTCACTATTATTGGTCATTGATGAAGGAAACGTCCACTGAATATGTGAGAGTCACTAAGTTGTTTTTCTATCATGTCCCATCAGAGACAAGAATCTGCTGAAGCTGGACCTGAACCCAGTTGTGTGTCCTTCAAGAGCAACTGGTCAAAAGTGCATTTTATTAACTTTAAAGACCAACCTGCATCAGAGTCAAAGTGAGTTGTTGTCAGTGTGAATCTGGTTGAACAATCTGATGTAAACTTTCTATGATCAATAGTTGTGTTGTTTGTTTCTGATGTGAATCAGGTGGTTTGTGTTTGAAGTGTTAACGTGAAGGAGAAGCGTGTGTCTATGAAAAGTGATAGGCCAAAAGGTCATCTTGTGAATTGTAAACAATAACATTTGTCAGACAGAAAGTAAGTTATTAACATTGTATTTACTAGTAGAATTAAAATGGATTGTGTGTTTAGTTTTCGATGGATCCTTGAAGAAATGCTCTTAAACTTAAAAACAGGGAATTACATAATACATTTATAAACTTATTAGCGCTATGAACAGATTTTCTTAGAAGTTTTTTTTATTGCTTCAGGAAGAATTATACTGAATATGTGAGAGTCACTAAGTTGTTTTTCTATTAGGTCCCATCAGAGACAAGAATCTGCTGAAGCTGGACCTGAACCCAGTTGTGTGTCCTTCAAGAGCAACCAGTCAAAGAAACTTGGTATTGTGTTTCAAGACCAACCTGCATCAGAGTCAAAGTGAGTTGTTGTCAGTGTGAATCAGGTGGAACAATCTGATGTAAACTTTCTATGATGATCAATAGTTGTGTTGTTTGTTTCTGATGTGAGTCAGTTGGTTTGTGTTTGAAGTGTTAATGTGAAGGAGAAGCTTTCTTCACTGTTCTTCCAGCAAACACTCTGATCATGGATCAAATCTCCATCCAGCCAGTAGCTAAAGCTCTGATCCTGTAGAGGGTCACAGGGGCTGCTCCTCTTCTAATCAAGTGCTGACTTGCAGGCAGACGTCAAAGGAAGCAGCTGAACCACAAATGTTCAACTCTGATCAAATCTGGTTATTGACGTTCTCTACGTGCAGATTTGGCTCAAATGTCTTCCAGCAGTAGGTTGAAGTTCCTGCTGTTAGACTTTAGTTGATGTTGTTGCAGTAAGTGGAGACGACTGTTTGTCCCCAGTGTCAGCACCAGAGCTGACGTCTGAACTTTGATGTAGGATCCAACAATGAATGAATGGAGGAAGTGGTTCAATGTTACTAGTGTGAGCAGCAGCTCTGCCTCAGACTCACACAGTTCAACACATTCCCACTGGGAGCTGCCCAGTACAACCAGTCTGATCCCAGCAGACTCTGTCTCTAGACGCCTTGTTCCAACACGTCAGCATTGTTCAGTGAGGGAGGCAGAGATAGATGTTGTTCAGAGCTGCTGAGACTGTGACAGTAAAGCTTCACCGCTACAGGGAGTCTCTGACTCACTGCTCACATCAAGCATCACTTCATGGACCTTTACCTTGTGTGTGTCTCTGTGTGGACTCACATCATGTGAGCTCATTCTTCATGGTTCCTCCACAGAGTGGACCAGCAGAGCTCAGAGGTTCCCAGTGGTCAGTCTGCCCAGCAGCACCAAACACACCTGGACTCCATGTTTATGGTCTGTACATGGACAACCACTACTTTCATCTGTTGTGTTCAATCGCCTCCATGCTGCACTTTTACACCAGTGGATTGTCAGTGTGTCCTACATGGATCTGATGTTTGGCTCCATGCTTTTAGTTGGATGGTGTCATTCATAGAGTTTCTGTTCCAGCTGCTGGAGGACAACATTGTCACGTTTGTGAAGAACGAGCTGAAGAAGATCCAGAAGGTTCTGAGTCCAGATTACCCAGAATGCTTAGAGAGTCAGAGGGAGGATGAGGAGGCGTTGGATGGTGATGATGAAGAGCAGAGGAGGAGCAGCAGAGACGCATTTCTGAAGATCACACTGAACTTCCTGAGGAGGATGAAGCAGGAGGAGCTGGCTGACTGTCTGCAGAGCAGTAAGAGGATTTATCTCAACGTTTAGCATCACACACACAGTCACACATTTACTATTTACTACCATGAAATGGCCTGAATCATTGTTTGTTTTTGTTCCTTCAGAAGCTTTTGCTCCAGTTTGTCAGCGTCATCTTAAATCTCAGCTGCAGCAGAAGTTCCAGTTTGTGTTTGAAGGCATCGCTAAAGCAGGAAACCCAACCCTTCTGAACCAGATCTACACAGAGCTCTACATCACAGACGGAGGGACTGGAGACGTCAACCATGAACATGAGGTCAGACAGATTGAAGCAGCCTCCAGGAAACCACACAGAGCAGAAACAACCATCAGACTAGAAGACGTCTGTTAGAGGATATGGAGCATAAGCATTGTCCTCCCTGTGTTTGGTCCTGTCTGTGTCTCTGTGACATGTAACCTTTTCTTGCTTTTACTTGTATAAACATGGAATGATCTCAAACACTAGGACAGGAAGGCTTGACCACCTATGTCAGGAGGAGGTTTTGCAGACCACATTTTATTGCTTTACAGCTCCATAGGTATTTGACACCACATGGAGCTGTCCACTATCTTGCTATGCCTGCATGCATCTTTTACGACTTGTAGTGTTTGGGAAAGGGGGTCTCAACCCCCTTCATCAAAGGAGGAAGCTTCACAACCTATGTATATGTTATCTACCATATATGGACTTGTCTTGTATTTTATTGCACCAGATGTAGAAGGAGTGACTTTCATACTGATCTCAATAAAGGACCCGTGTGCGAGAGAGGAGTTTGGAGTTCTCCAGCTGGCCACTAAGTCGTTGTGTTCAGAGAGGCTCCCCTCGTGCACGAGTAAAAGAAGCTGAGATTCTCGACTTTGTCTTCATGTGTCAGGTGTCTCTGCGATTGTTTAAGTGTTGGCAGGTTGGACCCAACATTTCTTGGTGCCGAAAAACCCGGGAGTCAAGATTCAACGACGGGGGGGAGGACGACGGAGAACCGAAATCTGTGCACAGTCGATTCCTCTAGGACGGTCGGAACAAAGACCCGGAGCGTGAATTCGTCTGCTGGGCCGGTTGAATAGCTCCTGAAATCCCCCTCTTCGCTCGCTGATGACGGCTTCTGGAGGCATCTGACCAGGGCAAGACAAAGAGTAAGTACCGCTGAAAAAGTGCGGTGTGTGTGAAATGGCAGGTCGCATTTCCACGTAGAACAGACGTAATTGTTCTAGGAGAAAATAGACGTACTTATTTTCTCAAGCGGACAGACGTAATTGTCCGAGGGAGGAGTAGACGTAGTTACTCCTCAGTGAATGTTCAGTCTAATGCATTAGTGATGTGTGAAGTGTGAAAGTCACCCATTGACGCAGAAAACGTGTGACCGGGGGAAACCTGACGGTGTTAACGTAACCCAGCCACACGTACTATATGAAGGGTGAATTAAGGAAACTGTGGGTTATTAGGAGAATCCAAGTCAGAAGTTTCACCGCCTAGGTTGCGGGGCTCGGATTCTCATATTAAGTTTGAAAATACTATTGTAGGACTGAGCCAAAATTGAAATGCTGCTCATTTGTTCAGCTACGTCCGCAGGTGATAGACCTGTAGAAGCTTGATGTAGTCGATGGACACGTGAGAAGGTGGCAAATCGTTGACTCAGTCCAAAGTCTATTAATAAAAGTGTATTAACAAAGTGTATTAATAAAGGCTATTGATAAAGCCTATTTATAAGGTATATTAATAAAGGCTATTGATAAAGCCTATCAATAATAAGATATTAATAGAGTCCGTTAATAAAGTATAATACTAAAGCCTATTCCATACAGGAGAGATGGGGAAAATAAACAGTAAGCCCCTTTTGGAGGGGGACACGAAGTTTATGGCGTCGTTAGATCCACAGCATGTTAAGTGGATCGGCGAATGGAAAAAAAATATATGAATTTTGTGGCAAATTAGTGCCTGATGATTGTCGTAGCCTTCTGTCTAAATTAGACAAAAAGATGACAAAAGAAAAAGGTAAACGTAAAGAAAAATTACAAAAACAGTGGTTGGCAGCAGCAGATGACACGTGGCTCGCAGCCACTAGTGCTGCTTTGACAGCACAGAGAGAAACAGTCTATGTGGAAATAAGAAGAATATGGAGAGCACGACCAGACTATATAAAAATTGCCCAGTGTCGCCAGAAAGATGGGGAGGATGTGTATGAATACAGAGAACGTTTAGAAAACGTGTTCAAAGCACATTGTGGCCTTCCGGAAGAACAGGCGCCTGATTCAGCTTATCAGAACCAGCTAAAACAGGCGTTATTAGCAGGATTTAGAGGTCCAATTTCTGATTTTATTAGAAAGCATAACGTAAATTACACCACAGATGATGTTAACCACATTATGAACTTTGCCAGACATGCTAGTGAAGTATTAGCTAAGAAAAAGAAGAAAAGAGTTGAAGCAGCTGTTTACGGCTTATTTGGAGCAGAAGACAACTCAGGAGCAGAAGTGTTTTTCCAAGGCCCCCCCGGTAGAGGCCGAGGGAGCCTCAGAGGGAGAGGGCGTGGTCGGTCTAGAGGAGGTCCACCTAAGCATGATCGATGTTACACTTGTGACAAGCCAGGACACATAGCCCGAAACTGCCCTGAGAAACTCAGGAAACAACAACGAAGGCCTACAGAATATAGTAGACAAAACCCATTTAATCCTAATAATTGACTAGGCCCGCAGGAGAGTTCACCAGACATGGACAGACCTGATGATTTTTTAGACCTCACTTGTGTGATAGAAACATTAGTAGCACAGACCGGTAATAAGAACACTCCCACCAGAACCTTGACAGTAGAAGGTCGTGACGTCGTTTTCTTATGTGATTCAGGAGCAGACCGCACAGTTTTAAAAGAGCACGTTGAGGGAGTTTCCGCTTCAAACGACAATTTTTTTGTGCAATCAGCAAACGGCAGAATAACATCAAGTGCAGTGTCTAAACCAGTGTCTGTTAGAGATCTTCAGACTAACTTAGAAACAACAGCACCTGTAGTAATGTGTCCAGCGTGTCCAGTGAACCTCTTAGGGCGAGATCTAATGATAAAATTACATATTTCGGTCGTACCCACCACAAAAGGAATGGTGGCTATAGGAAAAGATGAAACAGTGCCTACATATCCCCTCTTAGCCAGTGGGATACCACAATATTATTGGTCCTTAGATTTCCCAAATCCAGACCCAGGGAAAATAGGGAAAGAATTATTAAAACTGGCTGACAGCAGCCAATCAGGAGACTATGTCTCTATGTCTCCAAGCGAGATGCATGTTACCCTCTGGTACAAACATGACCCAGGGTCAGATCACCAATATGATAAGCTGGTGAATGACTCTGGACCCCAACGTGTAACATTACAACATTATTACACTGATGGCAGAGGAATGCCAGCCTGTGACGTTTTATTGCCAGATAAAGCTTTCAAGCTGTTTAAAAATTATGGCTCACAGCCGCACGTCTCTGTGACCAGAGACCCCCAGCACAAATGGGAGTTTCTGGGCCCGTGGTTGAAAGAGACAGTGAGACACACCCACTGGAAGCCAGAGCTTGGTCAAGACGTGTGGGAAATAAATCACACCCGAGACAGATGGAGAAAACCTTTAGGCTGGGTGGTGACGCTCACACCACACACCCACTTAGAGAGTTCTTATGAGTCTAAATGACAGCCATGCCCAATAATGTCAACAGTAACAGACCCACTGTTGAAAACAGTTCCTGATGAATTTTGGTCTAAGGGAAAAGCAGATGTAGGTTTAATGACTACTGCTTGACCTGTAGTGATAAAACCAAAAACGGACTATAGACCTCGTGTCCGTCAGTATCCACTTAAACCAGATGCAGAGAAAGGCATCCAGCCAGTGATAGCTGATATGATTAAAGCAGGTATCATAATTCAAGCTCCAGATGCCTCATGTAACACTCCCATTTTTCCTGTCAAGAAGGCAGAGACGGGACAATGGAGAATGGTCCAGGACCTGAGAGCAGTAAATCAAGCTGTGGAAAGCAGGGCACCATGCCTGACCCACACACACTGTTGAATCAGTTAAGAGCAGAAATGAAGTGGTTTACGGTGGCCGATTTGAGTAATGCTTTCTTTTCCATACCATTAGCACAAGAGTCACAAGGATGGTTTGGTTTTACATATCAGGGAAAGAAGTATACTTTCTGTGACAGTCCCACTATATTCACTGCAGAAATAAATAATTGTTTGGCTGATTTCCAAATGCCTGAACACAGCCAACTATTGGTATATGTAGATGATCTATTAATAGCATCAGACACAGAAGAACATAACAAGCAGGTTTCTGTGGCACTATTTAAACATTTACATAAAACAGGAAACAAGGCCTCACTTTCAAAGTTACAGTGGGCCAGACAAGCTGTAATTTTCTTAGGCCATGAAGTAACTCCTGAAGGTCGAAGAATCACAGACACCAGAAAAAAGTCTATATTAGATGCACCGAAACCCACCACAAAGCAACACATGATGAGTTTTCTAGGCTTGTGTAACTATTGTAGACTGTGGATCCCAAATTATGCACAAATGACACAACCGTTGTTAGATCTCATCTATGATGAACCAATGACTATGAAACAAACTTTGCAGTGGACAGATGCAGCAGGAAAAGCTTTCACCGAGCTGAAACAAGCACTTACCAGCTCCACTGTTATTGGGCTACCAGACTATACCAAGCCCTTCGTACAGACTGTGGATTGTAAGGGTTCATTTATGACGTCTATGTTAGCACAGCAGATGGGAGGCAAGATGAAGCCTGTGGCTTACTACTCTAGGAGATTAGATCCAGTTGCATGTGCTTTGCCTAGCTGTGTCAGAGCTGTGTGTGCTGCAGCGTTAGCCATACAAGCCTCAGCTGAGGTTGTGCTTTATCACCCGCTGCAGCTGTTAGTGCCTCACGAAGTAGACGTGTTATTGACATTTCTGTCTCCTGCGAGACATTTGTCTTTGCTGTCAACGTTGGTTTCACAACCACATTTGACCATTAAAAGATGTCCAACTCTGAACCCGGCAACCCTCCTCCCACATCCTGATGAGGGAATGCCACATCGTTGTCTAGCTGACACAGAACAGCAGTGTAAACCACGACCTGACTTGAAAGATACTCCTTTAGAGGAAGGAGAATGTTGGTTTGTTGATGGATCATGTTCAAAGACTCCTCAAGGTACTAAAAAGACTGACAGTCTACACAGACAGTCAGTATGCTTTCTCTACATTACATTGTTTTGCCGCCCAGTGGGCTCGTAGAGGAATGACAACTTCTACAGGAAAGACAGTGCAACATGCAAAACTGTTGGAAGCATTATTACAAACTGTGCTTTTGCCAAAAGCATTAGCAGTGTGTAAATGTGCGGCACATACAAAAGGGAAAGATTCAGTTTCACTAGGAAATGCGTTTGCAGACAAAATAGCGAAAGAAGCAGCAGAAGGAAAACATGGAACAATGGTCATGGTGGCACAAGATTCTCTTCAAGTGCCACTGGACATAGAAATTATCAGAGACATGCAAGCTAACTCTCCTAAGCAAGAAGTGACAAACTGGCTCAAAAGCAGAGCACAAATTGAAAATGATGTTTACTACATCAACAAGAAGCCATGCCTACCCAGAAGTCTGTTCCATACAGCGGCCGTAATGAGCCATGGGCCGTGCCATGTCTCAACAGGAGGGATGGTGACAATAGTGGGACGGCACTTCTACGCCTATGGATTTAATACTTACTCAAAAAAATTTTTGTAGATCATGTCTCATCTGTGGTAAACATAATCCACAAGGTAATCTCAGACCGAAAAGGAGACAGTTCCCTCAAGCTAAATATCCTTTTCAGTTCATACACATGGACTTTATTGAATTAACACCAAGCCAGCAATATAAGTATTGCCTCGTTCTCATAGATCCATTTTCAAAATGGATTGAAATCGTTCCAAGTAAGACAGCAGATGCCCTTACAGTAGCAAAAGCCATATGCAAACACATAATACCACAACATGGTATTCCAGAAGTAATCTATAGTGACAACGGGACACATTTTGTGAATGAAGTAGTGTCACGAATGGCAGAACATGTAGGAATACGTCTGAATAATCATTGTTCATACCACCCACAAAGTGCAGGATTGGTGGAACGAACAAAATGCTGAAGGAGAAAGAGGTTGTTAATGCAAATAATCTGCCAGACAATGTTTTGTCTCCCCAGGCAACGCTCATACAGCCAGGTGACCAGGTCCTCATCAAAGTGATCAAACGGAAGAACTGGTCCAGTCCCCGCTGGGAAGGCCCCTACACAGTCCTGCTGACCACACCAACAGCGCTGAAGATAGCAGAGAGACACGTGGATTCACCAGACCCACTGCAAAAAGCTGCCACCACTGACATCTGAGTAGGGTGGAAGTCGGCCGGCACCAAAGCCCTTGGCTGCAGAAGAAACCATCTGAACCCTGCTCCCAGCTATGATGTCGAGGGGTAAGCTGTGTGCAGTGGCAACTGCTGGGACTGCAATTGTAGTAACCATAACAACACTGTTGCTGTGGGAGGATGGTCTTTTGCCAGGGAAAGACGCTCCAGGAAAGGTCATCTTGCATCGTCCGCGCCGAGAGATCAGAGACTGGGACGCATGGGCAGCTGCACGGGACTACCTCAAGGACAATCCAGATGGTAATCTATGGCTGGCATATACCAACTATACGGCCAAGACAATTACTGAAGGGTCTTGTGTGATCTGTGCCAAGGCGCGACCACAACTGTCTATTGTTCCTTTTCCTTATGACACACATTCCTGTTATCAAGAAACTCGAGACAGGGAGCTGGTGACAGAAGATTCTTGTGTTATCCGACTAACCTCTGGAGTCACAGGGACTCCGCTAAAGGGTTACACCCCTACTAACCGGTTTAATAAAGACTATTGTGAATTATCCTGTACAATGAGAGCAGTACTGGGACTAGCAGGAAGACGCATTTACTTTAAAGTGTACAACATATCTAGACACATTTGGACATTCAGTGAATCTGTAGATCCCATGTGGCCTACAGGGGACCCCGTACAGAAAGCACCCAAAACATCTGGGGATCCCCCAGCTGGTAGGGTTTGTGCAAACTGTACGTTTGAGTGTTTTCACAGATCCGGGAAAGGACAGCGGATGGGAGTGTTTCCACTGCAACATCACGTGGAATGTGACGGACAGAACTAAGACATGGGGGAAGCCCATGGGAACGGATTGGACCAAGCATATCCAGAAACGGAACAACCTCACCTACTACAACGTTGAGGGTGTACCAAGGGCACCTCCACACACAGAGGATTTCGACCGACTGGCATGGAAAATTGCTGACGTGTGGTGGATGTGTGGAGGAGCTCCCAGACAGACTTTATCTGGACTGGCACCTGCACGCAAGTAATGTTTCTCAATGATGACATACACATAGAGACAGAACAACAAACAAACAGGGGACGGCGTAACATCGATATCAGAGTTCAAATGAGTTTGAACACCGTCTACCTTGACTCTATTGGGCAACCACGAGGTATTCCACATGAGTTTAAAGCACGGGATGAAGTTAAAGGAGGCTTCACATTAGCTAAAAACACTGAATGGATCAATTACATCTATTACAATCAACAGAGGTTTGTTAACATCACGCACGATGGAATGAAGGGGATCGCTGAACAGCTGGCACCGACCTCTCTGATGGCATGGCAGACACGTATGGGAGTTGACATGTTAGCAGAGAAAGGAGGATTGTGTGTTATGTTTGGTGATGAATGTTGTACTTTTATTCCAAATAACACTGCTCCAGGTGGTTCAGTCAGCCTCGCTCTGGAGAAACTGAAAAACCTGAAGGAAGAATTGGCACGAAACTCTGGAGTTGATAACCCCTGGGGAAACTGGTTTGATTCAATGTTTGGGCGATGGAAAACCACTATTGTGGCTTTCTTTACTACAGTAGCAGTAGTATTGCTTCTGTTTATGTTTTTGGCTTGTTGTGCTGTGCCCTGTGTCCGTAGCCTCATTGTGAAGAGTGCTGAAGCGGCAGTGTCGCAGCAGTTCACACTGCAACAGCTGGAGCTGGAGAGGGCGATTTATGAGGATGAGGAGAGGAAGGAGCATCTCTCCCTATTTGGTGTAAACACAGCAAACTGATTAATGCCTGATGTATGATGCATGTTCCGAAACTGATAAATCAAGTGGAATGTGTCTGATGATGATTTGTGCAGATTTTGAAACATACCGTTAATGTTTTATGCCCAGTTTCACAGAAGGACTAACAGGAGGGATTGTTAGAGGATATGGAGCATAGTCCTCTCTGTGAACTGGTCCTTTCTGTGTCTCTGTGATATCTTGCTATGCTTGCAGGTGCTCCCCATGACCTTGTTATGCTAGGGAAGAATGTTTAACCGCCCACGCCAGGAGGAAACTTCACAAAACTGTATTCATGGCATAATGACTTCCTATGTATCTTATTCACCATATATGGATTGGCTTTGTATCTTGTTTCACCAGATGTGAAGGAGTGACTTTCATACTTTTCCTAATAAAAAGAGCTGAGACCAAGGGGAATTTGGAGATCGTCGGCTGGGCACTGAGTTATAGTGTTCCAGAGCGGCTCCCCTTGTGCTCACAAGTAAAATGAGCTTTGTCTTCATGTGTCGGTGTCTCCAGTATTGTTTAAGTGTTGGCAGGCTAGACCCAACAAGGATGTTAGTAGACGTCTCCCTGAATCAAGCCACACAGGAGCAGCCGTCATCGTCTCAGACTCCACTACTGAAATCTACCAGAGACTTTCTACTATTGACCTCCTTCTTCTTCTTCTTTCTTGTGTTGCAGAGGAACAAACTAACAGTGAGGATGCTTTGCTTGATTCAGCTCATCAATGTCCTAGTTTCAGAACAAATGTTCTGCAGGTCATTGTGTCAGGGCCAAAAATCAGAGACAGCCCCAAACAAAGCCTTGTTACGCCACACGCCTCCTAGAGAAACGTGGCCAGGACGCGAATGGTTGAAATAATCAGACTTAAGGACAGATGGAGAAATGACAGGATGTGATGACGAGCTGCTGATATTTGGCTTTAAAGAACTTCAGCTCCTTCAGGAAAGCAGAGGTTTCTCCCACGTCTCAAACAGACAGTTTAACAGGCTCCGTGAATGTCAGTGTCAGTTACTGTCCTCACTGACTGGGACTGAATCCGTCTGGAGAATCTGACTATGGCCACAATGGTCCAGCACTGCAACAGTCACATTAGGAGGCTGTAGCTGGTTTGTCTTTACTCAGGGAGACGTGTTTGACTTTTAAAGGCAACGCATACGAAACAGAGAAGAAGAGACAACCAGGAGCAGCTGATATTTGACTAATGATGGAAGGAGGATTTCAGCTGATGTGCAGGTGAATGATTTGTGTTTGTCTCCACATGAAGGTAGAAAGTGTGTGTGAGCTGATGTGGACATGAATCAGTGTGAGGACAGAGAGGACGGAGCCCCTCCCTCTAAAACCACTCTGTGTGGGGACCATGAGAGCCAGACCAAAGCTCAGAGGTGAGATGACTGAGACCATCTGATGATTCTGTCTCCAAGTCACACACACTGTTTAAGATTCACTATTATTGGTCATTGATGAAGGAAACGTCCACTGAATATGTGAGAGTCACTAAGTTGTTTTTCTATCAGGTCCCATCACAGACAAGAACCTGCTGAAGCTGGACCTGAACCCAGTTGTGTGTCCTTCAAGAGCAACTGGTCAATGTATCAACCTATTCACTTTAAAGACCAACCTGCATCAGAGTCAAAGTGAGTTGTTGTCAGTTTGAATCAGGTTGAACAATCTGACTTTCTCTGATAATCAATAGTTTGGTTGGTTTGTGTTTGAAGTGTTAATGTGAAAGAGAAGCTTGTGAACATTTGTCAGACAAAGTAAGTTAATAACATTAGTCACAATCAGACCCATCACCCATCAGACACAAGAACCTGCTGAAGCTGGACCTGAACCCAGTTGTGTGTCCTTCAAGAGCAAAGACTCAAAGGATGAAGCTGGTATGAACTTTAAAGACCAACCTGCATCAGAGTCAAAGTGAGTTGTTGTCAGTGTGAATCAGGTTGAACAATCTGATGTAAACTTTCTATGATGATCAATAGTTGTGTTGTTTGTTTCTGGTGTGAGTCAGTTGGTTTGTGTTTAGTGTTAATGTGAAGGAGAAGCTTTCTTCACTGTTCTTCCAGCAAACACTCTGATCATGGATCAAATCTCCATCCAGCCAGTAGCTAAAGCTCTGATCCTGTAGAGGGTCACAGGGGCTGCTCCTCTTCTTTTTTTTTTTTTTTTTTTTGTCCTGTCCAGCAGTTTAGCATCCATCATGTATGTGCTGGATGCTGTAATGGGTGGGCAGTTTTGCTTTTTCAAAAGGGATACATAAACTATGAACCCCTCTTTGAAGATCTTTGTTTTAATTGGTCTATCAAGACGAAATGAGAGTCTCTGGATTGGACAGGAAGAAAGGGGTGGGGGTGGGGGGGGGAGAAGAGGAAACACAGACAACAAAATACATAGTACAACCAACAGGGTATAGCTATCATTATGTAAATAAGTTATAGTGATGAAATTGATTGTTAACAGTCCTGGTAGGTATGATGATAATGACAAGCAGCGACATCTACAGTAACCACAGCAGCAATAACAACAATAACCACACAACGACTATAAGTACAAGTGCAGCATTACCAACACCATGATAACTTCATTTGTGAAGAAAAAAAAAAAACAACAACACAAAAACCAATTAAAATAAGTAAATAAATACATAAGAGGAAGGTATATCATAACATAACACGTATGCACTTTGTTGCTCATATAGTTTGTTCCATTACCCCGAAACAGTGAAACAACATCATTCACCGCTTGTGGTGATACAAGCATTGGTGCACAGTGCCACTAGCAGAAACCAGGGTGATGGGGGAAGGTGATGAATGTGTCCCTACTGTCCCAATGCTCCAACAAGCAGCAAGAAAGGGCCCAGTGACCAGTGCGCCACATACCTCTCAGGCCCGAAAGGGCAGATGCCTTGAACCGGGGCGTCCACCCACGCCCCCCAGACAGGGCTGCAGCAGCCACAGGGACAGCACCAGGAGCCAGGTCCGGCCACCGATGAGCCAGCGCCAGCCCACCCCGGGAAGAACAGAAGCAGACTCCCCCTCCACCGGGGGGGGGTCAGCCCCAGAGAGCAGAACCCGGGCACCCACAGTCTGCAAGGAACCCATAGGCGATGGCCCCCGGCGTCCCGAGGGGAACCCACCCCCAGTTTGCGTCCCCCGCAAGGATGGAGAAGAGCCCCCCCCCACGGCCAGACACCACCCCCAGCGTCATGGTGGGCTTGCAGCACTAGGTAGGCATTAGTGGGAATCAGCAGAGGAGGCTGCCCAGGCAGCAAGAACCCCTAGCCTGCGCCAGGATCGGGCCACCCAAACATCAGCCACACCACTAACATACATACCCACATACTGCCACATACATTCCCCCCAGAACCTACCCATCCATACGTGATACTATACACACTCACACCCACACCATACGCGAAGTCCCATTCATGAGGTGGGTTGGTCTCCGACCCAGTACCCGCGGGGCCCCGGGCAGGACCCGCGACACCTCTAAGGCCACCTCCCCCGCCCCCATCCGAGGAGGAGCCAGGGGCAGTAAGACAGGACCCCGTTACCCTGCCAGCCAGCTTGGTTTGTAAGTGTGGGGCTAAGATGCATTAAAAGTGGGGGAGGTGTCCAGGAGCACAACCGCTGGCTGACGGACGTGTCTCCCAGAGGGTGTCCCCCGTCCCTAAGTGTCTACTTGCAATTAAGAACAGGGTGGTGGTCATCCTTGCCGGAGGCGACTACCGAGGTCACACCTGGCCCATCCTCTCGGACCCCAGTAGGAGACCACCCCCTTAGGCCCTAAATGTATGTGTATGTGAATATTAAGGACATTGGAGGACTACCAGTCTCCAAAGCCTTGTTTGGTGTTGTGTGTAATGTAGTTAAAAACTGAGGGGCATTCCGTTCTGGGAGGGACGATGGTTAAGGCTGCAATTAGAGCCAGTCCCCCCATATGGACAGGGCCCCTCATAGACCTAGGTGAATGGGTGTAAAATGTAGCTGTGGCATGAGGTACAAAGGTCAGCCGAGCTAGGTCCCAGACTAGCTCAGCATCCTATCCCACCACCCCCAGTCCCTCCCAGAGGGGGACAGACAGACCTGACCAGAGGGCCACTGTTATGCTGCCCAGGGAACCACAGGCAGCGCAGTCAGGGCCTCCCCACCTCCTCTGTCTCACATACACATCCTCTCCCTCACGCATACTCATGCTCGCCCCGTGAGGTCATTCATTCAGACACGCAATCTCTTACATAACACACATCCAGATCCATACGCATCTACACATATCCACCCCCATATACACAAGCCCATAAGTCCACACCCCCCTAGATGCATACACACACACACACACACTGTGTAGCTGTGTAGGGCGGTCCGATCCCAGCCCAGGTGCCACAGGGATCCAGTGCCCAGGCAGATCTCCCCACCGATCCCATCATGCTCCATCGCCACGTGCCCCCGCCGCATCCTAGGAGTCCGACCGCTAGGAGCGGCAACCCTCCGCCCCCACAAGGACGCCCCAGGGGAAGGAGCACCCCCCAGGAGCAGGCATGCCCCCGCCAGGGAACCCCACAGACACCGGGCACCCAAGTCCACAACCCCGGTCCGCCCCCCCACCAGTAGGGAGGTCCGCCCCCGCCCCCAGAGCTAGCTATGCGCCAATCCACCAACTAGCCGACCCCTCGACCCCAAGCACCAGCCCCGCAGATACTACCCCCCTGTACAGAGGGCCCGTGCGGCCGCCCCATGATCCCCGACAACCACCCCCCCGCCCACAAGGGCAGAGCAGCACCCCAGCCCCAGGCCTCCCTCCGCTACGCCAGTGCCGGGCACAGTACAACGCCTCAGGCCACACACATCACCACCATGAGGTGGAATCGTTTAGAGTGGAGTTCCAGTTAATGATTTAAACAATCAGTCAATGTTTCTAAGGTTGTGTAGTCTGACAGACTGTTCAAGTAGTGATTGATGCTTAATTTCTTTTTAGTTTTCCAGTTCATAAGGATGATTTTCTTTGCGACGCATAAGGCAGTGAATAGTAGTTGTGACGTGTTTTTCTCTAGATTGAGCCCTCTTAGATCTCCTAAAAGACACAGTGCGGGTGATACTGGGATTGGATACCTTAACCAGGTTGATAAGTGTTTGCAAACTCCTTGCCAGAATTGTTGCACAGGTGGACATGACCAGAATGCATGTAGGTATCTATCTGCTGTGTTATCTGTGCAGTGTGGGCAGGTGTTGGACTTAGTGAGACCCATCTGGAACATCCTTTGACCTGTATAGTGTGTTCTATGAAGAATTTTATATTGTATTAACTGCAAATTTGTATTTTTAGTCATTTGGAATAAGTTTGAGCATATATTTGTCCAGAACGTTTGGTCGGTGGTGATGCCCAAATCAGTTTCCCATTTAGATATCGGGAGACACACTGTGTCATTCGTTTTAGACAGAATTATATAGATTTTTGATAATACTCTTCTAGGTGAGATTCCAATAAACCGTTCTACTGCTGGTGGAGGTTGCCATTGTATCGGAGTGTTTTTGTTTTTTGCCTTAATTATTGATTTAAGTTGTTGATATTCTAAAAAGTTGCCATTAGTAATTCCAAATTTGGACACTAGCTCCTCGAATGGGATAACCCTATCCCTTAAGAAAATGTGTTTCATATGTGTTATTCCTTTGTTATACCAGATTGGGAATTTAATGATTTTTTTGTTTTGTAGGATGTCTGGATTGTTCCAAAGTGGTGTATATTGGCAGGGGGCAAGTGAAGAGCCAGTTATTTTTAAGAATTTCCACCAGGCTGTCAGGGATGTTCTTATGCTAGTAAACCGGAAGCAATTATGAAGTTTGATTTTGGTACTGATAAATGGTAAATCTGCAATTTTAATGTCTTTACAAAATGTTTGTTCAATGTCTAACCAGGATACATCTGCTGGACTGGAATTTATCCATTTGTGGACGTGATTCAGTCTATTGGCAAGGAAGTAGTGGTAAGGATTAGGTAGTTCCAAGCCTCCACAGCTCTTATGTTTTTCAAGCGTTTTCAGGCTTATACGTGGTGGTTTGTTTCTCCATAAAAATTTTGAGATGCATGCGTCTAGTGTCTTAAACCACACCTGGGATGGCTGGTTTGGTATCATTGAGAACAGGTAGTTAAGTTTAGGTAAGACCATCATTTTAATGGTGGCAATTCTTCCCATTAATGAAATCGGTAGGGACTGCCATCTGTTGAGGTTAGATTCTATTTCTTTTAGTAATGGAGAATAGTTTAGTTCTGTGAGGTCTGACAGCCTAGCGGAGAATTCAATGCCCAGATATCTGATGTTCCCTGGCCGGAGTGTGTTAGAATGAGCGCTTTGGAAGTCATAGTTAAGTGGCAGCACTGTAGACTTTGTCCAGTTGATAGAGTATTCTGACAGAGCTGAAAATTCGTTGATAATAGTGGTGGTTGTGGGAAGTGAATTTTGTGGCTTGAGGAGGAAAAGTAAAACATCATCAGCATATAGGCTTATTTTATGATTTACTGTTTTAGTCAGTATTCCAGTGATCCCTTCATTTTGTCTAATTGCTGCCGCTAGTGGTTCAATAAATATTGCGAATAGTGAGGGGGACAGTGGGCAACCTTGTCTGGTTCCTCTACACAGATTAAACCTTGACGAGATCTGACCGTTTGTTCGAACTGCTGCATTTGCTGAGCTATATAATATTTGGATCCAGTCTATAAAGGATTTTCCAATACCAAATTTATGTAGTGTAGCTAGCAGGAACTTCCAGTTTACTCGGTCAAACGCTTTTTCTGCATCTAGTGAGACAATGGCTGATTCTAGTTTGTGGATGGTGACATAATCAATTAGGTTGATTAATCTATACATGTTGTTTGTTGACTGTCTCCCTTTTATAAAACCTGTTTGATCAGGGTGAATTATATAAGGGGTAATTTTCTCTATTCTTCTAGCGAGGGCTTTGCAGATTATTTTTAAGTCTACATTTATTAATGAAATTGGTCTGTAGCTTGATGGGAGAGTTGGGTCTTTTCCTGGTTTTTGAAGCAGGCTTATAACAGCAGAGTTCATGTTACCTGGTATTGAACCTTGCTTTTTAACTTCTACTACCATTTTGTAAAAGCTTGGTGCCAGCATAGTCCAGAATTCCTTATAGAATTCAGCTGGAAAACCATCCGGTCCTGGAGCTTTTTTATTAGGCATCTGCTGCAGGGCTTCCTGCAGCTCAGCCGGGGAGAATGGTGAGTCCAAAGTTATAACTTGTGTTTGGTTTAACTTTGGTAATTCAAGTTTATTTAAGAACGTTTCTATGGCTGAGGTAGATGGCTCTATTTCTGATGTATATAAATGTTGATAAAAGTTCTTAAAAGTATTATTTATTTTTTGAGGGTGATGTTGCCTCTTTTTGTAATAATTGAGTGGATGGTTTGTTTTTCCTTATTGTTTTTTAATTGGTTGGCTAAGAATTTGCCACATTTGTTGCCATGATCAAAATTCTCCCAACGTAGTTGTTCTATTTGAAATTGAGTTTTTCTATCCGTAATTTTGTTTAGTTCTAATTTTAGCTTTCTTAGTTCTCCCAGGATGTCGTCGTGTGGGGAAGCAGCATAGCTAATTTCCAGAGATTTAATTTTTTGTTCTAGTTCTGACTCCTGCAACATCACTTTCTTTTTCTTGTTTGATGAATATGAAATAATTCTACCGCGCATAACTGCCTTTCCAGTCTCCCAGAGAAGACAAGGTGACGTTCCTGGTGTGTCGTTGATTTCCATAAAGGTTGCCCATTCTGTTTTGATGTAACTGATAAAGTCCAGGTCATTAAGTAATGATGTATTAAATCTCCAGCTCTTGCTTGGTGGTGTTACTGTCCTACTCAAAGAAAGAGAAACTGGTGCATGATCGCTAATGGTGATAGAGTCAATACTGGTGTCAGAGACATCTGATAGAAGTGACTTGTTCACTAAAATGTAATCTATACGGGAGTGCGAGTGGTGAACTGGGGAGAAGAAGGTATATTCCCTGGAGGTGGGGTGGAAGGAACGCCAGGCGTCGCAAAGACCGAAATCATCCATGTACTGTTTTAACGTCTCTACTGATTGCCAGCTCCTGTTGCTCACTGCTGTGCTTAGCCTGTCCAGCTCTGGGTTACTCACTAAGTTAAAGTCCCCTCCTATTATAAGTTTAGAACCAGAGTGAGCAGCCAGTGATGTGAAGAAGGTGTGAAAAAAAGAGGGGTCATCGACATTGGGACCGTACACACAGGCTATGCAGAATTCAATTTTTTGTATTAGAATATTAACTATTATAGTTCTTCCTTCTGGGTCTATAATTGTATTTTTATGGATAAAGTTTACATTCTTATGTATCATAATGGCGACCCCTCTTTGTTTAGAGTTGTAGCCGGCCAAGTAAGCATGTGGGAACTCTGGTGAGGCTAAAGTGTAGTCTATAGTTTGGGGAGTGTGGGTTTCTTGTAGTAATACTATGTCTGCTTGCAGAGTCCTGAGGTGGTTTAATACTTTGACTCTTTTTTCCTTCTTATTGATTCCACGTACATTCCAGGTGACAACCCTCAGTGACATCATAACTACTCTGCTTGATGTGAATTATATGTGTGTTGATGTGAATTATATGTGTGTTGTGTGGCAGGTTTAGTTGTGTGGCTAACTGTGAGTACATGCCTATTATGAATTCTGTGTTGTACGTGTGTGCATGCATTACCTGTGGTGTGGCTCTTTGTGTGACGTTTAATCCTGCTGGTTGTGTGGGGAGGACTTAGGGGGGGAATAGGGTGATAGGAGTGAAAGTGAGTGATGAGGAAGCAGTAAAGGAAAGAACAGTAAAAGTGTGTAAAGGGTGAACATGAAGGTAGGCATCAATCTACAACCATACCTGCGAGAGGGTGCGAGCTTTTATATAATGCGTAAGAACTAATGTACATAATTTAGTTACCTGCATCTATTCTCTTTCCCTTCTAACATGAATATATACATATACACATATGCATACATACACACTCATATATACATACACACACACACACACACGTGCACACATATACATACATACACACACACACACACACATATATACATATATACACACATATATACATATATATATATATATATACACACACATACATGTACGTATGTATGCATATATATACACATACATACACATACACACTCATATATACATACACACACACACACACACATATATATGCATACATATATACATACACACACACACACACACATATATACATACACACATACATACATACAAACACACATACATTCATTTTTAGTCTATGTGTGTGCGTGTGTGTGACCACCTGTCGTTAATACAGCCATGGGGTGGATTCCCGGTCTCGGTAGAGTTGACCGTTCACGTACAGTTTATCGACGCTGATGACCGCTCGGCTGCCTTCCGACATGAATCTCCTGCGTATGGGGAACAATCTGCGGCGTCGGTCCAGGATCTCCTTGGGGAACTGGTCGTTGACGCTGTAGTCGGTTCCCTTCAGCTGTCTGCCCCGGCTCTTCACCAGTTCCTTCTGCTTGTAATCACGGAACTTGGCAACGATGGGTCTGGGGCGCTGGCCATCCGGTCTCTTTCCTCCCAAGCGGTGGGCCCGGTGGAAGGTGATTCCCCCCACGACATCGGCCGACAGCTTCATCTGCTGTTGAAGGAAGTTTTTGACGGTGTCCTCGGCGTCTTCTCCTGCCTGCTCCGGGATCCCCGCAAAGACCAAATTGTCCCTCATGCCGCGGGCCTGAAGATCGATGATGCTCTCTTTAATTCTTTTATTTTCTGCCGCTAGCTGGGCCATGTCCTCTGAGAGGGTCTTCACAGATCCTTTCAGGGCCTCGTTCTCTGTGACCAGAGCGACAACCTGCTGCTGGCTGAATTCCAGGGATTCCCTTAGCGCCTGGAACTCCTTGTGCAGTATTTCCACAAGTGCCAGACGCGCATCGAAACTTCCAAGTTTTTCCTCGATTGACTCGAGGATGTCAGCGATGTTTTTGTCGGGTGAGTCTGCTCCAGGTGATTCTGAGGGTCGGGATCTCTTGAGCGGGGCCGTCGGCTTGGATTTCCCCATGACGACTCTCTCGAAGCACTCGTCGATGTAATCCTCTATGTTCTCCAGAGTGGTAGGATGAACGATAGTATTTCTTGTCCGGGAAGTTTTATATGGCTTTTAATTTGTTGTTAAATGTTGGCGGATAGCTTGACGAGCTTCTGTTTCCTTCGAAGTACGCGCCGCCTTGCTGAATTCTCGCACTAACTTCGCAGACTCTCGCGTGTTCTCACAGCATTCTCTGTCTATGGGCTGTTGTTGAGTGATGCTGCCTCTGATGAAAACGTTAAAAGGTGAGTGTGTCCCTGTTAAACTCCCTCCTCACCACCACCCCCTTCTCCTGCAGGACAACTTTACTCTGCATCCACTGGGTTTGTATTGAATGATGCTCAGTGAAATCAAACTGATTCTACAGCATAAATATATAAACGTAGCCGCGTCAGAAAAACAAGGAAATAGAAGCAAAGGCTGTTGATTCTAAATGAAGAGGTTTCAACTCTCTTTGGCGAGTAAAGAGTAGTTCCTACATTATCCAGCGAGTGGCGCTGTAGCTCTATGGCTGATGGCAGCGCTCGCCAGAAAAGTAATTCGCACAATTGACGTCATCAGCCAACGACATATTACGTTTAAGCACCTACCACCACGACGGGAAACAACAGGCAGCGAGTCGTCGTAAGTGTTGTATTGAGTCCATTATTCAACGTGATCGACTAGTTGGAAGAGTTTTCTTCGCTCGAGGCTGTGAGGTATGTTGGGACACGGAGTCTCTGTTTGCGGAAGTAGCTGTTGTTCAGCAGCAGTAGCTGCACCAGTTAGCTACAAAGCTCGTAGGTCGCTCCGACTCAAACCCACGGGTCGTTTTATTTAGTAGAGATGTGCTTTGTAGCGGATGCTCTTGTTCCGTGTTGTAGTGTGTTGTGGACTATTCAGTAGTGTTAGTTCTTAGTGTTGTTTAAGAGCAGACCACTACTGTTGTCTTTGTTCCTGGTGTTCTGTATTAATGAGTGACCACGTTAACTGGTGACCGAGTTCCGAATGGTTGCTCGTAGTTACGGCAGATGTTTGAAGGCGGAACAGAGCCTGTTAGTCCTAGTCACTGCGTTTCATTGGCTTTATGCCATCTAAACAAACTGCTGTTAACAACCTTTGGAGTTTTACCAGAAATAATTTGACGCAGTCTGAAAGTCGCTCGTACCACGGAAGTGGTTTAAACAAAAACCGTTTTTTTAGATGGCGTAAACACAGTAAAACACCTGACAAGGCAGTGACTAGGACTAACAGGCTCTGTTCCGCCTTCAAACATCTGCCGTAACTACGAGCAACCATTTGGAAGTCGGTCACCAGTTAACGTGGTTACTCGTTAATACGGAACACCGGTAACTTCCAGCTCACATCGTATTGTAGTTGCTGGTTCAAAGCTAGAGGCCAGAGATCAGGTGTCCAGGTGTTGTTTATGGTCCAGTCAATAGAACCAAGACATTTATTTGATGTTGACCAACTGAGCGTCTCAGAGACAGATGTGTCTTTAGTGTTGCGTTCACTGTCACTACGTTAAATCTGTTCTCTGTATGTGAACAGTGGGAAATAAAGGGGCCATAAACTGTAGAGCTGCCTGTGTCTGGTCTCTTATTCTACACCTGGAGACATATATATAAAGTTACTACTCAGCTTGTTGAGTTTTTCAAAGCTAATATTTAGTTAATGATCTTGTTTTACCACCGTCCATCATAAAAATCTGATTTCCACTATTCACCTTTAAAACATATTGTTGAAAGTTGTGATTATGGTCCTAAATGTTTGTTGTGGTGTGAACTTGGCTTCTAATGCTTCTATTCATAGCAGTGTCATCATGTCAGTGTCAGCACAGAGCAGCGTTCTTCTTTGCTGGTAGCAGAGCAGTCGGTGTCAGTGCATGTGTGTGTGAGTGTGTCTTCATTGCTGTGTGTGTCAGTGTGGTTCCTTCCTTCTCCCGGTTTCCAGGTTTCACACACCAACAGTCTCTCTCTTCATTCTGCTCTATGACCTTGTCTCCTTTCTCCCCATGTAGGACTTTTCCTCTTTCTTCTTCTTCTTTCTCTGTAGCTGTGACTGTGGTCGTGGAACAGGGTGATGTTGATTGGACGTTTGAGTTGTGGGGGTTGATGGAGGTCTGGTGTTTAGCTAAGTGGACTGTGGTGGAGGTTGTTGTTGTGGTTTCTTCTCATGACATTGTCTAATGGCTGTTTGGTTTTGAAAAATCCTTTTGAGCTTTTCTAAAACACAGACCATATAAAGAATAACCAGGTTCTTCCGTTGGCTCTAGTCTCAGGCTGTTCTGTTCCTTTTCCTGGGCTGAGACGCAGCCTTGCTGAAGGCCCATCTGGGGCCACGGGTCCTGAGAGCTGTCCTTAGATGCATGTTTTCCTCTTTCTTGCCTCAGTGGAAGTGGGAATGTTTTCCACTGGTTTCTACAAAAAGAAGTCGTCCAGTTGCCATGAATCAACTTTCAGACAACTTCACCTGGATGACTGAGAATCTCCACAGACTTGCTTTAGTTTTGTTTCCCTTCCTGCTTTATTAAGTTCTTTTCTAATTTTAATACTGACTCGTACTATCCTTCAGGAAATATATGTATATATTTACCTTTACTGTTTCCCACGACACAGCACTACGTGTACTTTATACAGTCACAGACGTCTCTGTGAGAGTTTGATGCCATATTATAGATGATGAAAACTTTCTGCAGATGTATGAGAAGGAAAACTTTCAACTCACCAGTTTCCATCTTTATGTTTTGGACTTTGCAGGATGCATCAGATGGAGACCAGAGACGATGCCTTTGATCTATTTTGAGATACAGCTACACTCAGAGCTTATATGGAGAAGCTGGACCCAAGTTGTACTGAGCAGGACGAATCCATTAGTGGAATCAAGGAGGAGCAGCAGGACCAGCAGGAGTTTAACCGAGCAGGACCCGAGTTTAACCGAGCAGGACCGATCCACTAGAATGAAGGAGCACCAGGACAACGACCACGATGGAGCCACAGACCAACAGGTCGGTGCTGATCAGTTCACCGCTAAAAGCGGCTCATAGCGACACTAAAAGCCTGAACATGAGCCTCAGGCTCCGTCTGTCACCAGAACAAAGTGGTTGGTGTCAAACCTAGGAAGCAGTTTAGTTTTTGTCGGGCTGCAGACGTGGTGGGAGCCAACATGGCGGCTTTTCCCCGATGCTTTAGTGAAAACCCAGCAAACGAGTGTGGCTGGAAAAGCTTTGACTAAACAGTGATGATCCCAGAGGAAACATTAGAACAGACGTCCAACGATATAGCAGCGAAATCTGGTTGATGCAGCTTGAACAGGACAGAAAAGAAGAACGAGCTTCAACAAAGAGATAAATGTATCAGTTAAAACATGAGGAAGCTCATTTAAATATCCAGGTCAGCGGAAAATGCTGAGTCACAGGATTGTTGTGCTTTTCTTCCCCTTTCACTGTTTGTAGGAAGCTCAGGTATGAATGGAGTTAATTTCTATCTCAGGTCCTTCAAATGACTTAGTTCACCTGTTGCCATGTCTCTTATGCTGCTATTCAGCTGTTTATGTAATATTAAATATTCACCACAATAGAAATGATGAATAAATTCAAAGGAAAACACAGTTTGTAGTGGGAGGCCCTGGTCTTGGAGGAGTTTGTGTATATGGAGTTATTCTAGGTTATAGCTCTATAATTTCCATTTACAGTGCTCCTAGTATCTATATATACAATTTAAATGCAACTATGAACAAAGTATTTTTCACACAATGTTATGCTTCGTGTGAACATGTAGATTCTTGTAGAACCTTGTTTTTTAACTAGAGGTATTTAGACACTTTTTGGCAAACTGTTTGGCGCAGACATCTAATTATTATGTTACTTTTACATAGCAGATAATTCTCACCTGATGATCTCAGTATTGATTCTTCTAGTTCTCTGAACATCTACACAAACAGATTAATGCTTTGTTACCATGTGAGCCTAACTAACGTACATAATACTTAACCTGCTTTTGTTTGTTACATTAATACCATCACAATGTAATTTGATCCTCGTTGACATTATAGTTCAGCAGTAAAACACCTTTACAGAGAAAGTAATTTAATGTCACAGAGGACAATGATTTCTATACCATTAAACTCGTCACCATGGTCACAGTCACCCTACACTAGTCTTTAATGTCTGCTCATCATACTGTACATGTGTGACTGATGCTACCTAGTACTGGTCTTACTCTTTTTGCAGCATACTCTGAGTCTGCTCTCTCTGCAGACATTGGTGAAGGATCCGTCACAAGAATAATATACTGAAAAACAAAACAAAAAATTTTTGCGGCGTTGTGTTCGCGGCTGCTGTTCCGCTGTTGTAAATGTTGTAGTTTTGCTGTTTGTTATGTTGTGTGTACATAAAGTGGTTTCTAGCGGCACTGTGAGGGTAAGTGCTGGGTGTGGGAGAGAGCTTCACCTTGTTAGCTCATAGATTGTAACAGTTGCTGGGTTTGAGTCAACACTATCTGCTAATTCTGACTTGACCTGGAGGCAGCGGCCACGCTGTCAACTTCTCTTTTCGTTTGTGGTGAGAGTGCGGCCACAGGTCTGCTGCTTCTGGTGAAATATAAAGTAGCTTTTTGATACGTTTGTATTTTATACTGCTGTCAACAGTGTTGATGGGCAGCACGTTATTGATTTCATGACAGTGGGGCCAGTGCAGATTTGAACACGTGCCGCAACAGGAAACATTAGAACAGACGTCCAGCGACGTAGCAGTGAAATATGGTTGAAAGAACGAACTTTTATTGTCGAGCGTTTATTGTCATATGTGCATTTGGAAAGTTTCCCTGTACAATGAAATTCTTACTTTGCTGTTCACAGTGAATCCCGAAGAAATTAGTAAGCATAGAAAAGTAAGCATAATTAAAAAAAATAAAGTACAAACTGTATAGTAATAACTATAAGGAGATTAGCTATAGACTGATAATAATAATAGCAGTGGTTATTTAAAAGGATGTGTTGTGTTGTTACAGTGTAAAGTGACATGTGCACACAGTAGCAGCAGTAACAGTTGCGGTCATACCAGAGTGAGTCCATTGGTTAACTGTTCAGGAGTCTGATGGCTGAAGGATAAAATGAGTTTGTGAGTCTGGAGGTCCTGCATTTCAGACTCCTGTACCTCCGACCTGAGGGGAGAAGGTAAACAGTCCATGTTGGGGGTGGAATCCTTGAGAATGGAGGCAGCTCCTGTGGACTCTGCGATGGTAGATCTGCAGAGAGGGCAGTGAAGTCCTGATGATCCTCTCAGCTGTCTTCACCATCTCTCTGCAGGCGTTTGCGGTCCATCACAGTTGCGCTGCCGTACCACACAGTGATGCAGTTGGTCAGGATGCTCTCAACTGTGCAGCTGTAGTAGTTGCTGAGGATCTACGGTGACATACCGAACTTCCTCAGCCTCCTCAGAAAATACAGCCCCCGTTGTGCTTTCTTGACCAACTGTGTGGTGTTGAGAGTCCAGGTGAGGTCCTCATTGATGTGGACCCCGAGGTACTTGAAGCTGCTCACCCTCTCCACTTCAAGCTCCCAGATGAACAGTGGCTGATGAGGTCCCGCCCAGGGATGTTGTCTGGGCCAGCTGCCTTGCTGGGGTTGATCCTCCTGAGGGCTTTGCGTGTCTCAGCTGATGCTATTGTAGGTAGGGTGGAGGGTGGGTGGGTGGACGAAGGGTGTGTGCACCTCCTCTGTTTGTGTGTGCTGGTAGTCTCAAAGCGGGCGAAGAATGAGTTGAGATCATTCGGCAGACTGTCTGAGGAGCTGATGGTAGAGCTTGTGTTGTTCCTGTAGTCTGTGATGTGCTGCAGACTTTGCCACATCTGTCTGGAGTCAGCAGTACAGTAGAAACTGTCCAGCTTCTGCCTGTACTGTCTTTTGGTTGTTGTTATGGCTCTTCTCAGCCCGTACTTTGCTGCCTTGTACTCTGTCTCGTTGCCATTTAAAAGCAAGAGATCGAGCACGTAGAACGTAGAGTTGGCTCACAGATGAATGTAAACAGAGGCCAGAAACACAGCTGTGAAGTCCCGTGGTAGGTAGTAGCGGCAGCATTTCAGTAGTAAAATCTCTGTTTCTGGTGAGCAGGGCTTTTAAAACAGTCTGCACATCTCCACACCACGAGTAAAAAACTCTAGAGACCTCGTGTTGGCTAACAAGATGCTAGGGCTCAGTGGCCGGCTAGCGTGAGCTTTCAGCCCAGCCTGGAGCCCTCCTCTCTTGTACCGCTTGCGTCGCCGTCGCAAGTGCCGTCTCATTTTTGCAATATCCAGTAGCGCCTGCCTGTTGTATGTTAGCAGTGCATGGGAAAACCCAACATAAACAGAAAACAACAAAAAGCTGGCATTCGGGGGCGGAACAAGCAAACACGTCTGCCACGGAGGGCACCATGTTGAATTCAACAAAGGAGGAAAGAAACAAATAAATATTACAAATATTCAATTTTCAATTCAACTTTATTTATATAGCGCCAATTCACAACATCAGTTATCTCAAGGCACTTTACAAGTAAGGTTTTAAGACCTTACAAAACTAAACCCAACAATTCCCACATAGAGCAGCTTTTAATTGTAGCCAATCGATAAATTGTACATTTTAATAGCAACAGTGGAGGAAAAACTCCCTCTATAGAGGAAGAAACCTCCAGCAGACCCAGGATCAGTGTGGGAGAACATCTGCCTTGACCGGTTGGGGTGAGGGGATAGAGAAGAGAGAAAAGGACACAACCACAACAACAAAACAAGCAGCAACAGAACACAGGCAGGATGGTTGGACCAGCAACTGAACACTGGAGACACACGGCTCTGAGTCTGACGATACCTGGAGATGAGGATAGAGAGAGAGACAGAAAGAGAGAAGCACAACTAGGAGAGAAAAGAGACAAAGTTAGTCACATGTGGACATGGAGGCATGTTGGCGGATAGAAGAAAAAGAGGAAAAAAAGCTCAGTGAATGAAGGACGTCCTCCAGCATCTAAGTCTAAATAAAACATTAACTTCAAGTTGAGGCGCGTTCAATGTAGTTGGCTCCATTTGTTGCATCACAGAAGCTAAAAGCAGCTTCATATGGGGCGTTTTACAAACAGTATTTATTGTTGGCCTTCAACTAATGGACTGCGATGGTCCAAGAGGGAGGAAAGATGCTCAGAACAGTCATAATCCTTCATCCACAGCCCAGGCTGCTTTAGCTGCTCCCACAGTAGAGACAACTGGCCACAAAGAGTCACAGACACACGTCTAACACCAACCACAGCCTCCCTACGGTTGGACAGAAGCTGCCTGATGGAGCATTATTGGCTGTTTTGTGTTTACAGTGGGTACGGAAAGTATTCAGACCCCCAAATTTTTCACTCTTTGTTATATTGCAGCCATATGTTAAAATCATTTAAGGTCATTTTTCCTCATTAATGTACACACAGCAGCCCATATTGACAGAAAAACACAGAATTTTTGACATTTTTGCAGATTTATTAAAAAAGACTGAAATATCACATGGTCATAAGTATTCAGACACTTTGCTCAGGATTTAGTAGAAGCACCCAATACAGCCATGACTCTTTTTGGGAATGATGCAACAAGTTTTTCACACCTGCATTTGGGGATCCTCTGCCATTCCTCCTTGCTGATCCTCTCCAGTTCGGTCAGGTCGGATGGTAAACGTTGGTCACAGCCATTTTCATAATATAAAATAGCTTTTTGGTACGTGTGTATTTTATGTAGCAGTGATGTAGCAGCGAATGTATGGTATGGTTGATGCAGCTTGAACAGGATGTAAAATAAGAACGAACTTTAACAAAGGAGGAAAGAAACAAATAGAAACAGTCATCACACTTGAAACCAGTTAAAATGGAGAAAGGTTGACTCACCTTTTGTAGCACGAAGAGTGTGAAGAGTTGTTGAGAGAAAAACATAGAGAGTTTCAAAGCTACAAGTCCATCGTAATAGAATGTTCATGTGTCCACTGTGCACGAGATCATCCAGAAATTTATTTGTTCACACATAACTTATTGTGGTTCTGTCACATTTCAGTATTTGACCTTTACCTCATGTGTCTGACACTCTGGAACTATGTTTCACCCTGATTACAGTTAACTTCAGTTTTAACAATTATCTTCATCATGTAAGATAAACAATCATCTGCTAACACTCATCATAATTAATTATGAAATGTATCCTACAGATATTGTAGAATTATGAATCTGAATTTGAAATGATGAGTTTTACTCTTATACAGGTTTAATTCAATGCATCAATATTGTTTTTCAGTCCAGTTTTCACCTCCTCTTCTCTGACTACTTGCAGTTTTTACAGGCTTCTCTTCTTACTCTCTTCCCTCTTCGACCTGGGTGACAGGCAACTGACTTCCATCACATCTACTCCTTCCACTAGGTGTTCATCTTCCAGTAGAAGCTCTGTCGTCTCCTTGGCTTCGACATTATTTGATTTACTCATCTGCTGAGGGGATGTGTGTTTGAATGACTCGTCCTATGCGTGTTTTTCTGTGAAGGCTTTCTATAAGGCTCATACTTCTTTCTTTGACTGTATCTGCTTCTTTGGTTACTATTTGGCCTCTAGCGCTCAAAACTACTCCTCATTACTTCTCCAGCTTTGAGGCTTATAAGGCCTAGAATATATAAACCTCATTCTTCCTCATATCGCCACCGGAGAAATTTACCATTACCATCGTCCATTCCTCCTGGCTCTGCAACAGAAATTCTGGGGACCTTGCCGTCTTTTGGTATTGTAGCTATTTGTACTATCATGAGATTTAATTTTCTCCTCTTCTATATCTGTCACTGTAGAAACCCAGAGAAAGAAGGACTTCAAGGCTGCATCTCTGTCAGCAATGTGACCAAGCCTCCACCAGACCATCAGAGCTAAAGAAGCATCAGAAGGTTCACTCTGGAGATAAACCATACAGCTGTGACCAGTGTGGAAAAGTTTTCACTAGGAGAGATGGTTTGAAAATCCACTGTCACATTAACACTGGAGAGAAACCTCACTCGTGTGAACATTGTGGAAAAGCATTCACTCAGCGCAGTAGCTTAGTGAGACACCAACGTGTTCACACTGGAGAGAAACCTCACTCATGCGAACAGTGTGGAAAAGCATTCACGCAGCTCAGTCACTTAGTGACACACCAGCGTGTTCACACTGGAGAGAAACCTCACTCGTGTGAACTGTGTGGAAAAGCATTCGCTCACCGCAGTAGCTTACTGCAACACCAACGGATTCACACTGGAGAGAAATCTCACTCATGTGACCAGTGTGGAAAAGTTTTCACTAGGAGACATGGTTTGAAAATCCACTGTCACATTAACACTGGAGAGAAACCTCACTCGTGTGAACATTGTGGAAAAGCATTCACTCAGCTCGGTAGCTTAGTGAGACACCAACGTGTTCACACTGGAGAGAAACCTCACTCATGTGAACAGTGTGGAAAAGCATTCACGCAGCTCAGTCACTTAGTGACACACCAGCGTGTTCACACTGGAGAGAAACCTCACTCGTGTGAACTGTGTGGAAAAGCATTCACTCACCGCAGTAGCTTACTGCAACACCAACGGATTCACACTGGAGAGAAATCTCACTCATGTGAACAGTGTGGAAAAGCATTCACGCAGCTCAGTCACTTAGTGACACACCAGCGTGTTCACACTGGAGAGAAACCTCACTGGTGTGAACAGTGTGGAAAAGCATTCACCGAAATCGGCTCCTTACTGAAACACCAGCTGATTCACACCGGAGAGAAACCACACTTGTGTGAACAGTGTGGAAAAACATTCACTCTGCGCAGTAGCTTACTGACACACCAACGTATTCACACTGGAGAGAAACCTCACTGGTGTGAACAGTGTGGAAAAGTGTTCTCCCGCTTAAACAGTTTACAAAGACATCAGCGCATTCACACTGGAGAGAAACCTTACTGGTGTGAACAGTGTGGAAAAACGTTTTCTTGTTCTTCGAACCTAAAGAGTCACCAGCGCATTCACATTTGAGAAAGACCTAATTCATGTTAGACTTGTGGTAAAACATTTTCTACCTGCTCCATCCTAAAATGCCACCAGCGTATTCACACATTCACTATCCAACCAGCTAACATCATATCCAGGAGCACAGCATCAACAGTTTCACATGAGAGATGAACTGTAAAGAAAACGTTTTGCCTTAAATCAAAGTAACGCATCACAGAACAAAACCTTTTTGTTCTGGAAACTTTTTCTCCAGTTTAGTTTCTGTGTTTTGTAAGTGTTACTTGGTGGAAACATTGATGTCTTTAAACGTGGCCCAGTTATTGTTTAGCAGCAGGTTTCTCTACTTTCTGTCTAAAACTAAACTAAATCGGCTTGTTGGAGATGAACTCCACCTGGAAAACAGATCCAAGAAGTGACAACACAACCAACAACCAGATGCTACATACGACCTGTTTGTTTTTCTCAGAGACACAATTGTTGTTCTGTTAATAGTAAATAAAAATGAGCGGAAAGTGACTTAATGTCATCTCTAAAATGGAGGGAGTCATCCCGCCTTGATCGTCTCCACTTGTGTTTCAGCTTTATATTGTACATATTCATCATCGTACCAGTAAAATGACTCTCTACTGTTGAGTACTGTGATGTGTTTAAGCTTGTATTGATGGTTTCTTCCAGTATTATTTTTGTGTTCAAATACATTCATAAATATCATAAAAATCGAGTTCCCTGAAAGCGGAAGGTGATGGTAAATACAGCAGATTAAAAATAAAAGCTAACTACAGATGGTTACAGTGGTGTCCACACATGAACACAGCCTCTCAGACGCAGCTGCATTATTAAACAGCATAGTGGCCTCAGCAGAGACCATGAGAGTGGTATCAGATGCAGCAACAAGCGGCATCAGTCATTGGTTCATAATTTCAGCTGGAACATGCTGGACAGTTGGTCACATCACTTTTCCTATCACCAACACAGCAGTGAGCTACATGCGTCTCCAGCTACAGTCCATATTGTTTCTGTCTGGATATCAGGGCTCCAGCTTTGGACACGACTAGGACAAGACAATGAGTTTACGTTGGCAGCGTTGACTATTGTGTTTACAGCAAAGCTGTTACATGTTTGTAAATCCACAGAAAGCCTCTTCTAAGGTGAGGGACACATTCCTCTTCTATGACTTCACATGTGTTTGTTGTGGAAGACAGTCCAGTGTCAAACTGTTTTATAATAAATAAATCAAACAATAACAAACTCAGTTTGATTAATTAAATGTGGTAAATAGACTCAACTCCAACCCCCCAACACATCTTCACCTGAGAATGTGCAGACTTATGATGGTCTGATGGAGTGAAATTGGTCATTTTCAACTGTACATTACTTTAATTCCTGCTGAGTAACATTTCTTAAATTATAGATGTTGTATTTGACATCGTTAGTCTTGACATTATTAGATTATCTTGGTTTTTAATCTTCATCCTCAGTGTGTCCTCATACTCTCTCAGTAGAGCAGCATGAGGAACCTTGTGTGTATTTCATCCAGTCTTGAGCCGTTTATATTGAAAATAAATCATTTTTAAGTCCCACTGGCTCTTCTCCATTATTCCTTGTGTTTGGTTGTCTGTGGTGTAATTTCTAGAAAATTCTTTTAAACATGTCTCCACAGGAACAGGGAGCATCCTTTAACTGGATGTTGCACAACAAGACGTAAAATTGGAGCCTTTCATCTTTACTCTGTTTGACAACACTTCCAGTCGCATCTAGACAATATCCTCCTTCCAGATCTATTTGAACAACTGGATAGTGTTTGTGGACGACAGCATGACTCCCTTAGGTTTAAGATAATCTTCTGTATGAAGGTATCACGTGTTCCTTGCTCTTCTTGGGGCATAATAAGCAAACTACTCATGTCATTCTTGTGTTTTCTAACTTTTTCTGTTCACTCCCAGACAGTGTTTTTAATACTGCAGGTGTTGGTTCCTCATCCCATCAACCTGAGTTCAACACAGATGAAGTGTCCTTGGAAGTTTAGATTGGAGACTGTCTGCAATTACACGTCTGCTCTGATTGGCCTCCTCTTTAATTGTTCTTTGTTCAACACATGATATAGGGGACGTGGTTCTATATCACAGAATATCTGCTATTGCAGGAGGATTAAAACACGTCATGACAGCAGAGCTGGACAGTTCAAAGTCTGTCTGGCCCTATATCGCTGGGGCTCAGAGGAGGAGGCAGCACAAAGCTATAGTTCAGATGGACATCAGTAGCTTCAGTGTCCTGCTGAGGTCACGTCTCTGCTCTAACTATGAAGCATCGTTGATTCTAAACCAGACTGATGTTCTGTGTTTGGAGAGGAGAGGAGGTCTCCTTTTAGCAGTATCAGGCCTGTGGATGTTGGAATATTGAGAGGAAGAAAGCGTCTGAGCTGCAGACTCTCGTCCTGTCGTATAAATACAGTTAATTGAGATGAGATTAAACTGCTGCACTGTTACAGTTCATCATCCCTGGATTATGTCCTGTACATGAAAACGTGAATATGCAGCACTGCTACGTAGCAATGGGGAAAGAAATGCAAACACATATGCAAAGTGAAACAGCAACAACCTGGTCACAGTGTTGATGAGTTGGAAAAAAAAGTATAATAAATGTTAAGATGTGTTTTGGGAGATTATTTAATAACAATATTAGTTAGAGCAGAAGAATGACACAATCAGTTCTTCGTGAAGTTAGTTCCGTAAGAACTCCATTACCCAGCATGCCAAAGGAGTAGACAGGGGGTTGAAGGACCTTGGGGACAAGCAGGAGATAGAAGGCATTTATTGCTGTTAATGTAAAGACAGTTAAATAAAAGCCTAAAATAACTCAACTATTACGTCTTGTGTGCTTATTAGAAGGCTAAGCAAGACAACACATGGCGTCAGAAGTGGCCTGAGCAGCTAATAAAGAAGGTTCCGCCACAGAGAAATGGGAGAGAGAGAGAAAAAGTCTCCGGTCTCGTGAGTGAAACGTGTTAACGGAGTGTGATGCTACAAGCAGCTGGGAGACTGAAGGGGACGAGGGAAACATCGAACATATAAAACGGCCTGTTGAGGTCCAGATACCCCAACCAGTCATGGATAAGCTAAGTCCACCCACTTCTATGCAATAGACAACTGGAAACGCTTAAAGCAAAGATTTAACATTTATCTAGCAGCACGTAGAGCAAGCGAACATCCTTTTGCATGTTATAGAAGAAGATGCTTTGGATATATATAATAGCTTTAAGATGGATGAAGCTAATCTGACTTCGGCAGAGTTGATGACAAAGTTTGAACAGTACTTTGTGCTTAGTCAGAACGTGACCTTTGAAAGGTACAAGTTTTTCACCCATGACCAAAAGAACCTTTGATCAATACTTAGCAGAGCGTCACACATTAAGCAAAACATGTGAACTTGGTAATCTGAGAGACTCACTAGTGAGAGAGAGGTTCGTCTGTGGCACAGTGGATAATGTCCTCAGAGAAAGACTCCGAGAGACAGGACTTACACTGGACAAGTGCGTCAGTATGTGCAGAGCAGCAGGAACCACTCGAGCACAAGCTAAAGAGCTTCAGAGAGGTGAAACACCAGTCTATGCAATACAGAAGGACAACATACAGATATACAGATGTGGTAAATGTGGAAGCAGCCACAAACCAAAATCATGCCCTGCATATGGGAAATCCTGCAATAACTGATCATCAAAGCAGTTCCAAAACAAAAAGTCCACACAGTTGATGAGGAAGAAGAGGAGGACTTCATTGTGGGTGTCGTGCAAACCTGTACAATTGAAAAAGATTGAGATTTACCAGTGGAAGTGAATGAGACAATATTTTCATTTAAGATAGACGCAGGTGCCCAGACAAACCTGTTAACTTTGAAGACTACGAATCACTGAGTGTAAAGAGCAAAATTCATCCTGTAAAAACAAAAGTGACAGGATACACAGGAGAACATGTTCCTGTAAAAGGTGGATGCATCATAACATTCAAACACAAAAATCAGTGGATACGAGCACAGCTACTGATAGTGGATAAGAGTGTGCAACCAATCCTCCATGTATGAAGCCCAACTTGGTTAGAAGAGTGTTTGTCTCTTTGTCAGGACTCACTCATGGTCAGTATAAAGACTGTTTCCAGGGACTGGGACGTCTACCTGGAGAACATAAAATGTGTGGATAAAAGTGTCCTGTTGTGCATCCCTGTAGGAAAATTTCATTTGCACTGCAAACATAGAAAAACTTGAAGTCATCGAGACAATAGATGAGCCAACTGAGTGGGTCAGCTCACTGGTTGTTCTACAAAAGAGGAGAGACTCAGACAAGTGTTAGACAAGAGAAGAGAAGTCAATCTGAAACAAAGACAAATGTGAATTTGGAGTGAAAACACTTTGTGGGAGATGTTGTCAGTGAAGAGGGGGTGAGGCCAGACTTGAGAAAGACGTCAGCAATTAACAACATGGAAAGACCAACCAACAAAGATGAGGTCAGACGGTTCCTAGGGATGGTCACCTATCTGGCCAAATTTGTCCCACAGCTGTCAACCCAGTCGACACCTCTCAGGAATCTCCTTGAACAAAAGAGTGAATGGATCTGGTCTCATGAGCAGGAGCAATGCTTCTTAAAACTGAAAGAGATTCTGACACAAGAGCCTGCGTTAAAGTTCTACGACCCAGAGCAGAGTACAAGGGTTTCAGCAGACGCGTCACAGTTCAGCCTGGGAGCGATGCTGTTGCAGCAACATGACGAGCAGTGGTTACCTGTAGCATATGCATCCAGAGCCTTAACGAGTGCAGAGTCCAGGTACGCTCAGATTGAAAAGGAGCTGTTAGCAGCATGTATGCATGTGAGCGTTTCCATCAATATGTCTACGGTCAGACGTTTGAAGTGGAAACTGACCATAAACCTTTGGTGTCCATCATGTCCAAACCCCTGAATGACTGTCCTGTACGGATACAGCGCATGTTAATCAGGCTGCAAAAATATGACGTGAACATGACATATACAAAAGGAAAGTACATGTACACAGCAGACACCTTGTCTAGAGTAAACAAAGGGGAAAAGGAGGAAAAGGAAGAAAATGAGGACAGCAAGTAAGGCGCAGAAATACAGGCACAAATAAGGGCAGAGACAAATGCAGATGAAACAGTGAAAAAAATAAAGAGCACAAAACTGAAAGGATGGCCTGAAAACAAAAAGGACTGCTCCGCAAATATAAGACTACTGGAATTGCTGAGCAGAGCTCACAGTAGCAGATGACATAGTGTTGAAAGGGAGCAAGTTTGTCGTTCCATCCTCCCTGCGTAAACAAATGCTTCAAAGGATACATGAAGGCCACCAGTAAAACAAAGCAGTAGGTGACTTCAGACGACTCCACCACACGCTGGTGAGCATCCAGGGCTCAGTCACCTTTAAATACCTCGGTGTTCACCTCAACAGAAAACTGGACTGGACTGATAATACAGACGCTCTGTGCAGGAAGAGCCAAAGTGGCTCCACCTGCTGAGCAGACTGACTCTGTGTGAGGGAGCGTTTATGGACATTCTGTGACTCTGTGGTGGCCTCAGCAGTTCTCTACACTGTTGTGTGCTGGGCAGGAAGAGACTTAACAAGCTGGTTAAGGAGCTGGTTCTGTCCTGGGCTGCACACGGACACTATGGAGGAGGCAGCAGACAGAAGGATGCTGGTAACTGTCCTCCATCATGGATGATCCCTCCCCCCCTGCACCAGGCTGTAGAGGCTCTGAGCAGCACCTTCAGCAGACTGTTACCCCCCCGGTGTAGGACAGAGAGCTACCGTCGTTCATTCCTCCCACAACACAACACTGAGTGATGGATACGTGTAGCACACAGTGGAAACTACATTTGGCTTTTTGTTTTTTCTTCTCTAGTTTTCAAATGTTTAGATTAAATGCAATATTTCAATTGCTCTACTGTAAATACAGATCCTGCTAATTTTTCTTTGTTCTTTCAGTACAGACTTGTTACAGCTGTTATTGTTCGTCCTGTGGATCCTGCACATTGTATCTACTGCTGCTGTAAACAGACATTTCAACACTGTGGGATCAATAAAATCATATCTATCTATTTATGTATCTATATATACCCTGTTATGCTCCTTATTGAGAATTTTTTCTTTTGGAAAATTTAGATTTTGTCACCAGCATGGTTTTATGTTTTGTTAAATAAAGAAATAAAGTTAAAATTGTTGCAGCAGATCCACAATGTATCATTTTAAATTAATTTGAAATAATCCAGACTATTTAGAACAGTTTCGTTTATTAAACAATTGGACATTTGCATCTATTTAAATCACATACAAGAGCAGCTCCGGGTTCAGCGTCTTGCTCAAGGACACTAGAGCAGAGTGGCATGAGACCAGAGGAACTGGGAATTGAACCTCTAGCCCAACAGTTGTCAGGTGATGGTTGGAATCAACTGTTTAATTGATGCTGTATGTGAAATAGTAGAGCTGCACCTTAGACGTCTATAAAGCAGCATCACAGACCCACAAAGTAGTGAATGACAACAACAGCCAACACTGTAGTGACACAACAAACCCAGCGTCTCCACTCACTGCCTCCAGTGTCTCTGCCACAGTCTGTGGATGTGTCCCATCGTCTCCACCTGGTTCACATGAACCAGTGAATCCTGACACGTCAGTGAAGTTGTTCAGTTTGTCTGCATCTAAACATTTATCAGTGAGTTTGCTGAGCTCCCATCAAACATCACTACATAACCACTAAGTCAGGCTTCAGTGACACTTAGGTAACTATTGCTTCATATTGTTGCTGATGCTGGATGAAGCTGCTCTTTCCTCTCATTCATCAACTCCTTCAGATGCAAACATGACGTATCTGAGGCCATTTTCAGTCCATGATGCTTGTGGAGCAAAGTCCAGGCCTCATGACCTTCTGACCGTGTCTGTTTGGATAGAAGCACATAGACACACAAAGAATCTAGTCACAACAAGATCTGACTCTGAAGCTGTAGCTGTAGTGAAACTATGGACCAGGTCCAGGAAAACCTTCATCACATTTACCAGAAGGTGAATGAATCCAGTTTTCTGTCTGTCAATCAAACATCACTGAGCTGTTTGAACAGAAATCTTTGGCCTTTATTCCGTCCTCTAGTTGTTTCCTTCTGTAGCAGGATGGTTTTTCTCTGTCAGGCCGTTGGGCAGCAGTATGAATGGAGATATTCTAATGTAGAAGAGGCTGCTATGGAATCTTCCCAAAACCCCCAATGTCCTCTAAGATCATAAACCTTAATAAACTGTAGCCACTGGTAAAAACACCACAATGTGATGTTTATTTCGATCCAGATACACAAACACAACTGCAAAGCCTGAAAACAGCATCTTTGTTGGTTCCTTGTTCCTGTTTGTTTGTCATCGTTTGCGGCTGTTTGTGTTTTCCTGTGTGTCTGTATTTAAGTTCCCCATTTGCTACGTCTGTTGTTGGCTTGTCTGTTTAGAGAGCTGTCTGGTTTGTTTAGGTTTCTGTGTGAAGGTCTGTTCTGTTTGCTGTTGGATTGTGTTGGTATATGTTAGACCTGGTTAGACCTTGTTAGTATATGTGTGAACTTGTGTTAGAGCTCGGTGTAAAACCTTGTTGTGTGTCCCCTCGTTAGAATCACCTAGTTTGTTTCTGATTTTCCGTCACGTCTTCTCAGTTAGTTCTTGTATTGCTGTCATCTTCTGTTGTGTTAGTGTTTAGTTCCACATATGTTCGTGCCTCTGCTCATGTTTGTCTTCCCTCTTTGTATCCATTAAAATATCAGTTAATTGTACGTGTTTTCGTGGGTCAGACAAAAATGTAAAGCATCACCCAAACAAAATATGAAGTGTAATCTCATACTTGATAGGAATGTACTTGGTATTGTCCAGTGTTAAATACTAGCATGATGTATAGTCAGTAAGTTTTCCAGCATCTACAAAAACATTGGCTTGAGCTTGATAGAGAAGCTCTACCTCATAAGCTGAATAATTATCATTCATCATCAATTGTTGAGAGAGGCTGGCATCCAAAACACTACAATGAAAGATTGGCCAAATTATTTTTTTCACCTGTCCAACCTCTAGAATATTCGTCCTGACATTAGAAACATGGTTACTTAATGTCTCCAGGGTTTCCAGCGACTGCACAACCTCAGGGGTGGATGGGAAACATCTGGATCTCACCTCATCTATCACTGCAACAAATCAAAGCCAGACTAACGTTGACACTGGCATTTGAAACATGGTTCTGCCTGCATCCAACCTGGTCAAACGTTTTGAATACTATGCAACCCATCACCTCTACATCTACAAACTTACTCATCTTGCCTTTCAGTGTCTACACCAGTATAACTCCAGCAAAGTGGTTATCAGTCACCTCCTTCACCAGTCAACAAGCCAAAAACATCAGACCTGGTTCTAAAATCAACCCTGATCTTATACCCACCCCCACCCCACTACATGATTGAACTAGGAAACTAAATGAGGAAAATGAATCAAACACGAGTAACTAAAACAAGACTTGTTTCTTTGTTTCTTCACATTGGTAAAAAAACATTCTGTCTTGTTTACATAAGAAGGTACAACCTTGTTTGTCAGGGTATAAAGCAGAACAAAGGTCGTTGTTATGAGTGTTCTGCCAAAAACAGTGATTACTAAATAAATGCCACGTGTCAATGTTTAGGCTTTTTGCAGCTCATTTATTCAGCTAGAACGTCTACTCTGTTCATTCCCAGATGAACTTCAGAGACAGGTCACCAAGTTTCTCCTGCAGCATTTTGTCAACTCTCTCACTCTGAGCAACAGTGAAGATGTTCTTCCAGTCGCCGATCTGACCTGCACAAACAAAGCAAAAGCTGCAGCTGACATCTGGTCACATGTTTCTGCCCAGATTCAAGCGTTGTGTCATGTTACCTTTACGCATGAAGCTTCCATTTAACATGTCTTTTGGTACAAACTCATAGTTGGCTTTTGGGTCTTTCTTCATTGTCTTAAAGCTGGATTTTTCCACCACGTGCTTAATGGCTTCTTCACTGAGGGTTTTCCCTAAGAAACTGCAGATCTTAGTTACAGCTGCCTTCAGGTCCTAAAAGAGAAAAACAATAGATGAAAGAACGTAACAAATAAAGGATGGATACATATTAAAATGAACAACTGAAGAAGAGAAATGTGATCCTACCAGAACCATGTCCTCGTAGGTCAAGAAGAGGATGTTGTACTGGTCTTTGTTTAAATGCCATTCTCTGATGTGGTCAAACCAGGACGATCCTGCTACTGTGTGTTTGAAACATGTAAGTAGTGTTAAATTAGTATGTTCAGCATCAGGTGAGAATAAATGAAAATGCAAAGTACTAGATGAGCAACACTAAAAGGATTTGGAGTAAACGCTGTGCAACAAGCAGGAGGACAGATAGAGGACAGATACACGTTTGTGTACTTTCACAGTTTAAATACAAACTATCTAGACCAATTAAAAATAGTTTCTCACTGATCAAATGAATACCACATGCTGTCTGGACATCATCACGTACAGCAGCTTGGTTGTCTCACCGTTGCCCTTCAGATACTCCTCCAGAAACCAGTCAAAGCTCTTGGGAGTCTCCATGTGTGTGAGTGCACAGCTGAAGTGGTAATAGGAGGTGATGTTGTCCTTGGGATTACGCATCACATAGATGATCTGACGCAGAACCAGCAGAGATCAGTCTGATGCAGTGACCACTGGTCTGTACTTCATTCTAAACAACATTTAACTAATTCACTGCTTAACATAGGTCACACGTTTCAGTCATGTTTGCCCGTTGAGGATCAGGTGAGTCAAGAACAGCAGGCGATAACGATTCTGAGGCCACGTTTTGTTTTACGCATTAAGTCTATTTTTATTCTTGGTTTTCACCTTAACCCATTTTGAAAAGTTCCCTTCAACTGAAAATCTCTGGTCAAGGGGACAAAATAAGTAATTGCTGCCTTTTTTTCCACGTTGTTTTTTTCCATGAGTGAAAAAATAAACCTGTCATAGTTTTTGAAATATTGTTACGCACACACACACACACACACACACACGCACACACACACACACACACGCACAGGCATCAGCTAATCAAATACAAACCTTTGCTTTGGTGTCTTTCAGCTGTGGAGGCATGAGAGCTGGTGTCAGATGAGAGCAGAAGAGTCTTGGAGAAGCACGTAAAGAATAGTCTTCATCATCAGTCCTGATCTCCAGCCACGGCATCTGCTGAGAGTTGGTGGAATATTCTGTCAGCCCTTCATCTAACTCATAGATGGAGATGATGATCTGCTGAGTCCAGATTGTGCCTGTGACAAGACAAAGTTTCCTAATATTGTTGAGGATCTTTCCACCAGGACAGAAAACAGACATTTGAATATTTTAATAAGCTAATATGTTGTGTTACTGACCTGATTTTCTATATGTGACAATGTAAACGTCACTGTCTCGTACTTCAAAGCTCTGGAGTGAATCTATGATCTCTGCATTTGTAAAACGCTTAGGGAAGTTGTAGTTTTTATATCTCCAGATATGGCTGCTGACCTGCTCCATGTCAGTTAGAATTCACACCTAACACGAGACTAATGTTTGCAGGTGTAATAGTCAGGAGCACAAGGAATAAACTCCCAGCTCTCCAACGCAGGATCTGGATTCAGTGGAGTTTTTATTTCTCGCTGCCTTGGCCTGCTGCCATGGTCCACTCCCATCTTCTATTTGTTGTTCCCTCTGCCACCCATAGCCTGTCTGACCACAGCAAATGATTTGACCTGTGCTTTTCCTCTGTCAGGATCTGCTTTTCCTTCAGTGAGTGCTGTGGTGCTTAGCAGTACTATGATAAGGCCTTTGAACGTATCACTCACTGAGAAGCCGCTAAAACACAAACAAGAGTCGGTTACGCCAATCGGAAGTCACTAAAACTAACATTGAGTCGGTGTGTTCGTTTGCCAAAACAATGTCGGACTCCGTAGTTTTCTCTGGACCCCTCCCCAATGTGACCAGCGATGACATGTTTAGCCGCCTGTCGTCGCTTCGCCGCTGGCTGTCTAGGTGGTGTCCAGCAAACGATGTGGGCTTTGTAGACAATTGGAGCAGTTTTTGGGGAAAACCTGGGCTGATTAGAAGGGACGGCGTCCATCCCACCTTGGATGGAGCGTCTCTGCTCTCTAGTAACATGGCCAAGTTTATTAGACTCCCTAAACCATGACCCAGAGTGGAGCCCAGGACGCAGAGTCGCAGTCTTACACGCCTCTCTGCAGACTCTCAGCCGCCACCCGCTCGTAGCTGTAACACTCTTATTGAGACTGTGTCTGCTCCCCGACGACCTAAGTTATATAAATCACAAATAAATAAAAGAGGAGTGATTCACAGGAATCTAATAAACATCAAGACAGCTCCTCGTACAGAACAAAGTAACAATAAAAGAATTAAATGTGCTATAGTAAATATCAGATCTCTCTCTTCTAAATCTCTGTTAATAAATGACTTGATCAGTGACCATCACATAGATTTATTTAGTCTCACTGAAACCTGGCTGCAGCAGGATGAATATGTTTGTCTGAATGAGTCGACTCCAACCAGTCACATCAACTATCATATTCCTAGAAGTTCAGGTAGAGGTGGAGGAGTAGCAGCAATATATAACTCAGATTTATTAATTATTCCTAGCCCTAAACATAACTATAATTCTTTTGAGAGTGTAGTTGTTACAGAGATTTTCCCACTGAAAGAATTCAGTCAAACACAGCACTGAGATTCAAAATAATACAAATGATTTATTTCTCATAAGTGGTGTAAAATATATGAAAGGCAGATATACGAAGTCACCTGTTTCCTCCCTGCAGGGGTAGAGCTCGCTGGCGCGTGGGGGAGCTCCGGGCCTGACCACAGAGAACAAGTTATCTCCTAGGCAGGGGACGAAACTCTCCTACTCTCCTAGTTGGGGTGTTGGTTTTTAAACCCTCAACTTGCGTCAGTCCCGACGAAGACCATTGCCCAAATTTGGTCTCTGTATCTTGATATTTTACACTAATGACTCTGTTTACGGGAAAGTTATCAACAGGTCACTTCGACCTAGCGTGTTCCCGGAGCAGCCCCACTCGCCAAGAACTTTTCCAGATGTGGGATGTTATTGCCAACATAAGAGGTTCACATCCTGGACACAGAAACTCCATCACCTCACAGCCTGACTGTCTCCTGCACTTATGAAAGCCTATTCCTATTCCTCCTATGTGGACACACTTACATCAATAACAAATAATACCACATTAATACTAAACATATTACATATGAACTATGTATCCCCTATTTTCTACTATAGACTTTCCCCCTCACGGGATTATTAAATCCCGTCAAACCCTGGACTATTCTACTCTCATCTCGGCCCTGACTAACTTTGACACTATGTCTAAATGAGAAGACTAAACCTAGTTATCCCCATTAATTTTTTAGCCTTAGCTCGAATGCCTATCTCCGTCCTAACCCAGAACATCAACAATCAATCTGAAAACACACATCGATCTAAACTAGAATTAACATTTCCAAGGTCCCGCAGGTGGAAGAGGCGATTCCCCGTATTCTGCCCAAAAAACAGAATTCACACAATTCACACAATCCATGATTTCACATCAATGTTCTTAAAAGCAACAGATTCACTACAATTATCGTCCCAGCCACACTCGCCAACCAAGGGGGTCCCGGGATGTCTTTTCCGGGAGCAATAGCCTCCGTTGATCCACGGGTGCAGCCGATTTGGAGTTGCAGCGAATCTGCGCGAAAAGAGAAGAACAGACATCAGGCAAATCACTAGAACTGGGCACATCTTAGAGTATGTGTTGCAAATTATGAAATATAACCCTCTGACCTCATGCTATAGTAACTGTATAGGTTGGTTAGTTGTATAAGGCATAAAAACTGATACATTCTATATAAATCCAGTAATACAACAGTGTATGGTGGAGAAGTCAGAGGCTAAAAGTAATGAGTGCAATAGGCCTGTATGTGAATCATGTGTATATTTGAGAATACAAAAACATTAATGATGAGTGAAGATCTTCTGGCTCCGCTCTGGTCTCACTCTTCCCCCTCGTCTACTTCGTCCCTCTCGTCATTGTCATCGTCATCGTCATCGTCATCGTCATCGTCCTTCCTGATATGGATCCATTCCGGCACCGGAAACAGGTCATGGTCCATCTGGTCCTCAGCGATCCTACTCTGCTCTATTTTCTCTATTCTCTGTTTCATCACTGTCATCTGTAAACTCTCTTTCTTAACTGCTCTGAGGGCCAGCGATTTCATCAGAGGAATGCAACAACACAGGATGAAACCCATCATTACTACTCCTATCGACACTGTTATGACTAATCTAATTAACCCCTGCTTCCAACCACTAGCAGTGTTCTCCAACCAACTAATCCAGCTCACATTCGCATCCCTGCCAGCGTTCTCTTTCACCTCTGCCTTCAGTGCTTTCAACTTCCTCATTGCTTCAGTAAATGCTCCACCAGGAGCCGTGTGTCCTGGAATGTAAGTGCAGCAATATTCACCAATGAGAGCACACACACCTCCTTTCTCAGCCAGCATCCAATCAATGGCCTGTCGGTTCTGCCACGCCATAGCACTAGTGGCACTCACCTGCTCTCCTAGAGCACCCAAGGCATCATCGGTGTAATTAATGAAACGCTGTTGGTTGTAATAAATGTAGTTGATCCACTCAGTATTTTTGTTAGCGGTTATCCAGGGCAGAATTGACTCAAATCCTGACGCAATTTCATTTCTAGCTTTAAATTCACTAGGGATTCCCCTGGGTTGCCCAATTGAGTCCAGGTAAACCTTAGGGTCTGGATTAAATCCTCTCTTAACTCGAGTGCTGCTTCCAGGGAGGTCTGCATCCTGGCTTAAGATGCACCTCCACAGGTTGTGCAGATTGAATGAAGCCTACATCTGTGTCGTGTGTTGACCATAGTTTTCCTGGTACTCTCTCTACCATCTCTTTCTCTAGATCGGAGTGTTGGCAGCTGAATACTGCCTGACATGGAAGACGAATGGCCTGTGGGAAAGCCCATCCCTCAGCGGAAATAGCTATTTTCAGGAATGAACCGTCCTCGCTCAACCAAATGCTTTTGTTCTCTGTCGGCGTAAATTTAGCCTTTGTAGATTCTACGATCATGGGGCCTAAGTGTTTGGGCTCATACTCTGGATTGACTAACAGAGTAACATGGGGGATGCTGTCTTTTATGCTAAACTCCTGATCTAAATATGAATTTCTCTCTACCACCGTGGCAGCTCCCTGTTTCCCTAACACAATAGAAGCTGATTGTATCTGAACTTTCCCTGGCTGTCTTCCTAACCATGCATCGGGCTGAGCTTCTGATTCTTTTTTAAAAAACTGGAGGGTGCAGTGAGGTGGACACGCCGGTCGCGACGCTCCTGGCATGTTGGCTTTAATAAAGTCCATCCACAGCTCAGCAGAGTTCATGAATGTCTCGTTCAGGTTCCCAAGCCAGTAAACCATCTCCTCCTCTGCTATGACAGTCATTTGGTGATGTGCATTGTCCACAATTATTCCATCAGGCGTGCACCAAATAGCACATCCCAGTTTACACAATGCGTCTCGTCCGAGTAAGTTTACAGGCGTCTGGTTCGATATCAAAATTGGCAGCTCCACAGTTTTTCCTTGGAACTGTAAAGGAACAGGGTCTGAGACGGGAATCAGTTGCTTTGTCCCTGAGAATCCAACGATCCGCACAAATTGGCCAGATCTTGGGAGGTGTTCAGCATCAGTGTGACTCACACAGGTGTATGTCGCACCTGAGTCTGCCATCATGTCCAGTGGTTTACCAGCTACGAGTACTGGCACCATCGGTTCTTCATCAGGGCTTGAAGATGATGTTAATGACAACTGACACCCTCCCAGATTCCCCTGATTCTCAGGGCATCCCTAGTACCCAGCGGGCGGGCCCCGCCATGGATTGGTGGGCCCCCTCGACCTGGGCATTCCCTGTCCGCTTGGATTGAACCTGTCCTGATATCGTCCAGGGCACTGATTTCTCATGTGTCCCATCCGGCCACAGCTGTAACATCTTATAATTCCAGCTCCCCTACCTCGCCCAGCGGAAAATCCTCCTCTCATCCTAGGAGTTCCACCTGACCATCCCCCTGGCTGAACATAGATCACCTGGGGAGCAGCTGGGGGTGGAGCTGACGCTGGAGGGGGGCGCTGGGCCTCAGCAACCACAGCCTGCATTTTCTTTTTCCCCTCTGTCAGCTGTTGCTGGGTCAGTTTTCTTACCACCTCAGCATCGGCTTGCTTCAGACGCTGGGCCGCAGCCCGCACCTTGGTGACGGCATCCACCACGTGATCTGTAAACTGATCAAACGGCATGCTGTACAGTCCCACAGCATCACCTAGCTTGCTCTGGGCTGGCAGTGGCAAGCCGTCAATTATCCTTTTCCGGAGAGCCTGCCTATGGAAAATGTCCTCATCAGGCTTGGCACCTGTCTGCCTTATCCACTCTTTGCGAGTGAGGTGTACATAGGCTTGTGGGCTCTCCTCTTCTTTTATAGGTGTGGCCACGATGCTGTCAGGCTGGCTTCTGGTGGGATAGCGCAATCTGAGGGCTGTCCATAGTGTGTTGCGGTGTCGGTTGAAAAGCTCTCCATCATGAGCCCGTGTCCCCGCATACACACCCAGCTGTGCTGCTTGGAAAGCTTCTTCCATTTCCTGTTTACCCAGGATTTTTCCCAGGACAGCTTTAATGTCCCCCATCGCTAAAATGACAGCAATGGTTTCCTCCTCAAATGCTGCCACCCACTTGCTAGCTCCATCATGCAGGCATGGCAGCCTCTGCACCAACTCCTCTAAGTCCATTGTAGGCCAGGACACATATTGGAGATTCGCCCCTTTGGCCAGCAGGGGGTACTCGGAGGCTTCCTCCACCACTACTGACGTCATCGGTTGGCCAGCAGAGCTGAGAGTTATAACTCCATCCATCCTTCCGCGTTCCTCCAGCACCTCACTCCCGAGGTTGAAAGCAGGCGCGAGTCCTTTCCGGCCCGCAGCTGCATGTTCTTTTTTCCTCAGGATGGACTGTGGAAATTTTGGCCTGGCTCCAACCTGCCCGTTCTGGGGGGTTAACACCATGTCTGAGTCTGGCAGTTTAGAATATTCCGCACCCAGGAAAGATTTTTCAATGCTCTCTTCGCCTCTAACTGCCCCATTGCCTCTCACCACACACACACGCTCATCCGACTCACCGCACCTCCCGCTGCGCTCAGCCTCCTGCAGAGCCCTCACTACCTTATCATGCAATCCACTCACACGTCTTGGGTCCCTATCTGTCAACTTCACTGCCCTCAAATAGGTTTCAGGCAAATCTAGAACCTCATCCAAATCTTCTCCCCTACTTGCTTTGTCTAGATCTTCCACGGGATAAAGTGATTTCTTCCCTGTCTTAAGCACATAATCACCTAGTATTTTGACTTCTCTCACCGGCATTTGCACAGCATAAGGAGGGGGCTTCCCCACATTCCTCGTCTTTTTCTGCTCTAACTGCCTTTTCACATGTTGAGCTGTCTTTTCTCCTAACATCTGAGCATGCTCGGTAAATAGTTGCAACACTGCTCGGTAAATAGTTGCAACACTGCAGCCTCACGCTCACGCTTACTCACACGCTTTGCAGATTTATCTTTGATCTTGTGATTTTTTATTAAAACTTCCATTTCAGGACACTGTCTCAAGTCAAACGTTCCCCCCAATGGCCAGGGTGACGTGGCCTTCTGCGTTCGCTTATTCCACTTTTTTGAATATTTGCCAATTTCTTCTGTCAAAAGCGGATTCTTCTTCCCCAGCACCTCGACTGGAGACGGGTTCTTATTGTCAGACTCCATGACTCTACGGGATGTGACTGTATTGTTTTATGTCCGTGACGTAATTTAAAGTGTCTTCTGACAAAACTTCAAACCTTAGTGTCCAGATTCAAACAACAGTGGAGTATGTAATTTGAGCCCTAAGCAGCCTCAAAAACCCTTTGGAGCTAAATACCACAGCTGCTTTGTCACCATGTGAACATAGGAGCTTCTCTTCTCTACTTAAGCTTTCACACACACACTTTGGACAGAAAGGGAGGGGGCTGGCTGGGCTTATGTGTAGTAGCCCTGACCACCAGGAGATGCGCCGTTTCACCCACAGACTCAAAGCCAATCGTGGACCGTGTCCATACAAAATCCCTCCTCTTTAAAAACAGGAGAGCGCGGTCACTCTAACAACACTGTGAACAATTATCCACCAACAACCAACCACAGCGAGGAAAACACTCTCAATGTTTTATGGTCAAATCAAATCTTACGTTTTTCAACCCAACAAGTTCATAACAGCAAACACAGCAAAAACAGCTCAGCAGCTCAGCCTCTACCGGATCACGAGAAGAACACAGTGAAAACTCCAGTCTGCTTTTACTCTGAAAGGTCTATTTTTATCTCCCCACACACACACAGTCAGCTGCAGGAGCAGAGAGAGACAGAGCCGCTGACATTAACCCTTCAGCCCCCACCTCTGACTGTAATGCAGCACAACCAAACAAAGCAGATTCACAAAGATTCAACAGCTTTTTATCAGCAATAAACACACAAATCACCACATAGCTGATACACATAAACACAGCGCATTGATACATAAGCACATACACATATATATATATGAAGCTTCATTAATTCATATGCATATACCTTAAACACATTTCAGTCTAGACTCCTTTCTCACAGAAAAGCGCTTTTCACCGGGTTTTTCTTATAAACTCAGGTACCTCTGTCGTGGCGAAATTTACACCTGGGTTGATCTGGCCCAGGCTACTTTTCCGACGTTATAACTCGCAGCAAAAAACAGTCTAATCTATTTCTAGATTAAATATTCGTTCTTAATTAGGTGAGCACAACAACAACACTTCTGGAGTAGAAACCCACTGCGAGCGCCCACTGCACTGTTGCCTCTGCAAAACCTCTGTGTGACCTCAACTCACAAAACAAAAAAGATACATTTGAAGTGTTTTCAATTTTCGTTGAGTAACCGGTCCAATGTTTTTTACCTGTGGCCACACGTGACGAGGTCTGTGTCCAGGAACCAGCCGCCGAACGCTGTTCTCAACTCGGCTCCCTTTTGCCTTCTTCGTGACGCCAAGAATTCTGTTGTTACAGAGATTTTCCACTGAAAGAATTCAGTCAAACACAGCACTGAGATTCAAAATAATACAAATGATTTATTTCTCATAAGTGGTGTAAAATATACGAAAGGCAGATATATACGAAGTCACCTGTTTCCTCCCTGCAGGGGTAGAGCTCGCTGGCGCGTGGGGGAGCTCCGGGCCTGACCACAGAGAACAAGTTATCTCCTAGGCAGGGGACGAAACTCTCCTAGCCTCCTAGTTGGGGTGTTGGTTTTTAAACCCTCAACTTGCGTCAGTCAAGAAGACCATTGCCCAAATTTGGTCTTCGAATCTTGATAGTTTAGACTACTGACTCTGTTTACGGGAACGTTATCAACAGGTCACTTCGACCTGGAGTGTTCCCGGAGCAGCCCCACTCGCCAAGAACTTTTCCAGATGTGGGAGAGAGAACATCCTGTTATTGCCAACATAAGAGGTTCACATCCTGGACACAGAAACTCCATCACCTCACAGCCTGACTGTCTAGCCTGCACTTATAAAAGCCTATTCCTATTCCTACTATGTGGACACACTCACATCAATAACAAACAATACACCATAGATTACATATGTATCCCCTATTTTCTACTACACTACAAACTGAGGGAATTAATGTAATGTGTTTATAAAAGGACGTACACACAGAACACAAATACAGTACGTGACAAAACGCCCGGTTCTCCCTGTGTCCCAGGTTTGGGTCGGTTGCAGTGCACCAGACCAGCACCGGTCGATCCAGTCCAGCGCTGCAGCCCAGTCCCGTCCGTGTAATCCAGTCCAGGTTATGCCACGTGCCGTGTGTGTATCCAGCGTCGTGATTGGAAACCCTCGAGCTGCGGCTGTAGCTGCCTGCTGGTCACAGCGATGATCCAGAGCCGCTGCTGTTACTGAGGCTGAGGAGCTGTCTGAGATGTCCGCTAACGGAGCCGGTGCCGCTGGCTGCCGCCGGAGACGTGGACCGCTGACCCGGAGACGCAGTTACTGGATCACTTCGACCGCATCAGGTGAGTGGATCCGCAGTCAGCACCTCAGCCTCCTAATGCGCGCGACTCTCAGTTGCTGCGTGTGCGGCTCGGCAACAGTTGGATGCGCGCTCAAGTTTTCCGCGTGCACGCGGCGCAGGCGTCACGTCGCGGCTGTTTGCTTTAAGCGCGCGGATGTTTACGTGTTCACAAATACAGATCTTTCTGTCCTAATTAAATAATTAAAAATCACAGCTTTTATTTTGGGTAAGTAAGTGTAATCTAGAGGCCTTTACTTTTCATACAAACCACTTCTGACTCCAAATGATCAGCTAGAAGTCAGGTTATTATTCGTTGTTCCTACAACTTGGATAGAAGACAAGACTTTTGTCAGGGAGTGTAAGTCACAAAGTTGTTTCAACTCAAACATAAGAAGACTCACCAACAAAATCCTGGACGAGACGCCATCTTGTCACAACTTGGCTCCACAGTATGTGACAAAAAGAAGGATTCAAGGATTTCAACATGATTTAATAGAAGCTCTGAAAGTGGCAACTTGGCAGTGGAAAGTTTTTTTAGTGAGCAGGTCAGTGTTGTGTTGCAGTGTTTGGATGGTTAGTGAGGAATGAATGTGAGTGTGGATGACAGACACAAGCCAAGAGTCATCAGGCAGGAGGAGAGAGAGTAGAGATGTTTCAGGAGCTTCACAGAGCTTCTTCTTCTTCTTCTTCTAGTTTTATGGCGGGTGGCATCGAGTGATGAGGTGCATTACCGCCACCTACTATGCTGGAGTGTGGATCAGGGTTGGAGGGAAAAAAAACACACTACACTCTACTTATTATCCTGTGTTTATCAGAAATGTCAGTAATGTTCTATATCTCCCTGATTGACTGAGTCTGTGTTTCAGGTCTAATCCTGTGTCTCCTGTTCTTCCAGTGATCTCCTCATGTCTCCCTCTCTGACCTCTATGCTTGACAGAGACATAACACGTGTTCTACTGACTCCTCTGATTTACAGATATTACATTGTTCTCCTTTGTGTTTCCTCCTGTTGCCTCATCTTCACCACTTCCTTCTGAATGTTATACAGATGTCTGCCTGTTTTCCCTGTGTCCCAGTTGTGTTGCCATTTTCTGAAGATTTTACTTTTAATTATGGATTTTGCTTCTGCTTTGCTAAGAGAAATGTCCATGATAACGTCCTGCTTGTTTCCTTTGCCAGTGAGTCGGCTTCTCATTCCCTTCTATTCCTGTGTGGGCTGGTATCCACATAAAGGTAACTGGTATTTTTAACTTTTGTATTCTGAATAGTTTCATATATTTCATTGACTATATCCTGTCTGCTTTGGGTTGAAAATGTTTTAATAGATATTAACGCTGAGCTAGAGTCTGAGCACAGAATGACTTTAAATGGTTTGGTTTGTTCTACCTACTGTAAAGCTGCTGTAATGGCCAACAATTCTACTGTGGAGAGATGGTCTAATGTTCTTTGATTAACAGAAACTTGAAAAGCTGGAACGGTGAATCCATAACCTGTTGTTCCTGTGTTTGGATCCTTGCATCCATCTATATAAACCTCAATATAACCCTTGTACTGAAGCCTTTCCTCCTCCCTGGTAAATATCCGACTCTTTCAGATGGTGATTGTTGTCTAGAAGGTACAAATCAACTGACACCTGCGGCAATAACCATGGAGGCGTCACTGTCAGAGACACCGTGGGAGAGATTGTTCTCTGGTATAAACCCATTTTTCTGTGGTGTTTAACGGCGTTGACGTCCTTAAAGGTGCAACACCTCCACATAACAAGCTTCACATCCTGTTAACCAGCCCGTCGTAAAAACCACAACCTCTCTGGTCTTTTTCTAGCTATAAACCAACATTTCTTTTTCTGTTCTTTCTATTCATTTACACACATTTGATGTCATCACTATCGTCTGTAGTTTCCTGGATCACCCACATTGTTCCCTGGCTTCCTGTTTGGGACAATAACAGCTTCCTTCCTCTCCTCCTGTGCTGTTGGACAGTTCTAATAGTCTCTCTAGCCCAGTGTGTCTGACATGTTATAACAGACTGTAGCTTTACCAACTATTTCTGTGTCCGTGTTTTGAACAGAGCTCTTCCATAGTGAACATTTCTCTTCTTCTGTCTCTTCCTTCCTCTGGGACGTTGTTTATGAATCAACACAAACTTCTCAGCCATCACTTCTGCTTTTCAGTATTTGCAGCCTCTATCCTCTCTCCATCCTTTAGAGCTGGGTGGTTCTACCTCCTCCATTCTTTTATCATACACCTCATATCACTCATCTGTGTGTCTCTTCCTTTTGTGTCTCTCCAGTACATAGGCTTGTTCATTCAACTCATCCCTTACTTCCTCCTGTTTTAAACCGTTCATGTGATGATGATTAATTGATGCCTTTACAATAACCTGATAACCACCACAGGCTCCACTTCACCCGTGGGAGGGGCCATCTGCTCCATGGTGGAGGGGGCATGTTGGCTTTGCAGGGCCATTCATCAGCTCAATGGTCCTGGTTGCAGTGGATGCTCACTCAAAGTGGCCAGAGGTGATACTGATGAAGTCAACCACCTCAGAAAAGACAGTGGCTGCTCTTAGGTCCATCTTTTCCAGGAACAACGTGTCTGAACAAACTGTGAGTGACAATGGACGACACTTCATGTTGGAGGAGTTTACTTCCTGTATGACTCAAAACGGTATCAAACATTTCAGGTCTGCACCCATCACCCAGCAGAGGTTAGTTCAAACCTTTCAGACTCCATTAAGACTGTGGACAAGGCTCACATGTCCCTCCAACACAAGGTGGACAGTTTCCTTATCCGCTACAGGAAAGCAGGACATGCTGCCTCCAACCAAACGCCTGCAATGTTGTTTCTGCATCCAAACCTCAGGTCTCGCGATGATTTTCTGAAACCACATTTGCTGAGAGAGGTTCACAACAAACAGTTGATCCAGAGAGATGTTAGACACAACAGGACTAATGACTAGGACATGGTCAGAGTTATATGATTTAGTGATGTGTAGAATAACCTGTGCTGTCTGAAAAATGCAAAGAGATTCTACCAGGATGGCAGAGTGGTGAAGGCGTTGGACTTAAGATCCAATGGACGTTAGTCCTCGTGGGTTCGATCCCCACTCCTGGTAATGTTTCCATTAAAAGTTGTGTTTATTAGTTAATGACGCAACTGGGATTTGTTGGTTTTCTATATAGTTGAATTCTGTATAGTCTTAAACCTTGTAATGTGCCATTATTCAGTTGAAAAAAAGCCAGGACACGTCCACTGCTCTAAACACAACATTGACTAAGTTAATTATTCTCTGAGGCTTTTTGTTTATCAGTCAACAACGAATGAGGCTCATTTCATAGGACGATCATTTATTATAGTCAGTTTTGCTGAGATCATTTGAGTCAGACATAGTTTGTGCAGTGACTTTCATTGTGTGGATGGATTGTTTGTTCCTAATACATGTTCACTTTTTTAGCAACACCTGAAATGTGGTAATAATGTAGATATTGAACCTGCTAATTCTAAAACAGTTAATTGTGCTGAGACATTTTGAATTAGTCTTGAATGAACGACTCTTTTCTATTGTTATTCAAGGGTAAGTTCAGCCACTTGATGCAGAGCCTACAGCTACAATGATACAGCAACAGAATGACACCGTGGGTCAACAACCACCTCATTACTTTATATTATACATTCTATTCATTCATTGATTATCTACATCCCAGTTCCACCACCTCCACTTCAGAAGCAGGAGTTTATTCAGTCTTTGTAGCTGATTGGATGATGGAACATGTCCAGTTTGTCCAGAGGTTAGATCTACATCCAGATGTTCATGCAGTAGATGAGAACTAGGCCTTCACTGACTGGACTCTAATGATATTTCACAAAAATCAAACCTGTTTCCTCTAATGGAACAAGGGGATCAGAGAAATCAGACGACTCCATTTGGGTTTTCCCTGCGCAGGTTTGAATCCTGCCTCAAAAGTAACTTTTAGTGATGCTTTACTTTAATTATTCTCGTGTTGGTTCTTTTTGTGGTTAGTAAATGAGTTATGTGATTGTAAATGTCAGTCTTGCTGAGTGTGTACAAGCTTTAATAAGCAGGTGCAACTTGTTTGAAGTCTTGATCCCAGGCTGCAGTTGTTGTCCTAAAGCTCTTCTCTTGTGCACATTACTCTCTGGCTCATCTTACCTCAGAACACTGATGCATATTTTTGAGGTAGTTGTGGCCGAGTGGTTAAGGTGATGGACTCGAAATCCATTGGGGTTTCCCCGCGCAGGTTCAAATCCTGCCATCTACGCAGTTTTTAGTGATGCTAGGAGACGTCTTGTAGCATGTACACAGATGCAGAGTCATGTTGGCGTCTACTGTATAATAATGTTGTGGCATCTATAATAAATGTTGTGGCCTCTAGGACAGAGGACTAGTCATGCAGGAGAAATGCAACATGTGTGACAGCGTGTACGCACTGTGCAGTGACGGCACCATATGCTGTGTATGTTCAGAGAAATAATGAAGGTGTAGTCAAACACTTGTTTATTTATAATAATTCTTGAGTTTTTCATCTTATATAATACTCTGGTGGTGGTGGTTAGCTCTGTTGCTTCACAGTGAGAAGGTCCTGGGTTTGATTCCCGGAGGCCTTTCTGTGTGGAGTCTGCATGTTCTCCCTGTGTCTGTGTGGGTTCTCTCTGGGGTCTCTGGCTTCCTCCTACAGTCCAAAGACATGCAGTCAGGCTGATTGGGGAAAACTCTAAATTACCCGTAGACGTGACGGGTTGTGTGGCCTGTGACAGACTGGCGATCTGTCCAGGGTGGACCCTGCCTCTCGCCCATAGACAGCTGGGACAGGCTCCAGCACACCCACGAAGAAGCAGTAGAAAACTAGAAAAAGCATTTCCAGGAGAAAATGCACTGTGAATGCTGTAATGCTGAATGTAATCACCAAGAATTGCTGAAACATTTAAAACATAGCTGAAAGTAGCTGAAGAGGAGTAGAAATTATTTTAACAGAGCTGAATATTTGCAGAAGCTGAAGGAAGTGAAATTCCATTTGAAGAAAGTTGAAATAGATTGCTGAAATTGATAAAAAAAAAAGGTGTATAAAAAGTTGCTCAATTTAAAAGTTAAATATTATAGTTAAAATATTTAATTTGAAAGAGCTGAAAGTAGCTGAAGCAACTAAAATATACAGTAGCTCAATGTAAGCAACCATTTGAATATTACAGAAAAAGTTTGGTTTTAAAGAGCTGAAGCATTTTACACATAGCTGAATGTAGCTGAAGAGGAATAGAAATTATTTTAACAGAGCTGAATGTTTACAGAAGCTGAAAGAGGTTGAAATTCAATTTGAAGAAAGTTGAAATAGATTGTTGAAAAGGTGTTTAAGGAGTTGCTGAATTGAAAAGTTAAATATTAGTTAAAATATTTAATTTGAAAGAGCTGAAAGTAGCTGAAGCATTTAAAATATACAGTAGCTCAACATAAGGAAACATTTGAATATTAAAGTTAAGGTGTTTTGTTTTAAAGAGCTAAAGAATTTCAAATATAGCTTAAGTAGCTGAAGAGAAAATTAAGTTAATTAAAAAAAGCTGAATGTTTGCAGAAGCTGAAGCAGTTGAATTTATATTTGAAGAAAGTTAAAAAGAATTGCTGAAAAAGTGTCTAAGGAGTTGCTGAATTCAAAAGTTAAATATTACAGTTAAAATATTTAATTTTAAAGAGCTGAAAGTAGCTGAAGCATTTAAAATATACAGTAGCTCAATGTAAGCAAACATTTGAATATTACTGTTAAGCTGTTTTCTCTCTATTAAAAGCAATGAATTGGAACGGTGCTTTTTTTTTTTGAAAAGATTTGGAGGACGTCTGCGTGGTGAGTTACTAAATAGTCAAACAATCTAACTGACTGACCATTAATAAAATGAAGTTCAAGTAATAACCTCCATTGCCAGTATTCAGTTCCGCTATTTGAATAATTGGATCTATTTTGAAAGGACATGCAAATCGTGGAAGCGGGTCACTAACAATAAAAGCAACCCATTTAGATAATATCCAGAATTATCTAACAATAATCTGAATTCTCTGCATTGAATTTAAGTCTTTAAAATATAATGTTGTGCTTTTATTTTGAAAGGAGCTGGCGGAAGTACGCGTTGAGTAATGACCCAGTTCAAACATTGTCACTAACCATCACAATGGCCAAGAAATTGGTAGAATTCTTAGAATTCAGTTGGTCTATTTGAGGTTTTAATCACTGTATGCTTTTATTTTGAAAATATCTGGAGGAAGTGTGTGTGTGGTTAATTACTAAACAATCAAACAGTCTCATTAACTGATCATTAATTTGCATGGAGCTGCTGCAGACACTGAGGAGTCTGAGCTGTCAGTCAAACTGTCCCTGGCGCCTGCGAGGTTGTCATGGAGACCAGTGGCCAAAGGCGGGAAAATCTCCAGCTCATTGCAGTGAATGGTGAGGTGCACCCCTGCTAAATGGGCTTGTTGGAGAAAAACTATAAATGCTACCACAAAAATAACTTCATTTTATGAAAGCTGAGACTTTAATGAGCGACTGGTGTAAGTTTTATGTTCGAGGACTGAAAATTGTGGCCACGGCAGCGATTTCAAAACGTGTCTTCTTCTGTGCGACGGAGCGAAAACAGGACAGATTTTACTATTACAGTCTATGGGGAGACGTCAGCGCGTCACGGACTTTAAAGGCTGATAGAGAGAAATGCGTAGATCTGTTGGCTTAACATGACACATCATTCGAAAGAAGACAGACATGGCTACGTTTTAGTGAAAAAATTAAGTTAAAAGAGTAAAGATTGTGGCTGTATTGACAATTTTAAAAGAGAAAAGTTGATTTAAAAATTGAGCCCCTCACACTCTGGCTGTGACATCACTCACTCTACCTCATCCAATACACACTAATGGACAAGCTGAAATTTTTCCAAAAACCATGCTGTGCTTAAACTGTCATAAATCAGAAACTATAGAAGATATTAAAAAGCTGAATGGATCATTAATAGCTGAATATTTGAAGAGTATTTTAAAGTTTAAATGGCGTCTGTAGCTTAAAGTATGCTGAAGCAGTTAGAGCTGAAAGAAGACAAAGCTGAAAAGGATTTGAAAAGCTTTCTCCATTCATTTTAATGGGCAAAAATATTTGAAAAAAGCTTAATAATTCAAAAAATATGAAAGATATGAAAAAGAAAAATGGAAGCACACCTCTCCTTAAAGAGCTGAATATTTTGATATTTGAATTATTTCTATAGCTTAAAGTATGCGGCAGCAGTTAAGTACGGTAAAACGTACGGAAGAATAAAAACTATAACTAGAAAAAGCATTTCCAGAAGAAAATGCACTGTGAATGCTGTAATGCTGAATGTAATCCCCAAGAATGGCTGAAACATTTAAAACATAGCTGAAAGTAGCTGAAAAGTAATGGAAATTGTTTTAACAAAGCTGAACAAAGCTGTTGGCAGAAGCTAAAGGAGTTGAAATTAAATTTGAAGAAAGTTGAAATAGATTGCTGAAATTGCTAAAAAAATGTCTAAAGAAAGAGTTGCTCAATTTAAAAGTTAAATATTACAGTTAAAATATTTAATTTGAAAGAGCTGACATTAGCTGAAGCATTGAAAATATACAGTACCTCCATTTAAGCAAACATTTGAATATCAAAGTTAAGCTGCTTTGTTTTAAAGAGCTCAAGCATTTCAAATATAGCTGAAGTAGCTGAGGAGGAATAGAAGATTATTTTAACAGAGCCGATTGTCTGTAGAAGCTGAAGCAGTTGAAATTCAATTTGAAGAAAGTTTAAATTGCTAAAAATGTGTCTAAATAGTTGCTCAATTTAAAAGTTAAATATTACAGTTAAAATATTTAATTTGTAAGAGCTGAAAGTAGCTTAAGCATTTAAGATATACAGTAGCTCAATGTAAGCAACCATTTGAATATTACAGAAAAAGTTTGGTTTTAAAGAGCTGAAGCATTTTACACATAGCTGAAAGTAGCTGAAGAGGAATAGAAATTATTTTAACAGAGCTGAATGTTTGCAGAAGCTGAAGCAGTTGAAATTCAATTTGAAGAAAGTTGAAATAGATTGTTGAAAAGGTGTTTAAGGAGTTGCTGAATTGAAAAGTTAAATATTAGTTAAAATATTTAATTTGAAAGAGCTGAAAGTAGCTGAAGCATTTAAAATATACAGTAGCTCAACATAAGCAAACATTTGAACATTAAAGTTAAGGTGTTTTGTTTTAAAGAGCTAAAGAATTTCAAATATAGCTTAAGTAGCTGAAGAGAAAATTAAGTTAATTAAAAAAAGCTGAATGTTTGCAGAAGCTGAAACAGTTGAATTTATATTTGAAGAAAGTTGAAAAGAATTGCTGAAAAAGTGTCTAAAGGGTTGCTGAATTCAAAAGTTAAATATTACAGTTAAAATATTTAATTTTAAAGAGCTGAAAGTAGCTGAAGCATTTAAAATATACAGTAGCTCAATGTAAGCAAACATTTGAATATTACAGTTAAGCTGTTTTCTCTCTATTAAAAGCAATGAATTGGAACGGTGCTTTTATTTTGAAAAGATTTGGAGGACGTCTGCGTGGTGAGTTACTAAATAGTCAAACACTCTAACTGACTGACCATTAATAAAATGAAGTTCAAGTAATAACCTTCATTGCCAGTATTCAGTTCAGCTATTTGAATAATTGGATTTATTTTGAAAGGATTTATTTTGGTAGAGGGTCACTAACAATAAAACCAACCATTTTAGATAATATCCAGAATTATCTAACAATAATCAGAATTCTCTGCGTTAAATTTATGTATTAAAAATGTAATGTAATACTTTTATTTTGAAAGGAGCTGGCGGAAGTACGCGTTGAGTAATGACCCAGTTCAAACATTGACACTAACCATCACAATGATCAAGTAATAGGCAGAATTCTCAGTATTCAGTTGGTCTATTTGAGGTTTTAATCACTGTATGCTTTTATTTTGAAAATATCTGGAGGAAGTGTGTGTGGTTAATTACTAAACAATCAAACAGTCTCATTAACTGATCATTAATTTGCATGGAGCTGCTGCAGACACTGAGGAGTCTGAGCTGTCAGTCAAACTGTCCCTGGCGCCTGCGAGGTTGTCATGGAGACCAGTGGCCAAAGGCGGGAAAATCTCCAGCTCATTGCAGTGAATGGTGAGGTGCACCCCTGCTAAATGGGCTTGTTGGAGAAAAACTATAAATGCTACCACAAAAATAACTTGATTTTATGAGAGCTGAGACTTTAATGAGCGACTGGTGTAAGTTTTATGTTTGAGGACTGAAAATTGTGGCCACGGCAGCGATTTCAAAACGTGTCTTCTTCTGTGCGACGGAGCGAAAACAGGACAGGTTATACTATTACAGTCTATGGGGAGACATCAGCGCGTCACGGACTTTAAAGGCTGATAGAGAGAAATGGGTAGATCTGTTGGCTTAACATGACACATCATTCGAAAGAAGACAGACATGGCTACGTTTTAGTGAAAAAATTAAGTTAAAAGACTAAAGATTGTGGCTGTATTGACAATTTTAAAAGAGAAAAGTTGATTTAAAAATTGAGCCCCTCACACTCTGGCTGTGACATCACTCACTCTACCTCACCCAACACACACTAATGGACAAGCTGAAATTTTTCCAAAAACCATGCTGTGCTTAAACTGTCATAAATCAGAAACTATAGAAGATATTAAAAACCTGAATGGATCATTAATAGCTGAATATTTGAAGAGTATTTTAAAGTTTAAATGGCGTCTGTAGCTTAAAGTATGCTGAAGCAGTTAGAGCTGAAAGAAGACAAAGCTGAAAAGGATTTGAAAAGCTTTCTCCATTCATTTTAATGGGCAAAAATATTTGAAAAAAGCTTAATAATTCAAAAAATATGAAAGATATGAAAAAGAAAAATGGAAGCACACCTCTCCTTAAAGAGCTGAATATTTTGATATTTGAATTATTTCTATAGCTTAAAGTATGCGGCAGCAGTTAAGTACGGTAAAACGTACGGAAGAATAAAAACTATAACTAGAAAAAGCATTTCCAGGAGAAAATGCACTGTGAATGCTGTAATGCTGAATGTAATCACCAAGAATTGCTGAAACATTTAAAACATAGCTGAAAGTAGCTGAAGAGGAGTAGAAATTATTTTAACAGAGCTGAATATTTGCAGAAGCTGAAGGAAGTGAAATTCCATTTGAAGAAAGTTGAAATAGATTGCTGAAATTGATAAAAAAAAAAGGTGTATAAAAAGTTGCTCAATTTAAAAGTTAAATATTATAGTTAAAATATTTAATTTGAAAGAGCTGAAAGTAGCTGAAGCAACTAAAATATACAGTAGCTCAACATAAGGAAACATTTGAATATTAAAGTTAAGGTGTTTTGTTTTAAAGAGCTAAAGAATTTCAAATATAGCTTAAGTAGCTGAAGAGAAAATTAAGTTAATTAAAAAAAAGCTGAATGTTTGCAGAAGCTGAAGCAGTTGAATTTATATTTGAAGAAAGTTAAAAAGAATTGCTTAAAAAGAATTGCTGAAAAAGTGTCTAAGGAGTTGCTGAATTCAAAAGTTAAATATTACAGTTAAAATATTTAATTTTAAAGAGCTGAAAGTAGCTGAAGCATTTAAAATATACAGTAGCTCAATGTAAGCAAACATTTGAATATTACTGTTAAGCTGTTTTCTCTCTATTAAAAGCAATGAATTGGAACGGTGCTTTTATTTTGAAAAGATTTGGAGGACGTCTGCGTGGTGAGTTACTAAATAGTCAAACAATCTAACTGACTGACCATTAATAAAATGAAGTTCAAGTAATAACCTCCATTGCCAGTATTCAGTTCCGCTATTTGAATAATTGGATTTATTTTGAAAGGACATGCAAATTGTGGTAGAGGGTCACTAACAATAAAACCAACCATTTTAGATAATATCCAGAATTATCTAACAATAATCAGAATTCTCTGCGTTAAATTTATGTATTAAAAATGTAATGTCATACTTTTATTTTGAAAGGAGTTGGCGGAAGTACGCGTTGAGTAATGACCCAGTTCAAACATTGACACTAACCATCACAATGATCAAGTAATAGGCAGAATTCTTAGTATTCAGTTGGTCTATTTGAGGTTTTAATCACTGTGTGCTTTTATTTTGAAAATATCTGGAGGAAGTGTGTGTGGTTAATTACTAAACAATCAAACAGTCTCATTAACTGATCATTAATTTGCATGGAGCTGCTGCAGACACTGAGGAGTCTGAGCTGTCAGTCAAACTGTCCCTGGCGCCTGCGAGGTTGTCATGGAGACCAGTGGCCAAAGGCGGGAAAATCTCCAGCTCATTGCAGTGAATGGTGAGGTGCACCCCTGCTAAATGGGCTTGTTGGAGAAAAACTATAAATGCTACCACAAAAATAACTTGATTTTATGAGAGCTGAGACTTTAATGAGCGACTGGTGTACGTTTTATGTTCGAGGACTGAAAATTGTGGCCACAGCAGCGATTTCAAAACGTGTCTTCTTCTGTGCGACGGAGCGAAAACAGGACAGATTTTACTATTACAGTCTATGGGGAGACGTCAGCGTGTGACGGACTTTAAAGGCTGATAGAGAGAAATGCGTAGATCTGTTGGCTTAACAAGACACATCATTAGAAAGAAGACAGACATGGCTACGTTTTAGTGAAAAAATTAAGTTAAAAGAGTAAGGATTGCGGCTGTATTGACAATTTTAAAAGAGAAAAGTTGATTTAAAAATTGAGCCTCTCACACTCTGGCTGTGACATCACTCACTCTACCTCATCCAATACACACTAATGGAAAAGCTGAAATTTTTCCAAAAACCATGCTGTGCTTAAACTGTCATAAATCAGAAACTATAGAAGATATTAAAAAGCTGAATGGATCATTAATAGCTGAATATTTGAAGAGTATTTTAAAGTTTAAATGGCGTCTGTAGCTTAAAGTATGCTGAAGCAGTTAGAGCTGAAAGAAGACAAAGCTGAAAAGGATTTGAAAAGCTTTCTCCATTCATTTTAATGGGCAAAAATATTTGAAAAAAGCTTAATAATTCAAAAAATATGAAAGATATGAAAAAGAAAAATGGAAGCACACCTCTCCTTAAAGAGCTGAATATTTTGATATTTGAATTATTTCTATAGCTTAATGTATGCGGAAGGAGTTAAGTACGGTAAAACGTACGGAAGAATAAAAACTATAATAAAGATTAGAAAAACAAACCTGTGAATGCTCTAAAGCATTCACAGGGATAAAGATTAGAAAAACAAACCTGTGAATGCTCTAAAGCATTCACAATGATTACTGACTGACTCACCAGTTACTCTCCTATTGTGGATATGAGATGAATCCTGAATCCCACAGCAAGGTTCAAGGTTCACCCACATAAGACATTTAAACATAGTTGCAGTATTTTTCATCGTAAAACATTTTGGCAGTTTTAGAGACGAATCTCTTGTCTGTGGGTTGTTTGTACCAGACTGAAATGAATCAAAGATGCACATTAGACAAATGTTGGCTGGTACCTAACAAATACCACTGTCAAGGTGAACTATGTTCATGTTCATGTTGTTGATCCTCACCCACGGAGCCGCTCCAGGTCCAGTCCCTCCCTGTGTCCATACACAGACACCTGCTGTCATCTCGTCTGTCTTAGGTGCCTCCACTTTGCAACGTCGTGTGGAGAAGGGTGATTGGTAGTTCAGTCCTCCGTGTCAGTCATCTTGGCCACATTATTGACATTTGGTCATTTTGTTGTCAATTTTTTTTCATCTCAATATAAATGTTCTTTATGTGTTATTTACATAAATTCAACACAGCCATTAAAAACTATCCTGTCTACTTACAGGTCCTTAGCAGATCTGCTCAGCATCTCTCTTGGTTTCATGCAACACTCTCTGAGTCTTCCCTCAAGGAAACATTGATGCCTAGAATCACAAAAAAGTGAATCAGCTTTTGTATCTTATGCAGCTGCCAGAGCAGCAGAATCACTGGGGAAGACTTCCTGCACAGCCGTCCTGTGGCTTGTGGCACGTGAGGCAGTGAACGAGACGGCGATGCTTCAGCTGTGAAAGAAAGTAGACACAAATGTAAACATTGTCTCTGCTCATCACTGCTCACGTGAAGCTGATCTGCTGCTAAAAGAAAGAATAACTTTCAGATTTTAATGTCCATGTCAACTCCATTAACGTTGACTTGTTGGTGCGTCAGCTGTGGCTCAGGAGCAGAGCAGACATTCACCAGTTGTTGGACCAGCAGTTTGAGTCTCTGTCACATGGTGCATTTTTATTTACTGTAAAATACACACGCAGCATCAACACAGGTGCCTCATTAGGTCACGACTCCTTGATTGAGAATATTTATGTAGCATCCTTGTTGCTTAACAGCTCAGCAACTAGTGCAGGTAGATTTGTGTTAGACGGATAAAATCATTAATAACATGGGTAAAAAACTAAGCCGCTGATTTCACAGTTGTGAGAATCTGTCGTTTGGTTTGGTCCAGAGTCCAGGGGTCAAAGAGCTGGTGACGGGCCACAGCCGATCCGCTCTGATTGAACAGATGTTGGTGACATCATTCCAGTGACTAGTCCCACATTTAGTCTTTGTTTAAAATGTTCTGTTACTGTTTGTGTTGTGAAATCAATGGATGTGACCCTGACCTACAGCCCTGAAACGTATGGTACCACAATAAACTGACTGTCTGCAGAAACCTCCATCACTCAGACCCGGAGCCGACCCACTAAGAGCAGAACCGAGTTCAGACAGACTCAGCAGAACTGGGAGTGACTCCACTTTGCTCTGCGTTTACAGATGGATCAGGAAGCAGCAGGCTGATGGAGAAGACTGACAGAGAGGAACTATAGGAAAGACAAAACCCTACAAACACAAAGCAGCTCTGTGAGGAAATGAAACCGTTTAAAACACAGCAAACCCACAAAGTTGGACCCTCCTGCAGCGTAAAGAGCAGAGCTTCCCTGGCTGCTCTCTCCCAGTCTCTCAGCTCTGTCACGTTCACTAGCACCGCTGCCTTTGAGCAAACACACTGAGCTGAACTGTAACGTTATCACTGAGGGAAGATGAACCAGCGACGAAGAGCAGAGCGATGAACAGCTGATTAAAACACACACAGGGACTCGCTGACACAAACAGCCTGTTACTGAATCCTAATCTCACCTGGAGGTCCGTGAACGCAACAGAACAACTGTTAAAATGTAAAATAAATCAGTGACAATTATTAGAATATGAATATGATTTTTATCCTCTCAAAGAAAACAACAAACTCGTCACAAATGAAATCAGTCAATAAAGGGTAAATAACGCCTGATAGTTATCGCGAGATTCACGCGTGAGATCACGTGACTATTTGAGCGGTCGCGCGGTTTTGTAAGATCTGGTTTCTTTGTGTTGCCTCGTAGTTACAGTCAGAGCCGAGACCTGTTGGATTTTATCGATCAGGACCAAAATGGATCAGCACCAGGTGGAAGTGAAAACACAGGACGTGGACGTTAATCAAGACCAGTTGAAGAGCGACACGGAGCAGGACCCGAGTTTAACCGAGCAGGACCCGAGTTTAACCGAGCAGGACCGATCCACTAGAATGAAGGAGCAGCAGGACAACGACCACGATGGAGCCACAGACCAACAGGTCGGTGCTGATCAGTTCACCGCTAAAAGCGGCTCATAGCGACACTAAAAGCCTGAACATGAGCCTCAGGCTCCGTCTGTCACCAGAACAAAGTGGTTGGTGTCAAACCTAGGAAGCAGTTTAGTCTTTGTCGGGCTGCAGACGTGGTGGGAGCCAACATGGCGGCTTTCCCCCGATGCTTTAGTGAAAACCCAGCAAACGAGTGTGGCTGGAAAAGCTTTGACTAAACAGTGATGATCCCAGAGGAAACATTACAACAGACGTCCAACGATGTAGCAGCGAAATCTGGTTGATGCAGCTTGAACAGGACAGAAAAGAAGAACGAGCTTCAACAAAGAGATAAATGTATCAGTTAAAACATGAGGAAGCTCATTTAAATATCCAGGTCAGCGGAAAATGCTGAGTCACAGGATTGTTGTGCTTTTCTTCCCCTTTCACTGTTTGTAGGAAGCTCAGGTATGAATGGAGTTAATTTCTATCACAGGTCCTTCAAATGACTTAGTTCACCTGTTGCCATGTCTCTTATGCTGCTATTCAGCAGTTTAGGTGTTTATGTAATATTAAATATTCACCACAATAGAAATGATGAATAAATTCAAAGGAAAACCCAGTTTGTAGTGGGAGGCCCTGGTCTTGGAGGAGTTTGTGTATATGGAGTTATTCTAGGTTATAGCTCTATGATTTCCATTAACAGTGCTGTTAGTATCTATATATACAGTTTAAATGCAACTATGAACAAAGTATTTTTCACACAATGTTATGCTTTGTGTGAACATGTAGATTCTTGCACTTTGTTTTTTAACTAGAGGTATTTAGACACTTTACATCTAATTATTATGTTACTTTTACATTACGTAGCAGATAATACTCACCTGATGATCTCAGTATCGATTCTTCTCTCTTGTGCTTTATTGCCAACTATGTTTTTGCATACAAGAAATTAGTTTCGGTGTCATAGCTTCCAGTATATAAGACAGTAATGACACAGAACAATAAAATAAAAAAAGAAACAGAACAATAATAAATATTAATGTTTATCTTAACCTGCTTCTGTTTGTTACATTAATATTGTCACAATGTAATTTGATCCTCGTTGACATTATAGTGCAGCAGTAAATCACTTGTACAGAGAAAGTAATTTGACGTACTGTACATATGACTGATGCTACCTAGTACTGGTCTTAGTCTTTTTGCTGCATATTCTGACTCTGCTCTCTTTGCAAACATTAGTGAAGGATCTGTCACAAGAATAATATACTGAAAACTAAGCTTTAATTTAAACACATATCTAATATAAAGAATCATTAAGTATCAGGTTTTTCAAACCAGCCGAGGATCCCCAGGAAAGAGACAACAGGCAGATGTTCACTTCCAGGTAAAGACAGTCAAACACTGTCTTTTAATCACTCTGCGTATTTATTAGCAGCCATTAACCATTCAGCAATAGCCTATTTGATTTTGATTTGAAGACAGTGCAGTAATACAGTAAGAAATAATGCATAATGAGATCCTTCAATCACCTTTGTTGAGATGTAGAAATGATCAACAAAACAGCATCGTCATGTTTGTTCAGTATACATCGAACTGTATTCTTTGTCACATTTCTATTGATATTTTTAACAACCTCTCCTATTAACCACTGATGTGGTCTGAGTCAGTTGTTGAGATGTAGGGCAAAGTTGTTTCCTCTTATCTGGGACGGAAGAACAGACGCTACAACCTCTGTGTCTTTTCTTCTTCACAGAGACATCAACTGTAGCGACAACATTAAATTAGCTATATTTTAACTGTTCTTTCTTCAGGACCTTCAGATTTATTGCTCAGGTCAGTTTGAAAACCCTCTACAACTGTCTACAGCAACAACCTACTTAGAACAATAAGCCTTTATCAGTAAATGTCATACGTAGGCACTAATACATGTAAAGACTTGGCCATTCAGTGAATCATAGTTGTAATATTAACTTGTATAATGGGAAGATTGTTGTGCATCACAAATATTTACTCAGTGTATTGCTCACCGTCTTTCTCTAGGTCCTCTTGGCTTTGGACATTGCAGTAGGTGTAGGTGAGGAGTCAGACGTGGGCCACTGTATGATGACAGTTTGTAATTTTCCCTACCTGGACATGTACATATTGTTTCTGTCTGGATATCAGGGCTCCAGCTTTGGACACGACTAGGACAAGACAAATGTTGGTTCCCATTTGTTAATTTTTCTCCCACAAATCCTCCCTTTTGACACCAAGTGTCAACATAATAAAGAAAAATATAGTAGTGATAAAAATATTTTGTAGTTATACAAAACAATTAACAGTTTACCAGAGCCAGCATAGCTATATAAAGAAATAAAAATATAAAACATTCCTCCTCTGTGACTTCAGATGTGTTTGTTTTGGAAGACAGTCCTGCAAACACATGATGGTCTGATGGAGTGAAATTGGTCATTTTCAACTGTACGTTACATTAATTCCTGCTGAGTAACATTTTTTTTAAATCAAAGTAGTTGTTGTATTTGACAACGTTAGTCTCGATATAATTAGATTATCTTGCTTTTAGTCTTTATCCTCAGTGTGTCCTCATACACTCAGTAGAGCAGCATGAGGAACCTTGTGTGTTTCATCCAGTCTTGTGAGCCGGTTATGTTGAAAACGAGTCACTCTTCTCCATTATTACTTGTGTTTGGTTGTCTGTGGAGTAATTTCTAGAAAATTGTTTCAAGACCAGGATTTCATTGTAGATTTGCATTACATTACATTACTCTTCATTTTCTTCCACGAATTCAATTGTCACATAGGTCACCACAGGAACAGGGAGCATCCTTTAACTGGATGTTTTACACAAGACGTAAAATGGGATCTGTTCATCTAGACAATATCCTCCTTCCAGATGTATTTGAACAACTGGATGGTGTTTGTGGACGACAGCACGACTCCCTTAGGTTAAAGATAATCTTCTGTATGAAGGTGTCACGTGTTCCTTGCTCTTATTGGGGCAGAATAAGCAAACTACTCATGTCATTCTTGTGTTTTCTAACTATTTCCGTTCACTCCCAGACAGTATTTTTAATACTGCAGGTGTTGGTACCTCATCCCATCAACATGAGTTCAACACAGATGAAGTGTCCTTGGAAGTTTAGAACGGAGACTGTCTACAATTGCACGTCTGCTCTGATTGGCCTCCTCTTTAATTGTTCCTTGTAGTGTCTGACTGTCTTTCCCTGGAAGTAAACATCTGCCTGTTGTCTCTTTTCTACCACCACTTTGACATTAATAGGACAGACATCGAAAGTTCAGGTTCCTGAGCAGACAAAAAGGCATTTTTCTCTGAATTCCCAGAGACTTGACACTGTCCCTTGAAGGCAAAGTTGCAAAACCAATGAATACTTTGATTCCCTTTTGATATATTTGTCCATTGTCCTCTGTCTCAGTTTCCTCCATTCATTTTGTGGAATGACGGAAAATCTTTGGTGTTTGGTCGGTTTATGGATGAAGTGGGACTTGATTAATTTTCCACTGAAGATGCGGATGCACTGGTTGTGTTATTGTTCTGCAGAAAACCAAAAGGACATCAAACAATATGTGCTAAGCGATTTACATTGACAAGATGTAAGTTATTACTGAACTATAACAGCACTAGATGTTGGATGTTGAAGTAAACCTTCTCTGGTCACATGATAAATGAAAGTGTGCAGATAACTTTACATGAACCAAAGTACTGAAGCACGACTACAACTGATGCAAAGTAAAACAATCTAGCTTGGAGGGACAGGTTCATTGTTTTTTTTTGTTTTTTTTCTGTGTTGAGAACTGTGTGAGAAAACACACACAAAGCGGTTGTACACAAATGTGTAATTTTGTGTCACTTCACATGATAAATATAATGTAAGAACAGCTATTGTAATGAGTAGCTTTACAATTCCACTAGTGGATTGCTCAAAAGTATGCGGTAGAATGACTTGATACTTTGTGTGGTAGTACTCTATGAAGTACTACCACACAAAGTAGTACTATGAAGGATGATGATCTACTAGTTGGAAGAACAGGTTTTAACCAATGCCAAAGTCTGGAAATTAGGTCAATTCTGTTGTTATAATCCATTCCATTTGTCAATAGTGCCAAACATACACAGTAAATTCTGTCTTTATATTTGCATTATTATTAGCATATTCATTTTCAGCAGGCTCCAATACAGTACTAGCTCTAATTTCCATTGTGAACTCCACAAAGTCTCACAACTTGTTTAGGAGGTTGCAACAGTGTAGCAGCTACTTGTTACTTCTACAGCTTTGAGGCTTATAAGGCCTAAAATGCTGAAGCCTCCTCTCACTCTATTCTTTCTTCTTCTCTGCCTCCATTGAAATTTACCATTACCATCAACTTCCGTTCCTCTGGGTTCTCTGACAGTGTCCTAGTATAATCAAAACTAACAGCAAGGTCCACAGAACTTCTGTCTTTTGGTATTGTAGATATTTGTCCCATCATGAGATTTCATTTTGTCTTCTTCTATATCTGTTACTTTAGAAACCCAGACGAAGAAGGACTTCAAGGCTGCATTTCTGTCATCAATGTGACCAAACCTTCACCAAACCATCAGAGCTAAAAAAGCATCAGAAGGTTCACTCTGGAGATAAACCATACAGCTGTGACCAGTGTGGAAAAGCGTTCTTGAGCAACAGTGACTTAAGGAAACATCAACGTGTTCACACTGGAGAGAAACCTCATGGGTGTGAACAGTGTGGAAAAGCGTTCTCTCAGCTCAGTAGTTTACAGATACACCAACGTATTCACACTGGAGAGAAACCTCACAGGTGTGAACAGTGTGGAAGGGCATTCTCTGACCTCAGCACCTTACTGAAACACCAACGTGTTCACACTAGAGAGAGACCACAGTCAAATTTGAACAGTGTGGAAAATCCTTCTCTACCTCCTTCATCCTGAGATGTCACCAGTGTATCATACTGCACGCAAACGTTCCAACAGTGGAGAAACATCAGCTAATCATAGCAACACATGTTCACAAAACCAAACCATTGTGATTTTAAGGATTTTGAATTGTTTTCAACGTTTTTTTTTTTTGTTTCTTTTTTCGCTGTGCTTTATAAAGTCCCCCTTTGTAGAAACCTGTGGCAGAACATCAAGATGTTGACGCTGGAGAAGCATGAACATGTTTGTTAAAGCTTTTTCAGCACATAGATGTCTTTAAACATGGCCTAGTTGTTATTTAGCAGCAGGCTTCTCTACTTTTTGTCTAAAGCTAAACTAAGTCGGCTCGTTGGAGATGAACTGCATCTGGAAAACAGATTAGAGCAAAAGCCGGAGACAAAATGAGAACGGGCATGTTTCACTTACATACAACTCGTCTGCTCTTTTCCTAACATCCTGTTCTGCACATACTGTTTAATGACCTGTGACTAGATGCTACATCTACTACTCTCTTAACTTGATGTGTGTTATACTATACATTGATTCAGCTTATTCTGTTTTCTGCCTGCATCCTACTATCTAAGCTTAAACTAGTTACATTCCTTCACTGCCTTGTCTTATCATTTTATAAAGAAAAAGGCATAAATAGGAAGACGACCTGGGAAGAGTTTCAGGCATCCACTTTCTATAAAATGGGAAGAAAAAAGAATGAATTTATGTTTAATATTGTATTAATATTGTATTGCTTTTATGTATCTGTGTGTAAGTTTGATTATGTTCATTAAACAGTTTACATGAATATTGTCTCTAAATCTCCTTATAAGTGAATGGTGTATTTAACATGCTCATAGTACTACTACTAATCATACAAAAGGTAAAACAATTACATTTTGTGTAAATTTACACCAAGTAAACTGTTAAAACATTAGAACTCATCAATTATCTTTAATCATGTCATACAAACTTTGCCTTGACTGGGATTCGAACCGGGATTCAGGGAGCAGTTCAGGACCCTGGAGAGAGGGAGAAATGCTCTTTTCCAGTTATTCACGACTGGCCTCCGCATGCCGCCCTACTGTAACTTATCTTAACTTAACCTACTGTAACTTAACTCGAGATGCCTCTTCACCACCAACCTCTAACCTGCTTCTCTCTGTTTCAGAGGGAGCATATTCTCTAGACCTTAGAGACACTGGTGGATGTGCAGTCGCAGCAGCAGGAACCTTCTTCAGGTCTCTCACGCTACTCCTCCACTTCAACCTCCCAGGCCAAGACTCGCCTGACAGGACTCTGACTAAACTAGTCGCTGTCATCAGTCCAGCCTGAGTGGTGAAGACCCGTCCAGCACGTCCAGGGTGTAGAGCATCTGAGGTCCGTCGAAGTCGATGGCTGAGGTTCCTGGAGGCCGTCCTCAGCATCCACACGGTGCCTCCTACCTGCTGTACTTACCTGCTCCAGGTCGCTCTCTTCCCTGCTCCTCTTCGACGCAGACCAAAGTCCTGTTACAGCCCAGAATCTCCCTGAGGCGTCTCGAAGAGGAAGATGCAGGGACGGACGTCAACCGTGACTCGACCGACTGCAGACTGTACCAACAGCTGAGTTGGATGGACAACGGTGAACTTAGAAACTTAGACCACGGGCACCAGATAATGCACCTAGTGCGTCTGTATGAACAACAACTACAACTACAACATGTAGTTTATTACTAAACAGAGACTCACTGCTGGTCTAGAACAGGCCAGATGTGCTGAACAGCAAACAACAGACAGGCTAAGACTGAAGTGGTGGCTGCAGAGGTGGCTCTGACTCAGACAGCGCCTACTGGCACCAAGACAGAGAACATGGACAGAGACGAGGTCAGAGGTCGAGGTCAGATGGGAGGAGGAGGCAGAGGAAGCAGAGCAGGGAGAGACGGAGGCTGTTACGTATGTGGACACGTAGACACTGGACTTGTGACGGCAAAGATACACATCACGTCCCAGTGAACACGAGGAAGCTACAGCTGAGGAACGTGGACGATTACCAGCAAAGCAAGATCCACTAAAATACTAACAATCATATGCACATGAGGCTAAATGTGACTGGATCAGTCCTTGGTTCTAACAGATCTAAAAGCCTGCGGGTCCACACCCGGAGATTTCTGTCCAACGTTTAATAACCGCTGCAGATTTACTTATGCTATGTTTGAGTTTCTTCTGTGTGTTTAGAACTAAATGTATGAAGCTTGTGAAGGTTCTTCAGATTCTGTAGGTTCAGAAGTGGTTAATCCATGTTAGCAGCCTGAGTTGGATCGATCATCATTCATTAGATGAGACAGGTTGATGGTGCTGCTGTTTACCTCTCTACTACACAGCAGCCGTGTTTACAGAGGAAGCAGCCACTCGCCACTAAACTAAGCCTGAACAGTTAAGTGCAGAGACCAGAGCACAGTGTTCACACACAGAGTGACAAGTACATCCACACATGACGTCACAACATCTCAGACATTATGGGCAAACTACAGTAAAGCAGGGAAACAGCCTGAAACCAAGAGGCAGCGATGAGGTTAAAGAAACGATTAGTTTCTACTGTAGTTGGATCAAACGACGCTGATACGACAGCACCACCGACCGATACTCTGCTCTCTGCTACTGATCCCAGAACATGGACACCAGAAGCAGCAGAGAGAAGAAACTAAGCCACAGTATTCAAAAGACCAGAAATACTCACAACACACGTGACTAATATTTACTGAAGCACCAAATTCTACACACACACACACACACACACACACACACACACAGAGTTATTAGTTTCCTTCAGAACAGGAAGCTGACGACCAGCAGAAGCTCGATGAGCATCAGTGAACAGGAAGAAGTTCTGCTGTGGCCGCCTCTGACAACTGAACTTCACGCGATCACCTGCAAAGTCTGTTAATAGAAGGACAGCAGGTAACAAAGGTCAGGTTTGCTGAGAGACAGGTTCACCTGGACCCTGTTGGAACCAGACTGGGTCAAACCACCATCACCTGTTTAGCTTCCATTCACTGTGAGCTGATGCTGCGTCTGTTCTACATCTGGGTGTTTTGAGCCACGTGGTGACATGATGGACACCAGCGTGTTCTCACCTTATTGTGTCTCTTGGGGGAAGCAGCTATGCTACGTTTACCTCGGAGCTTGGATTTGGAGCTAAAGATGTCTATTAGGCCACAACGCTGAGCAAACTGAACCTGGATCCGTCTCTGCAGAATAAAACACAAGTTACTTCACTAATAAACCTGAGTCCAGCCGCTACTGCTGGATTATTTATGGTCCTGATATGAAATAAACTAATTCAGCTTTATCATAAAACATCAAACACTGATGACAGAAGGTCAACATCCACAAATACAAGAACATAAAACCTGTGACTTTACTCAGTTATGAAGTGAATTAATGACTGAATGGATTCAATCTTGAAACCTCTTTTTTTCTCAGCCTTCAGTGGAACAGCTGGTCCACGCTCAGAAACAGGAAACTGGACGACCACAGAGCATCAGTTAACACGTTCACCACAGGCAACAGACAAAGCACAGCACACTCTGCTCACCCTCTTCACCTTGTTCTGCTCTATTGACCTAAAAGACTTTCATTTAATATCCAGGAGCTATAAACAAACCTCATTAAATCCATTAAACTGAGGTTCATTTTACTAATAGTTAATTAGTAGAAGCGACATCATGCAGCTGACTCTGACAGGTTTACAGCAGCCAGAGCAGAGTTTACAGAGGCCTCACTCTTCTGAAAGGGTCGTATTGGAAAGTTAAAAATGAACGTGTGTCAGGTCATAAACACAGGAAACAGAGAATCTCTGTGAGACGGAAGCGTCTCAGCGTAAAGGCCAAACAGATAAAAAACAAACCACAACGCTCAGAGTGAGACCAGCTCATCAGCCTCTGTGTTTTCATTTACTCCAGGTCTGAACTAAATAATGACATGAAGTCTGGTCTCAGCTTAAAGTGGCTTTTCCAGCGACGCCACCGTTACCTCTGCTGGGTCTGACTGGCTGAGGCTGGCGATGGAAGGTTTTGATGTCACTGTACGTGATGTCACGTTCCTCAGGTTCCTCTGCTGCAGCTAAATCAAACAATAACCTATTGTCAGCAGAAGATCAGTGGACATGAAGAGACGGGATTGTTTCCATTCAGACACTGAGCTGCTGCTTTTATTGCATCAGTAGAAGGTGGATTTGAAATCGGTAACATGCTAAACACGTTGTGTCTTAACAAAGTCTGTGTCTCACCGTCAGAACCAGTAAAAGCAGAACAAAGATGGAGGTAACGACCAGAAACACAAACAGAGCCGGAGGAGGAGGAGGAGGAGGAGGCATCTACAGAGATTCGGACTGTGGTGGTTGGTTTCTCTGTAATGAACCCAAATAATACTACAATTTATTTTACCGTACATAAAAAGACCATTAGAGACATTAACATGTTTAACTGCTGACCTGAGACAGAGATTCAGCTGGAAGGAGACTCTCCAAAAGCTCTGATGCTGCATTTATAGGCTCCTTCGTCAGACTTGGTGACATGGTGGATGGTCATGTGACCTGTAGGCTCAGACTGACATCATGTCCCTCCATCACAGGGAGGACAGGACTCTGCAGGATCACTGATCCACCTCAACACAGAGACAAACCACAGCATTTCATCCATGTCCACACAGACTCATCAACACTAACTCCACAGTCTGATCTCACCAGAGACAGTGATGCTGATGATGCTGATGCTGGACACAAAGCTGGATTCACACCAGTAAACTGTCACATGACAAAAGTTTCAGTTGTGACATTTGAGTATGTTCACACAAAAACACCAACGTGACCGTTAATGAAAACTGGACGTCACAGAATAGTGAACACGTTGAAACCATCTGTTACCTGAGTCCAACACGTCACAGGATTATTGTCGACATCTTAGACTCCACAACCTGCAGCAGAGCAACAAGCCTGAGTCTGTTCAACCAGACGGAAAAGATGAATTTTTCTCTGGACCCCTCCCCAATGTGACCAGTGATGACATGTTTAGCCCCTTGTCATCGCCTCACCGCCACCTCTGCTCTCTAGTAACATGGCCAAGTTTATTAGACTCCCTAAACCATGATAACCCAGAGTGGAGCCCAGGACGCAGAGTCGCAGTCTGACACGCTTCTCTGCAGACTCTCTACAGCCGCCACCCGCTCGTAGCTGTAACACTCCCATCGAGACTGTGTTTGCTCCCCGTCCACCTAAATTATAGAAATCACAAATACATCATAGACAGATGGAAACAGCTCTGATTAGAGTCACTAATGATCTTCTCACAGCTTCAGACAATGGTCTAGTTTCTGTACTGTGTCCTGTCTATTTGATACGATAGATTACAAGATCTTAGAGAGAATAGAGAGACTGGAACATAGCGTTGGATTAAAGGCAAAGCACTGGGATGGTTTAAGTCTTATTTGTTCATATTCATGACCAATCTTCCATCCACACAAAAATTAGCTTCGTTGTTCCACAGGGTTCTGGTCTTGGTCCAATACCTTTCAGTCTTTACAGTCTCCTCTCTCTAATATTATTAGGAAACACATACATTTTCACTGCTATATTTGTCTATGAAACCAGATGAAACAAATCAATTAGTCAAACTTCAAACTTGTTTAAATGATATCAAATCCTGGATGTCCCATAACTTCCTACAACTAAACTCAGATAAAACTGAGGTTATTATAGTTGGTGCTAAAAACCACAGAGTTGTTCTTCATTTCTTATTACAAAAACTCTGCTTCTTCGCTCTTCGTATTATTTTTCTAACTCTTGCTTGTGCCTTCTTATATTCCATTAGATTAAAGAAATTATGAATTCTTTTTAATACTCTTAGTGCTTTATTCCTTTTTTTAACTGCAATGCCTCATCCGTCCACCAGGGACCTGCTTTCCATTTCATTCCTCCTTAATTTTAGGGATAGACTGATTAGCGGCCTCTACTATTGTTCTTTTGATTTTTTTTTTCATCAATCTCCTCAATATCCTCATTTAGATCTATTTTGCACATTTCTCCCTCACAGATATAGGTATAAATTCCCATCTTGTCCTACTAAACAACCACTTCCCAGTTGTTTCCTTTTCCCTTTTATTTTTCTCCAGCCTTAAATAAGAGAAAATTGGAAAATGATCACTACCTAGTGACGTTTCTTCCACCACATCCCACTCACTCCTCCCACCTAAGTTTCTACTCATTAACATTAGATCCAGTAACGACGTGCTCCCTGTGTGCACATCTATCCTAGTTCCCCTGCCATCATTCAAGCAAACCATATGCAATTTCTCCAACAGTCCTTCTATAATCTCCCCACAACATGCTATGAGCATTGAAGTCCCCACATCCCAACACCCTGTCATCACCCAAACCTTCAATGCATTTCTGTGGTGTTTAACAGCGTTGACGTCCTTAAAGGTGCAGCACCTCCACATAACAAACCTCATCAAGTTAACCAGCCGGTCGTCTGTAAAAAACACAACCTCTATCCGTCTTTTTCTAGTGTCAGGTTAAGAGAAAGAACCGTGAAACATTTGATATGGTATAACTGTGTATTCAAGGTTAATGTGCAAAGAGGTCATGTGTAGATGTGTGTTGCTGAGGCTGATAACCAATGAGCAGGGTGAGATTGAGTGTAGGAGCAGGAAGGAATGTTCAAGCTGATAACAGGAACTGGATGCACTCAGCAACTGAGACTTGAAACAATTCAGGTAAAAGGCTGTTTGGAAGCGAAAAGTGAGGAGGGAGTGAAAACAGACACGTTGTGTCTAAAACTTCTACACAACGCAGCCTCACACATCTGATAAACGGTCGCCAGCACATGAAGTAATGTCGACGCAGAGTTTGGGACGATGCCCTTCATGCTTGGGGTAAAAATGTTATGCTGGCCACAGTCGCCGTGTCATGGTTTGCTGACACAACCTCAGGGGAAGCAGCAAAAACAAAGACGCCAGATTAGACCTTTCAAAATCAGAGAGTCAGAAAACACAAATAGTCCTTACAAAACAAAAACGACGGACTGGCCGTCAGGTTTTTGGAAGTCAGGTTGCCGATCGTGACACGCCGTCAGCTAACAGACAAATGCAGCTCGTTTCGACGCTCTCCACACTCGATGCTTACTTAAAATTGCGTGATCGCTTCCTGTAAAGTCAAAGACGTATTAGTTCTAATATCAAAACCTAAAACACAGACTCCTCCAGATTTATTATCGGGTGATTGGACCATATGAGCTGTTTGAGATCAATACTGCAATATTTTGCTTATGAGGACTGAAAGAGTTTAGATACAAAGCGCAGAATATCTGAAAGTTGAGTCACGACAACATTACGTTTGTACTTTATAAAAAGCATTTTCACCGATAAAGGTTAGAACAGAATGATTCAGATACGCACGTATGACACATTAGTAGCCAGTAACAACAGCATCCAGTCAGGACTTTGAGGAGGTAGCAGAGGTCACCACTGAACCTAAACACACACACTCACACACATACATATATGTGTGTGTGTGTGTTTGTGTGTATGAGAGAGAGCCACAAATGGTGATATTCATGTTGTGTCCATTTAATATTTAAAGGTTTAAATTACTATTTACATTCGTAGCAAATGTCCAGAGTTAGGCAGGGATTCCTTGTTTTTCATTTCTGTCTGGTGCCTAACTTTTTTTATTTTATGCTTTGACTGAAGCTGCCTATGTTACACTACCAAGCTCCTCTGTGGAACCAGGTCCGTTCTGGTTCAGTCGTCCTCTCCACTCAGGGGCCAGGAAGTCAGAGCAACCTCTGTCCTGGAGGTTCAACCCAGCCAGGAGACTCGGTCAGTCATGTTTTACTTCAGTTCATCTAGATGCACTGGCTGATGTGAACATGTTCCAGTCGTCGCCTTAGACGTGTACACGCGTTCTCAGTCTGCAAACAGGTCAAACTAGGCCCTGCTTCGTCTTCGTCCTCACACAGGAAGCCGACTTCATGCCATTTCAGCAGAAATCTGTGTGTGAGTCAGGAAGGCTGTGGTCGTAGCTCTTCACACGTACCTGTGCTTTTGTGCTGCTTGAACCAGAATCGAAAACTTCCCCAACATGAAGCGTGTGTCTCTTCAGCTGCTGCTCAGTAAGTAAAGGCGTTGGTCTGCTGTCATGGAGCATATTAGACCCTTCTCATGTCTAAGCTTCTAATGTCTGATTCCCCCTGAGGTCTGACCACGTCTCTCTGCTGCAGCAACACACAAGGTTGGTGCTTCTCCTACACAACAGTGCAGAGGATTACACCCTCCACATCACATTGCATTCGAGAAATTAAAACATGACTTAAGATAAAATGCGACATCAGGGTGAAAACGAGACGTTGCTTGAGGACAAGAACACGTTTTTATATTGTCCACTGTACTATATTAATATGATTTCTACTGCTGAGGCTTCAAACAAGCTGTTCTTAGAAGCCAGTTCCTGCTGAGATCTTACTTATTTCCCACCAGCTCGTCTGACTGTGAGTCCCAGCAGCTCCCAGTTCTTCAGCTGGAAGCCAGTGTCTCTGAGCTGTGAGGATGACGACGGCTCTGGAGGATGGACGGTGAAGAGGAACACGACCAAGGACAAGGGGAGTCAGTGTGGAGACGAGTGGGGAGAACCAGCTGCTTCCTCCTGCACCATCAGCTACATCCTCCCATGGGACAGTGGAGTTTACTGGTGTGAGTCCAGCTCTGGGCCCAGCAGCAGCAGCATCAACATCACTGTCACTGGTGAGATCTGAGTTAGTGTTGATGAGTCTGTGTGGACATGGATGAAATGCTGTGGTTTGTCTCTGTGTTGAGGTGGATCAGTGATCCTGCAGAGTCCTGTCCTCCCTGTGATGGAGGGACATGATGTCACTCTGCACTGTCAAACAAAGAGCCCTCCCTCCAAGCTCCCAGCTGCTTTCTATAAAGATGGCTCCCTCATCAGGACTGAGCCTACAGGTCACATGACCATCCACCATGTCACCAAGTCTGATGAAGGAGCCTATAAATGCAGCATCAGCGCAAATGGAGAGTCTCCTTCCAGCTGGGTGTCTGTCTCAGGTCAGCAGCTTCACTCTCAGTCAAAAACATGAATTCATCCACATTTTTCTCAGCAGCTGGATTCTCTCCACAGAAGAACCTTCAACCCCTGTGATGTCTACCTCAGATCTTCTTCCCACCTCTACTCCAGCTGCTCCGGTTCCTGTGACCCATGTGACTCTGGCAACTCCTCATTTTCCTGACTCATCTGCCTCAGTTCCAGTCCTCAGTCTGCTTGTCCACCTGTTCGTGTTCTGTCCCTACTTCATCTCCACATTCCTCGTGGTGTCTCTGTATCGACACAGACCAACAGGTAACTCAGGTTGACTCATGACATCTGAAATCAACCTTAACCTCTTAACCGGGAGGACTCACCTCCAGCTACTAAACCTGGTTGAGGGTCCAGATGCTGTGACTCAGCTTCCAGATGGCACAAACCTTGACATGCATGCAAGTTTAGTATTTATGTGTTTTACCATTGTTTTTAAGCTGTGTGTAAATGCTCTGACTCCCTTGAAAGAAAATGACGTTTCCGTCTCCATGGCAACAGCAGCATCCAGTCAGGACTTTGAGGAGGTAGCGGAGGTCACCACGGAGCAAAGATTCTGAGCTGCACACATCAAATGATGACCTAAATATATTCAACAATGTTGTTTGAAATGTGACTTTACTGTCAGACACGTGATTCTGAATATAATAAAAATGTAGCTTTTACTTCAGTGTAACTTCAGTGTTATTCTTCAGTGATGGACGTCTAGTCCTGGTCACGGTGTCGCTGGTTTTCTGCACAATGCTCTTGTTTGTGATGTGACATCGTTACAGCTTCAAGCTGCGGCTTCATTCGTGGAACCAGTTTTTATCATCCTTAACCCAGACACCAACTGGCAGCTCTGGTTTTAGTGGGAACATTTCCAGTGAGTTTATCCCCAGATCATTAGAAGAATGTGTCATCACACACAAACACTCTGTTGGACTGTGGAGCAGTTCTTCTCTTTCCACACAAGAGCGCTGCTGGACACTCTACGCACCAGGTCAGTCAGTGGTTTCTCCTGATGATAAAAGCCACCGTTCAGCCATAGAGAGGAAAAAGCTCCGTCTAATATCGGTTTGCTTTGAGGTTTCTATTAGTTTCTCTTTTTTTCAGGTTGAACAGAACTTTAAACCGTAGCAGGGAACCACAGACGTGGCATCCACGGGGTGGATGATGCCGTCATCTACCTGCAGCATCGGGCACTATCTCACCTGGAGTCCCCCGGGAGCACTGTGAGGGTCATGTTCTTTGACTTCTCCAGTGCTTTCAACACCATTCAGCCAGCACTGCTGGGGGGGAAGCTGGAGGTTGCAGGTGTGGACCAACACCTGGCGGCTTGGTCCATCAACTACCTCACAGACAGACCACAGTTTGTGAGGCTGCGCAACTGTGTGTCTGACGTGGTCGTCTGCAGCACGGGGGCCCCCCAGGCGACGGTGCTCTCGCCCTTCCTGTTCACCCTGTACACAGCGGACTTCAGGTACAACTCCAGCAAATGCCACCTGCAGAAGTTCTCGGACGACACTGCGATTGTTGGATGTGTATCTGGGGGAACGAGCTGGAGTATAGGGGGGTCATCACCGACTTTGTGGACTGGTGTGAGGATAACCACCTGGTTCTGAACACCAGCAAAACGAAGGAGCTGGTGGTTGACTTCCGGTGGAAACCTGCACCACCGCCGCCGGTTTGCATAAGGGGTTCTGGGATCGAGATGGTGGACACTTACAAATATCTGGGTGTCCACCTCAACCTGTACAGGAGGGGCCAGAGTCGCCTCCACCTGCTGAGGCGACTGAGGTCCTTTGGGGTGTGCAGGGCTCTCCTACGGACTGTGTATGACACGGTAGTGGCATCGGCGTCCTCTATGGCGTTGTGTGCTGGGCGGGCGGCAGCGCGGACAGAGACAGAAACAGACTGAACAAACTGGTAAAGAAAGCTGGCTCTGTCCTGGGCTGCCCACTGGAGTCCATCGAGGTGGTGGCCAATAGAAGGACGCGGGCGAAACTGTCGTCCATCATGGCCAACCCCTCCCACCCCCTGCACCAAACCGTGGAGGACCAACGCAGCTCACACAGCGCTAGACTGCTGCACCCGAAGTGCAGGACAGAGCTACCGGAGGTCCTTCATACCCACGGCAATAAGACTCTACAACACACCAACATGACTAAAGCATGTTTATAGTGTGATGTGTGCCGTGCGGTGCCCATGTTTGCATGTATGTTGTTTTTTTATTTTATTTTTTTTATTCAGCACTTTTGCACTTTATGTTTATGTTGAGATATGTACATTTTTTTTTCTTTCTTTTTGTATATAATGTATAACATATTTTTACTCTTTATTTTTTTCCAACTGTTTTTTCTCTGCTGCTGCTGGGTCACCAGAATTTCCCCACTGCGGGATTAATAAAGTCTTATCTATCTATCTATCTTGATTTTCACTCACAAATATTCTGTCAAATGGCTCCAACCTGGTTCGCTTTAACATAAAGGTCAGAGGTCACTGATGGTTACCATGGAAACCCAGCTGACTTGTCCTGTGATGTGTGTCTTCAGATGGTTCAGTTCAATTCAGTTTATTTATATAGAGTCAACTGAATAATGGCACATTACAAGGTTTAAGACTATGCAGAATTCAACAATACGACTACATAGAAAACCAACAAATCCCAGTTGAGTCATTAATAAACACAACTTTTAATGGAAACATTACCAGGAGTGGGGATCGAACCCACGAGAACTAACGTCCATTGGATCTTAAGTCCAACGCCTTCACCACTCGGCCATCCTGGTAGAATCTCGTTAAAGTTTTCAGACAGCACAGGTTATTCTACACATCACTAAATCATATAACTCTGACCATGTCCTCGTCATTAGTCCTGTTGTGTCTAACATCTCTCTGGATCAACTGTTTGTTGTGAACCTCCGTCCGCAGATGTGGTTTCAGAAAATCATCGCGAGACCTGAGGTTTGGATGCAGAAACAACATTGCAGGCGTTTGGTTGGTGGCAGCATGTCCTGCTTTCCTGTAGCGGATAAGGAAACTGTCCACCTTGTGTTGGAGGGACATGTGAGCCTTGTCCACAGCCTTAATGGAGTCTGAAAGGTTTGAACTAACCTAAGCTTAGATGGAAGCGTGTGAAGACACTGGACACTGTGTTTCTTGGTACGTTAATAAATGTTTTCACATTAATAATTTTTATTATATATAATTTTTATTATATTAATTCTTTGAATTAATATTGTAGTTATGTTTTATCAGTACACACTTTATTAGGTTCTCACGTGTAATTCAGTGTTTTGGGACCTAACAGAACCACCTTTAATGTAATGTATTACACCTCTACCACCCAGAGAATTATTAACAGAATTATCACCTTTATAACAATTAAAAACATGAATTAGAATTAGTGGCGTCCAAGACAATGTAAATCAGTTTTTTACATGAAGGTATAAATAAACAATTAGTCTAGAGACAGAATTTAGCTGTTTCACTTCCATCTAAGCTCAGTAATTTTGTTTAGCAGGTTCAGGTTCATGTTGTGTTTGTGATGTTTATGTTGGTCACACAAACTACGATCTGTCACAGAAGCAGAGGAAGAACATGAGACACTAACAGGCGTCGTCTGATGAAACAAAAGCAGCTGCAACTAAACAAAGACCTGATGATGGTGATTCCTCAGATGGAGAAGAGCCACCACTGGCTGCACCAAGCTCCCTACTGAGCATCAGAGGACTGAACCTGTCATGTGATACAGAGGCTGGACAGGTCATCAGTCCATCACATAGATAGACAAGCGTTTACATTCACACCACTTTTGAGTCTACTATGAACTTAACTGCATGTGTTTGGGTGATGGTAGGATGCCTGCTCGTCGCTTTTTACCAGGAAGCAACAACAATGACCAAATTGTGGTCCTCACTAGTTTGAGTTTGAAAACTAAAGTAGAAACTGCTAATTATTTATTAACACAAACAAAGGGAAGGCAAAGTATCAAATCTAAACATGAAGACTTAAAAAGGTTGGCAGTTAGCCCTCCAACCCCTGGGGGCGCTGTGGTCTTGTCCTGGTTTTGTTCTTCTCCTGTCCTTGCGTCTGTCGTCAGGTATTCATATAATTATTACTTGTTCCTGTGTCTCGTTTTCTATCTTGTCATGTATTTAAGTTCCTGTCATGTCCTGTTCACTTGTTGGTCTGTTGGTCCTTGTGGCCTGTTCCTTGCTCTGTGTCGTCCCTGTACAAGTGTGGGTTCATTTTCATGTACGTTCTTTATTGTTACCTGCTCTTGTCTGGTTTTGCTTTTGTGTATTGAATCAAAGTCATGTCAAGTTTTGTCAGGGATCTTGTGTTAGTGTTTTGATTTCTAGTTTTCCTGCATGTGCAGAGATTGAGTTTCCCTTTTGTTCTTCGTGTGTGTTTTATTTTTGTGTTTAATAAATTAATTTAAGTTTTTAGTCTTGTCCCGGTTGTGCGTTTGACTTCGTGTTCTTGTCAGTCTTCAAGCAGTACCTACAACCTCACCCAGTAGTAGTTTGTAACACAAAGTAACCAAACGGTTTACAAGAACCAAAACATAACTGACTCAGGACCAGGGAACAGTCAAACAAGACCAACCAACCGAAACGAACAAAACCCAAACCCTTAGAAACCTTATGAAAACCAAACAAAAAAACACATAGGTGAATATTATTAACAGAATCAGAGTAGGAAAACAGGAAGTGATGTAATAAACAGAAGACAGAGATCGAATGATATGTTTTTTACAATTAATTTAAGAAAAGAAAGCAGCTATGGCTGTAAATGTGCAAAGGCAGGTCAATAGTTTGTATTACAGTAAATTTCTGCGTCTATTAAACAATGTGTGAAGTCCAGTTCAGACCTCAGTGTTAGAACAGATTGAAACCAGAGACACCTGGGGACAAAACCACCAGACTAGTTAGACTGTCTCAAACTGTAGTTGAACCATTTCAAATTTCAAGTCATTGTCTTGGAAGAACCTGCAGTTAGATCAAATTTAAAACTCTGCAGTGACACCATCATGGTGAAGTCAAGTGCAAAGTTTCACCTTTACTGAGGATAAATTTAGGTTCTAGGTAAAGGCAGCAGTTTTTGTTCGATTCCTGTCTGTAAGTAAGAAATCAGATTTCCCAGCTGCCTCAGTAGTTCATTCAATTCGCTGCTTGAGTCATTAGATGCTGCTGGTGTCTGATACAGGACAGTCCTTCTGCTCCACTTTCTTCAGCTCGGTCCTTTCTCTGACGTGACTCAGCAGTTCTGACTTTCCTGTTCTTCTCTTCTTCCTTCAGGCTGTCAATCTCCTGGTTCCCTATCAGAGGCTGCTGGAGGGGACCAGCAGCCTCTGATAGGGAACCAGGAGATCGACAGCCTGAAGGAAGAAGAGCAGAAGCTGGTGGAGGATGAGGCAGAGCAGAGCCTTGTATTGGAGGGAGAGGCAGTGGAGGGGACATGTCAGGTCGGGATGGAAGAGGAGGTAAGGGAGGTAGCGGCACAGAGATGAAAACCACCAGACTACAGTAGTTAGACTGTTTTGTAGTTGAACAATTTCAAATTTCAAACATGAAAAAACCTGCAGTTAAATCAAACTTAAAACTCTGCAGTGATGTTATCATAGTCATGTTTAGTGCAAAGTTTCACCTTTTCTAAGGACACGTTCAGGCGACAGGTAAAAGCTGTAGATTTGTTTGACTTCTGTCAATAAACAGCTTCCTCACGTTGCCTCCGTAGTTGATCCTTCACTGCTTCTACTCCTCCTTTCTTCTCTATGAAGTCATAGATGGCCTTAGAGGTCACTTTGTCTTTCAGCTGAGCCTCAGAGATGCCGCATATATCAAACAGGTTCTTCAGCTCTGGGTCCAAGTTATTCAGCTGCAAAGAGAAGACAGGAACCAATAACATGCATCTGTTAAGTCCACTCATTTAGTGGACTTCTACTTAAGTCGAAGCCTGTGTTTGGATCCCATCCTATATGACCAATCTCTGCCTGAGTACTCCTGAGATATTTCAAAGCAGAGAGAGTTTAAAGAGACACTGTACCGTTAACAAAAGCCAAACACAAATGACAAAATTAAACCTTTGGACAATACATCACGTGGGAATGAGAGCATACGATAGAGACAAACACCAGCCACACTGGGGACCTTTAACTCACTGGAAGTTGCTTCGTGTGCCGATGTCTGCTTTGATCAACTTCTTCCGCTTTCCTCCGTTGCCCGTTTTCTTCCTCATGGGGAAGACGGGCTGCACGTTGTTGATTTTCTGAGAGTCGTTATGGATATAGAGAAGACTGCTGATCTCTGGGTTTTTAAGGTCGACCGTGGCCATGTGTAGCCTAGGACCTGAAAAACAACAGAGATGATAGTGAACATAGAGTTTACCGTTAAGCACACAGAATAGCATCTGTACTGTCTAATCCAGAATCCAGCAGAGTCCAGTCAGCTCAGTAAGGCATCATTTAACAGCTGTTACCCACTTTGTGTTTATCATAAACAGAAACAAATGAGAGCTTTACTTTAGGTAACTCACTTCAGTTTCCTGTTGGGATCTGATCAGCTGCTTCACCTCAGACCTTCTTTCCTCCATGAGACGGATCAGCTCAGTAAAGATCTTCTCACTGTTCTCCACCGTTTGATCAGCAGAGCGACTGATGGCCTCCACCTCCTGCTGAAGAACCCTCACACGTTTCTCTGTGTCCTGGACCCTCTGCTGGATTTCCCCTCGACTTCCTTCGAGCTCTCTCTGCCTCTCGGTCCTCTCTGCTGCAGCTGAGACTGCGTTGTGGCCTCTGTGTTCATCCACGGAGCAGAGATGACAGATACACTGATGATCAGTACGACAGAAAAGCTCCTTGACTCTGTGGTGACGAGAGCAGACGTTCTCCTGCAGCTTCTGGGACGGCTCCACCAGCTTGTGTTGCTCAAAGGCAGGAGCATTATGATGAGGCTGGACGTGTGTCTGGCAGTAAGAGACCAGACACATCAGACAGGACTTGACAGCTTTCAGCTTCCTCCCAGTGCAGACGTCACAGGCCACATCTCCAGGTCCAGCATAGCAGTGATCAGCAGGAGCAGCTTGGAGTCCAGTCTTCTTCAGCTGCTCCACTAACTCTGCTAACATGGTGCTTTTCACCAGGTCAGGCCTCGGTGTGAAGGTCTGTCTACACTGAGGGCAGCTGTGGAGTCTCTGTCCATCCTCTCCATCCCAGAATGTAGTGATGCAGTTCATGCAGTAGCTGTGTCCACAGGGAAGAGTCACCGGATCCTTCAGTAGATCCAGACAGATGGAACAAGAGAAGGCCTCTCGGTTTAACTGAACTCCTGTCTGAGCCATTTCACCTCAGAGGCAGCGACTGAGTCTGAGTTTCATTTCCTCACAAGTGAAACCGGTTTGAACTGCCCTGATGTCATTACTACGTGTCTGTGCAATGAATGGAGCCTCTCAGCTCTTCACCATGTTGGTTACAGCCATCTTCAAACTGTAGATCTGAAGGGGAGGGAACAAGGAAACGTCTCTTCCTCTTCCTGTGAATCTTCCTGAATTTTCTACAGGTTGCTTTCAGATAAGCACCTTTTTTAAAGAAAAACACACGAAAGCAGGCGACAGAGAAACAGCTGCAGTCAAGACGACGGTTCGGACGTTTATGATTCAACTTGTTCTCTTTGCAGAAAGTCACATATTCACGTCATTTTTACACAGCATTAAATAAAGCAACCAAACAGCTCTGAACCATATGAAGCTTGGTTTGACTCACTTTACACTGAGCCACAGCTAAACCACTGACGATTCAAGCTGCCAAGTCCATTGAGTTCAGGAGATGCTTGTGTCATGGAGCTTTCTCATTCAGACCAGGACTCAGTGTCTGCTGTTGTGGATGGTTTTCCATCGCTTCACTTTGTTATTGTCGTGTTGTCACACGTGTCGTTGTGTCTGGAGTCGTCATCCCAGGATCAGAGCTCACTGTTACCTCACCCTCCACGTGATGGGGCCGACTCAGCGATGCCAGACCAGACCTGCCTCATTCTGAACGTCTACCACCCAAACAAGCGGCAGCATTTCCCTCTCCTTCCTCCGTCCATCACCTCTCATTCACCAGGACCACACCCTCTGTCCCTGCTGGAGACTTCCCATCATACTCCAGGCTCCACCGTCCCACCAAGCCTCACAGGAAGCGCATGTCTGAAGATCAGGTTTCTGGTCCTCCTCTCACGTTTACTCTGGTCTGTTCCACAGAATGAAGCGTCTGCCGCCTAGTGAGTCAGAGCAGAACTACGCCCACATCCTGGTCCTGCCTCCTCAAATCTTTCTTAACAGCACCTTTGAGAGTTTTTCCGTCTCAGAACTTCAGTGACATTCTTGACCGAGGCTTGAACTTTAAAGCTGACGTGATGTTTGTCACCAAATCAGTTTTACGTAGTATAATCTAAGACTCAGCTGTTTCTCTCGGTGGATGAACAGACACTAGTTCAGACTATTGTTCTGTCCCGTCTGGTCGACCCACAAACATTGAGTCACTTCCAGTAGATACGTGACCTGGACCAGAGGGAGAAATCACATCACACCAGTTTAAACGTGTTCACACTGGGTGATTGTCGGTTTCTGGATTGAATTTAAAGCAGCACTTGATCGTCTTCTAACCGTCGACATGTCTGACAGACTGACAGTGTGTGAACCAGGACGAAGTCTGAGCTGCTCTGGCACAAATGTCGGTTATATTCACCGTCAGCATTAAATGGGCTCAAGTAAAGAAACACAGTAAACAATTCATTCAACAACAATATAAGAAGATTATACCTGTCAATCAATGAAGTGGAAGAGAATCAACAACGAGCCAGTACATTACAAACTAACAACTAACAAAGGATTTACAGACACAAGTTTCTATTTTAATTTGACAAATGTCACTTCAGGTGAACAATCGTCATCACGATCATTCAGTAAAAGTCTGGAGTCACAGCACATTGTTTAAATACTTCATGAAGTCATTAAGTGCTGTAGCAGTGACTCTGATCTTTGTTCCTAAACATGTGACCAGAGGCTGGAACGGACGTCTCCTTTGAAGAACTCTTCATTTCTGTTCCTGGTGCTGACAGCTTCCAACCCTGGGCTTCAAAAGCAGAGTCAGCTGGAGTTTAGGACCAGGAGCCAGGAGTGAGACGCTTCCTTCCTCTTCAGATGTTAGTGCTTTTAATCCTGCTGTTGATAGATTCACATCCAGTACTTGTCAGTGAATTTTATAGGTGGATGACATCAGGTCAGTGTCTACACAGTAATAGTGGACGTTAACGTTTCTAGAGCATAAATATTTCAACTGGGCGACGTCTGTTTGAAGGTTGTGTTATTTAATAACATTCCACGTGGTGGCAGTAATGAGTCCAGACGCTCCTTTCAACCACCATCAGCAGAAAAGCAACATTTGAAAACAGGAGGCAAACATGTGAACTTTAGCCTAATGAAGTAGTGAGAAACATTTTAGGTCCAACAATAAATGAAATGACTCCAGATGGAGGTTTGGCCCCATTATTCCTATTGGTACAAACTAATGTCAACAAAATTTAATAATCACTAGAAACTGCAGGACGTTACTATTAACCAAGACTAAACAGAAACACAGGACAGAAAAAAAAACATGAAAACACTAACACTGACCGACTGTAAACTTATTGGTCTGTTGTTATTTCTCTTCATATGAACCTACTGATAATCAAATGTGTGAGTTGACACAGAAACAGTGTGACGCTGTGAGCGATGGTTCCATGAGCAGAGGAAAGTGAAAGAAGTGAAGAAGTCATGGTTGGCTTCTCTTTGTTTGTAGCTGCAGGCTGCTCCACAGACTAAAACCTGTTTCACAGCATTACATCGACTGCACGTCGTCAGTTTCTTCTGTTCTTTAATCTCTGTGCATGTGTTGCAGGGTGAGGCTGGTCATAGGTCGTCACCTGCTTCTCACCCAGTGACTGAAATAGACTCAGGCATCTACATGACGCTTGGCAGGAGAAGTGATTCAGATGTGAATATATATTAACACCTTTTATTTATACTAAACTGTGCTATTTGTTTTATTTTAAGCTATTTGTTCAGAAACATCTCTTTTTGTTCCAAAGCGGTAAAATGTGCAAGTGTAAAGCATAACAAAGAAAAGGACGACAGGACATGTTTGTACAGTTTAGAATTACAAACAAAAATTCTAGCAAACAAATATATTTAGAGTCATTCAAGCAGCTGCACTGGTTCATTTCTGATGCACAATGACATCAGCTCTAAAGCGTCTAATAGTGATCAGTGGTTGACTCTGAGCAGCTGGTAAAGTCTGGCAGCAGCAGGAGGAAAAGACCTTGATGTAGCCTGATGCAGTCTGTCACTGGAGGATCTGCTCAGAGACGCCACTGTCTGCGCTGAAGTATCAACCTGCCTCTGTGACTATCAGAGATCAGCACAGGCCATATTTCCTGTGTGTTGTACCACAGGCCTTATAGTATATTACACACGTATCTACTACAGAGCTACAGACAGAATTGTACCTGTTGGACTTGAACTGTGTCATAAATTTAAAGTAAAACTAAGGTGAAATATGACATTCACTTAAATTTGTCAAGCGGCACAGACAGAGACAGGAAGAGACTTAACAAGCTGGTTAAGGAGCTGGTTCTGTCCTGGGCTGCACACGGACACTATGGAGGAGGCAGCAGACAGAAGGAAGCTGGTAACTGTCCTCCATCATGGATGATCCCTCCCCCCCTGCACCAGGCTGTAGAGGCTCTGAGCAGCACCTTCAGCAGACTGTTATCCCCCCGGTGTAGGACAGAGAGCTACCGTCGTTCATTCCTCCCACAGCACAACACAGAGTGATGGATACGTGTAGTAGTAAGTGTGTAGTGTAAACTACATTTTGAATCCATCTGTCCACTAACTAACTTTGTTTTTTTGACAATAGTTGGTCTTAGTTCACATTCTACTTGTAACTGAAACCTACTGGAGCCATGTCAACTATGTTACACATGTTCGATTAATCACGTTTGTTCTGTGGTTGATTAAACATGTTTTGTTTAACTGTTTATGTGTTATGTTTCAACATTGTGTAGAAATTGTGTCTTTGCTGTAATTCTATGTACAGTATATTAATTGTACCACATGACCCACAGTATAGTCCTGTGGTAAACATCCCAAAAAACACAAAGATTATCACAGTAAATTACTGCATGAATCTGCAGTTCGTGGTGAACAAGAGCATTTTGACTCAGAGGCTCAGTCTCTTCCAAAACCCTGTTAATGTTGGAAACATGTCAAATACCCCTTTTTTCATGAGCTAGCGGTTTTTCAAAATAAAACATTCGGACTCTGAAAATCTATTTTTCTATTCAGCCCTTCTGATGGCCTGGTACCAAATGACTTGGGACCTTTTCTCTAGGATAAAGAGGAGGTTTGACCACAGCAACCTTAAAAGCCTGTGGTACGTAGCCTGTTAGCAGAGACTGGTTGATTTGATTTAATATGGACGTGCAGAGTAATGGAAGAATTTCTAGTTCTAGTTCTAGTTCTAGTGATCTAGTTGGGATAAGAGTTAATAATTGAAGTTAAATATATGGGGGTAAAGCGTATAAGTAAGACATAGATCTAACCAGCAAAGCTAAACAGTTGGATCTGTAGATTGATTTATGGCATTTGTTGAGAGCTGAAGAGAAACCTGGGGTTGTTTTTCCCCTCAATTAATGATGAATAATATGTGGTTCTAGCAGGTTTTTAAGTTTTACAGTTTGAGAAAACCTCAGAGCTCTGATGAATTATAACCATGTTTAGGTCTAGAATTAATTAGTAAAGTCGCAGGCGTCTCATTCAGACAAACGTATTCATCCTGCTGCAGCCAGGTTTGAGTCAGAGACTAAATAAATCTATGTGATGGTCACTTATCAAGTCATTTATTAACAGAGATCTGATATTTAATAGACCACATTTAATTCTTTTATTGTTACTTTGTTCTGTCTTGATGTTTATTAGATGCCTGTGAATCTCTCCTCTTTTATTTATTTGTGATTTATACAATTTAGATGGTCGGGGAGCAGACACAGTCTCAATGGGAGTGTTACACCTACGAGGGGGTGACGGCTGAGAATCTGCAGAGAGTCTGAGAGACACTGTGACTCTGCATCCTGGGTTGACCTGCAGCTTCATGAAAAAGAGGCGGAGCCACGCTGTAGAACCACATTCCTCAGGTGGAGCCACTCAGGCTCAGGCAGGTCCAGATGCTTCATCAGCTCTTTATGGAACCAGGCTTTAGACCCAAACTGACCCAACATGGACCCAGTTCAGTCTGATGCTGTGGACTGAGCTGGTTTTCAGTTGGACTGAACCACAAACCCACAGAGCAGATGCTGCTCCTCTCTTTACTCCTCTTACTTCGTTCTGCTCCTCAGAGCAGCCAACAGAACCGACTGATCCAGAGGTTCAGAGTTATGTCAACTTTAAATGGACTGATGTCATCAACCGAAACCAATCAGCAGTCCCTCCAAACAGACCAATCACAGGACACCACCTGCTGCTCATCCCCCACACAGATGGACTAACACAGTGGGTCCAGTGGTTCTGGCTCCTCAGTGGGTTTAATCTAGATTTGTTACCATGGTGACGAGTTGTACTTGGTTTCTTTCCAGCATTTAGAGCTTGGATAAGTGTAGCTGTGGCTCCTCTGTCGTTAGTTGTGAAACCAGTTCAGTCAGGTCCACGTTCACACCCAACAGTCAAAAGCCAACAATCCAGACGATGTTTGTTCACTGAACATTCAGAGAAAACCTGAAACCAGGAAGCAGCTCAGTCTAAAGGTCCTGATCTCAGTGAGTCGGTACCAGTGTTCCCAGCAGCAGTGATCAAGCTCAGGCAACTTCAGCTCCACTGACTGGACTCTTTAATCTGGGAGCAGAACCAGGACCCAGAGACTCTGCTGTCACATCACTGCTGTGAGTCTCTGATGCTTAGTTACAGCTTTGATGGGTTTGAACCTTGTTACTAAATGTTGGCAGGTTCTGAACAGATTGATTTACATGTTGTTTTCTAAGATTCAGCAAAACTCACGATGACAACAGACGTTAATGTGAAGTATAGCAGAAAATATAAATGTAGATTCTAAGGACCTGAGCTTTTGAAACAGATCAACTATCAAATCACAAAACAGAAGCATTTGGATCATAATTTAAAATGCCAACATGTTTTGTTCATGAGCCTCAGTATCAGACTCTGATTAGTTTCTATGTAGGACATATTTCTACTAGATGTGTTTATAATAATGTCACTGGTTCCTGATGCAGCTCTTTGTGTAAATTAAAGCTTCAGGTGTTTTGTTCAGATCGTTGTGGTGTTGGTCCAGATCCAACTCTCACTGTTAAACACTTACACATCCACCAACCTTTACTGTTGATTAAAGCAGTTTGACAGCGACATTATGAAGATTGTTCAGATCAGAAATTTCACTTATTTTGGGTTTTGTTTTAAATGTGACAATGAAGTGCTTTATGATTTTATTAAGTTTTATTATGCTTCTAGTTTTTTAAATGAAAATTCTAATTGAGAAATACAAAGAGTAAAGCATTAACCTCTTGTGTTAGTTTCTGCTGCCATCTCTTGTGTTTGGACCTGTGTCTTAAATAAGCTGTAAAACACAAACAATTATTTATCATTCAATTTGTTTCTCATCTCTTGGTTCCCTTGTGCTTCTTTATCCCCAAAAATATTGGCTTTAATGTTTTTACTTTTGGTCTATGGGCCCAAATCCCTATGGTCAAAAGAACCTCATCTAAATAAATAAAAGGTTGTTGTGTTGCCTCACTATTACTGAGGAACATTAAAACACATTTCTTTAACAACTTTACTTAATTTATTATTGGATTTTATTAACCTGCCCTGTCTACCTGTGACCGTCAGTCGTGTCGACTCATCTGCTGTGATCGACCAGTGATCCTTTATTTAACTGGATGTTTGGACGCATGTGAAACCAGACTCGCATTGAACAGCCGAGTTCTGTTTGGAAGCCTTAGGCTGAAACAACATCTAATATGTGTTTTTATTGTGTTTATTGGGGAAATCTGACAGAAGGCGATCACAGCCTGCGCCTGTGTGAGTTATTTACCAGAGCAGATGAATCAGTGAGCGAAGCTACAACAACGCTACTACGACGCTGCAAGTCAAAGTGGTCACAAGTTGATTTGGTGCTACTGTCCAGAGAGAGCAAGAGTCTGGATGTTAGATATGTTCAACGCAAACCAAGCTGTTACAACCATGTTACAAACCAAGCTGGCTGGCAGGGTAACGGGGTCCTGTCTTGCTGCCCCTGGCTCCTCCTCGGATGGGGGCGGGGGAGGTGGCTTTAGAGGTGCCGCGGGTCCTGCCCGGGGCCCCGCGGGTACTGGGTCGGAGACCAACCCACCTCATGAATGGGACTTCGCGTATGGTGTGGGTGTGAGTGTGTATAGTATCACGTATGGATGGGTAGGTTCTGGGGGGAATGTATGTGGCAGTATGTGGGTATGTATGTTAGTGGTGTGGCTGATGTTTGGGTGGCCCGATCCTGGCGCAGGCTAGGGGATCTTGCTGCCTGGGCGGCCTCCTCTGCTGATTCCCACTAATGCCTACCTAGTGCTGCAAGCCCACCATGACGCTGGGGGTGGTGTCTGGCCGTGGGGGGGGGGCTCTTCTCCGTCCTTGCGGGGGACGCAAACTGGGGGTGGGTTCCCCTCGGGACGCCGGGGGTCATCGCCTATGGGTTCCTTGCAGACTGTGGGTGCCCGGGTTCTGCTCTCTGGGGCTGACCCCCCCGGTGGAGGGGGGGTCTGCTTCTGTTCTTCCCGGGGTGGGCTGGCGCTGGCTCATCGGTGGCCGGACCTGGCTCCTGGTGCTGTCCCTGTGGCTGCTGCGGCCCTGTCTGGGGGGCGTGGGCGGGCGCCCCGGTTCAAGGCATCTGCCCTTCCGGGCCTGAGAGGTATGTGGCGCACTGGTTACTGGGCCCTTTCTTGCTGCTTGTTGGAGCATTGGGACGGTAGGGACACATTCATCACCTTCCCCCATCACCCTGGTTTCTGCTAGTGGCACTGTGCACCAATGCTTGCATCACCACAAGCGGTGAATGATGTTGTTTCACTGTTTCGGGGTAATGGAACAAACTAAATGAGCAACAAAGTGCATACGTGTTATGTTATGATATACCTTCCTCTTATGTATCTATTTACTTATTTTAATTGGTTTTTGTGTTGTTGTTTTTTTTTGTTTTTTTTTTCACAAATGAAGTTATCATGGTGTTGGTAATGCTGCACTTGTACTTATAGTCGTTGTGTGGTTATTGTTGTTATTGCTGCTGTGGTTACTGTAGATGTCGCTGCTTGTCATTATCATCATACCTACCAGGACTGTTAACAATCAATTTCATCACTATAACTTATTTACTTAATGTTAGCTATACCCTGTTGGTTGTACTATGTATCTTGTTGTCTGTGCTTCCTCTTCTCACCCCCCCCCCCCTTTCTTCCTGTCCAATCCAGAGACTCTCATTTCGTCTTGATAGACCAATTAAAAAAAAAAAAAAAAAAAAAAAAGATATGTTCAACGCATTGGAGTGAACTCTGGTCCTACTGTGGTTTAGTGGTTTAGATTCATGGTTTATAGTCTTCGTGGTTTTCTTACTGTCACAGCGAGATCGAATCCCGTATTCGCGATCCTGTTAATTTCACTAAATGACATTGAATATTTTTAGAATAAGCAATGCTTATTTTACCCAAACAAGGCTTCAAAGACAAAACGCAGAGGTTTGGTGTTTTATTGACAACAGAGCAAACTGACTCAGTCCTCATTCTCTTTTAGCCACTTCCGTGATACGAGCGACCTTCAGACTGTGTCAGATTATTTCTGGTAAAACTCTAAGATTGTTAACAGCAGTTTGTTTACATGGAGTAAACGCAATAAAACACCCGACAAGGCAGTGACAAGGACTAACAGGCTCCTTCAAACATCTGCCGTAACTACGAGCAACCATTGCAGCATTCGGAAGTCAGTCACCAGTTAAAGTGGTCACTTGTTAATACGGAAACACAGGTCATTGCCAAAAATCACACGACAGCACCAAACATAGCCTTGTTACACGAACCTCCTCCTTCTGCAGCTTCTCTGTGTGTGTGGAGTTAAATATGCAGCTTGACTCTTTGGACTGAGTCTCAGTGTCGTGCAGCTGAAACCCTGAAGGCTGAGAGTTTTTATAGAACTGAATCTCCATGCTAACAATACTGTAGCGACCCAGCAGGTCGCTGGTGCGTTCGGCCCAGGGGAACTCTGGGTAATGGGCAATGTTCTGTGTGTGTTTTTGCCGGCACCGTGTGGGAGGGTGCTGTGTGTGGCAGTGACCCCCCACCGGTGAACGGTCATTTGTTGTGTTCAAAATAAAGCTCAGCTACCTCTGTGGGAGGCAGCTGTAAGAACAGACAAGAGCAGTCTGTCTGTGCTTTGTTTGGAGCAGTTCAAGACACTTGGGGTCGTGCGGTGTATGGGGCACAAGTGTTCTCACATCCGCCTGCCATATTGAGCAAGTTCACTCTAGGTTAGCCTGCTAGCGCCTGAGCTAGCCGATAGTTAGCTGCTAACAGTTAGCCAGGGCTAGTTAGCTTCCGCTCCAAAGCCTCCCGTCGTTACAATACTAAATGTACTTCACATTACAACTGATCTCTCCTGCTTGTGTTCATATTCTCAGACATTCTCTACATCCCTTGCTGTATACTGTATCAATAAATCCTTCCTTTTGTTTCCTCCTTCTTTTCTAACTGTAATAAACCATTTTTCTCAGCAATGCTCCTTCAGGAATCAGATGTTTCTCACTCACATATTAAACAACCAGTTTAACTCACCATTAACCAAATAGGCTCCATACACAGAAAACTCAACACGGATGTCTCTGTGAACGTCAGTGTCAATAACTGTCCTCACTGACTGGGACTGAATCCTTCCTTCTGGAGAATCTCACTCATGATGCCCACTGTGATCCAGTTCTTAAACAGTCACATTAGGAGGTTGTAGCTGGTTTGTCTTTACTCAGGGAGACGTGTTTGACTTTAAAGGCAGCAAATACGAACCAGAGAAGAAGAGACGACCAGGAGCAGCTGATATTTGACTAATGATGGAAGGAGGATTTCAGCTGATGTGCAGATGAATGATTTGTGTTTGTCTCCACATGAAGGTAGAAAGTGTGTGTGAGCTGATGTGGACATGAATCAGTGTGAGGACAGAGAGGAGGGAGCCCCTCCCTCTAAAACCACTCTGTGTGGGGACCATGAGAGCCAGACCAAAGCTCAGAGGTGAGATGACTGAGACCATCTGATGATTCTGTCTCCAAGTCACACACACTGTTTAAGATTCACTATTATTGGTCATTGATGAAGGAAACGTCCACTGAATATGTGAGAGTCACTAAGTTGTTTTTCTATCAGGTCCCATCAGACACAAAAATCTGCTGAAGCTGGACCTGAACCCAGTTGTGTGTCATTCAAGAGCAACCGGTCAAAGGATGATTTTATTACCTTTAAAGACCAACCTGCATCAGAGTCAAAGTGAGTTGTTGTCAGTTTGAATCAGGTTGAACAATCTGATGTAAACTTTCTATGATGATCAATAGTTGTTGTTTGTTTCTGATGTGAGTCAGTTGGTTTGTGTTTGAAGTGTTAATGTGAAGGAGAAGCTTTCTTCACTGTTCTTCCAGCAAACACTCTGATCATGGATCAAATCTCCATCCAGCCAGTAGCTAAAGCTCTGATCCTGTAGAGCATATGTGTCAAACTCTGGCCCGCGGGCCAAATTTGGCCCGCAGCGTAATTATATTTGGCCTGCGAAGCAATACCAAATTACTATTAGAGCTGGCCCGCCGGTAATTATCATGTACCGCTAATACTACACGCCCACTCCTTCCGTTGACCATAATCCCCCCCCCCCTAAAATGGCTAAAAGAAGCGTTAACAGTATTGTTTTCCTAATATTATCACTGTGAAGCGAATGTAGACACCTCTCGTCCTGCAACGCGTCTTTGCTGGAGTCGCAAATTCGTCCACGTCCCCCTGGTTGTCTGCGTTGTGTGAAGGTGTGATCTTATTGTGGTGGGGAATGGGTGTGTTAAGAAGACACCAGACGCCGAGAGTTCTGATTGCGGCCGGGACTTATTGGCTTCACTTTATTGAGGTCACGTGTCATCTTCCAACAGAAGCAACGAAACACATAAAAAACACATTGCGGCACCCAGAATGCAACGGGTCTGGGAGTAAGGTGTCCTGTAAGGGTCAATGCACAGCTCCAGACCCACAAAACAGCGACACCTAGCGGTCAGTTTATAAACCACTGTCCTACATCTACTTGCTCACTGTTTACCGGAGCGGCCGCTTCTGAGCCATTGAACCCCTAATTTTTCTGCCTGACTCGCGGAGCAGATAAGACAGATCGATCGTTTTCAACTCGCTGGGAATTCCAAAATGTTCAGTCTTTGGACATGAAACTCACGCAAGTCGCAGATTAAAGTATCGACTTTCTGGTGGTTTTTGTGATTCGTGTTACGGTTTCGCTGCAACGAGCCCGTTTAACGGGTTTCGCTTTCCTCGGCGAATGGCTACAGCTACAGCAGGTCACTGACAGGATGTCACGGTGGCGCACGGTGACACTCTTAGCTGCCTAGATAGTCCAGTGGTTACTCTGCTGCACACTACTACATGAGGCTGCTGTTTCAAATCCCCCTAGAGTTGTCCCTTTTTAAATGTGATGTTTATTGTCATCACATTGAATCTGAATGTTCTGCTTGTTGTAATAATGCTTTTAAAACTTCAGTAATGTCAGGAAAGTCCTGCAAAATTCTATCAATATGTTTTAGTCGTTTTCTATACTTTTACTGTTTGGATCAACTCAACTGTGTTTTCTTTAATTATTTAATTATAAATACCTATTTAATATTACTTCATTATGCTTTATTTTTACTTTTACTTTTAACTTCTGAACATGTTTAGCTCTTTTTTTAACCACTTGGATTTTTCTTAAACTACCTTTAAGAACTTTTTAAACTCTCCAGCTACCGTCAACGGTTCTTGGGAATAAATTCAGCATTACAGCATTCACAGTGCATTTTCTTACAGAAATAGTCTAGTTTAGTATTAAGCTTTGCTTGTTCCATATCCACTTTTTTTTCCCAGTAAATATCAATGTTGGCCTGCGACTTCGTTCCACTTTTCAATTTTGGCCCACTGTGTATTTGAGTTTGACACCCCTGCTGTAGAGGGTCACAGGGGCTGCTCCTCTTCTAATGAAGTGCTGACTTGCAGGCAGACGTCAAAGGAAGCAGCTGAACCACAAATGTTCAACTCTGATCAAATCTGGTCATTGACGTTCTCTACGTGCAGATTTGGCTCAAATGTCTTTCAGCAGTAGGTTGAAGTTCCTGCTGTTAGACTTTAGTTGATGTTGTTGCAGTAAGTGGAGACGACTGTTTGTCCCCAGTGTCAGCACCAGAGCTGACGTCTGAACTTTGATGTAGGATCCAACAATGAATGAATGGAGGAAGTGGTTCAATGTTACTAGTGTGAGCAGCAGCTCTGCCTCAGACTCACACAGTTCAACACATTCCCACTGGGAGCTGCCCAGTACAACCAGTCTGATCCCAGCAGACTCTGTCTCTAGACGCCTTGTTCCAACACGTCAGCATTGTTCAGTGAGGGAGGCAGAGATAGATGTTGTTCAGAGCTGCTGAGACGGAACCAAACTGACTGTGACAGTAAAGCTTCACCGCTACAGGGAGTCTCTGACTCACTGCTCACATCAAGCATCACTTCATGGACCTTTACCTTGTGTGTGTCTCTGTGTGGACTCACATCATGTGAGCTCATTCTTCATGGTTCCTCCACAGAGTGGACCAGCAGAGCTCAGAGGTTCCCAGTGGTCAGTCTGCCCAGCAGCACCAAACACACCTGGACTCCATGTTTATGGTCTGTACATGGACAACCACTACTTTCATCTGTTGTGTTCAATCGTCTCCATGCTGCACTTTTACACCAGTGGATTGTCAGTGTGTCCAACATGGATCTGATGTTTGGCTCCATGCTTTTAGTTGGATGGTGTCATTCATAGAGTTTCTGTTCCAGCTGCTGGAGGACAACATTGTCACGTTTGTGAAGAAGGAGCTGAAGAAGATGCAGAAGGTTCTGAGTCCAGATTACCCAGAATGCTTAGAGAGTCAGAGGGAGGATAAGGAGGCGTTGGATGGTGAGGATGAAGAGCAGAGGAGGAGCAGCAGAGACGCATTTCTGAAGATCACACTGAACTTCCTGAGGAGGATGAAGCAGGAGGAGCTGGCTGACTGTCTGCAGAGCAGTAAGAGGATTTAACTCAACATTTAGCATCACACTCACAGTCACACATTTACTATTTACTACCATTAAATTGAAATTAAATTTTTTGCTTGTTCCTTTAGGAGCTTTTACTCCACTTTTTCAGCGTCAGCTTAAATCCCAGCTGCAGCAGAAGTTCCAGTGTGTGTTTGAAGGCATCGCTAAAGCAGGAAACCCAACCCTTCTGAACCAGATCTACACAGAGCTCTACATCACAGAGGGAGGGACTGGAGAGGTCAACCATGAACATGAGGTCAGACAGATTGAAGCAGCCTCCAGGAAACCACACAGAGCAGAAACAACCATCAGACTAGAAGACGTCTTTAAAGGCTCAGCTGGAAGAGATGGACCCATCAGAACCGTGGTGACCAAGGGAGTGGCTGGCATTGGGAAAACAGTCCTGACACAGAAGTTCACTCTGGACTGGGCTGAAGGCAAAGCCAACCAGGACGTACACTTCACGTTTCCATTCACCTTCAGAGAGCTGAACGTGCTGAAAGAGCAAAAGTTCAGCTTGGTGGAACTTGTTCATCACTTCTTCACTGGAACCAAAGCAGCAGGAATCTGCAGCTTTGAACAGTTCCAGGTCGTGTTCATCTTGGACGGTCTGGATGAGAGTCGACTTCCTCTGGACTTCCACCAGACTGAAACCCTGACTGATGTCACAGAGTCCACCTCAGTGGATGTGCTGCTGACAAACCTCATCAGGGGGAACCTGCTTCCCTCTGCTCGCCTCTGGATCACCACACGACCTGCAGCAGCCAATCAGATCCCTCCTGGGTGCGTTGACATGGTGACAGAGGTCAGAGGGTTCACTGACCCACAGAAGGAGGAGTACTTCAGGAAGAGGTTCAGAGATGAGCAGCAGGCCACAACCATCATCTCTCACATCAAGACATCACGAAGCCTCCACATCATGTGTCACATCCCAGTCTTCTGCTGGATCACTGCTACGGTTCTGGAGGATCTGCTGAGAACCAGAGAGGGAGGAGAGCTGCCCAAGACCCTGACTGAGATGTACATCCACTTCCTGGTGGTTCAGACCAAAGTGAAGAGCATCAAGTACAATGGAGGAGCTGAGACAGATCCAATCTGGAATAAAAAGAGCAGGGAGATGATTGAGTCTCTGGGAAAAGTGGCTTTTGAGCAGCTGCAGAAAGGAAACCTGATCTTCTACGAGTCAGACCTGACAGAGTGTGGCATCGATGTCAGAGCAGCCTCAGTTTACTCAGGAGTGTTCACACAGGTCTTTAGAGAGGAGAGAGGACTGTACCAGGACAAGGTGTTCTGCTTCGTCCATCTGAGTGTTCAGGAGTTTCTGGCTGCTCTTCACGTCCATCTGACCTTCATCAACTCTGGAGTCAATCTGCTGTCACAACAACAATCAACATCCCAGGAATCTGAAACAAGAGAAGACAAATTTACAGAGACACAGTTTTACCAGGACGCTGTGGACCAGGCCTTACAGAGTCCAAATGGACACCTGGACCTGTTCCTCCGCTTCCTCCTCGGTCTTTCACTGCAGACCAATCAGACTCTACTACAAGGTCTGATGACCCAGAAAGAAATTAGACACCAGGGACTGTTCCTCCGCCTTTTATTCAATCATTTGCTGCAGACCAATCAGGAAACAGTCCAGTACATCAAGAAGAAGCTCAGTGAGGATCTGCCTGCAGAGAGAAGCATCAACCTGTTCCACTGTCTGAATGAACTGAATGATGGTTCTCTAGTGGAGCAGATCCAACAGAACCTGAGATCAGGACGTCTCTTCACACATGAACTGTCTCCTGCTCAGTGGTCGGCTCTGGTCTTCATCTTACTGTCATCACAAGAAGATCTGGACGTGTTTGACCTGAGGAAATACTCTGGTTCAGAGGAGGCTCTGCTGAGGCTGCTGCCAGTCGTCAAAGCCTCCAACAAAGCTGTGTAAGTCCTCACATGACTGAAATGTGTATCAACAGCCTGGAGTTGTCCTCAGCCAGAGACGTCTGCAGCTGAGCTGAATGATCCATCTACACATTAGACACATTAACAGCTTGAACGTGTGTTAATAGAACTAAAACCTGTTGAAGTGAGGCAACACACTGGAATCATGAAACAGATTCCAGACAGTTGATGAGAGTGAACATCAGTAGTTCAGTCAATGACTGAGTCTCTGGTTCCTTCCTGAACCTTGAATAATAACTTACAGGGTGATCGAGGCACCTGGTCACTGACCTTTGACCCCTGCCTCCGTTTCCTCTCTGTTACGCAGGTTGTCACATGGTCGTCTGGCTACGACTTCAAGGGTTTAGAAAGAAAGGGCAGATTAGATGTTGGCCTATAGCTGCTAGTTCTCCAGGGTTGAGAGCAGGTTTGTTCAGTGAAGGTTTGACCACAGCAGCCTGAAAAGCCTGAGCTTTTCAATGTGAAAATGTGGACGTGCTGATGAACGGAAGAACTTCTTTGAGTGATCTAGTTGGGATTGAGTCTAAGAGACAAGCAGTCAGACAGAGTCACCAGCAAATGAATCAATGTCTCTAATGGTTCCAATGTTCTAAGTAAAGAAATCCATGAAGTCACTGCTGCTGGTGTTTGAAGCTGCTCTGGGTCAACACAGCTATGACTCTTAGTCAGTCTGGCTCCAGAGCTGAACAGAAACCTGGGCCTGTTTTAATCCTCATTCACTGGCTGTTTCTCTGCTTCATGGACTAATCATGGTCAGTCACACACACTGGACTTTGTTTATTGTGTATAAGAGGCATCACACATCATTCATCCTGCTGCAGCCAGGTTTCAGTAAATCTATTAAATATCACGTCTCTGTTAGTAAATGACTTGATGAGTGACCTTCACATAGACCACGTTTCATTAACTCTTGTGTTTTCTTGTATAGGAGATGTTCCTTCCTACAAACTCACCATCACCCCTCACATAGCACATCACACATCACATTCCCTCACTAGGGGGACAGGCTTAACAGGCTTGAAAACGGCTCTGCACAAACTTGAGGAGCAAACGATGTGGCCAGAACAGAGATTGCGACAGAGTGATGGTTAGAGCACTTATAATCAGGTGAAGTTGGAGGAGAATGGGAAACAAACCCTTGTTGGTCCTCTCCACCAGTTCTGGTAGCTTCTGCCTCTGCACCACATCTCCCTGGTTCTAGGTGTGGTTTCCCGCTCGCCAACAGGGAGCTCACCCCACCTCCTTTCCTGCTGCTCTGGAGTCTGTCAAGTCTGCCCCATCAGCATGAAGCTACTACCTCTGAGCAGACAGCATCACCTTTATTTAGTGATGTCCACAGAGAAACAGTGAGCAGGTTTCTGTCCCATGGGTCACTGATAGTCCAGGAAGCAGTGGCCTCTCTGAGCCAGTACCCACACTCCTGATGGTTTCTCTCTGTCTCTGACTGTTTTTCAGGCTCAGTGGCTGTAACATCTCAGAAAGAGGCCTTGAAGCTCTGTCCTCAGTTCTCAGCTCCCAGTCCTCTAGTCTGAGACAACTGGACCTGAGTTACAACGACCTGCAGGATTCAGGAGTGAAGCTGCTGTCTGCTGGACTGGAGAGCCCACAGTGCCATCTGGAAAGTCTCAGGTCAGGATGTGTCCAACGTGTAAACAATAAACTACAGCCTCACTGTTATTTAACATTTGGTTCATCAAATCTCTCTTCAAATACATTGAACACGTGTTCTAGTGTCTGTAGTTAAGGCCACATTTTGGTTTGGTTTAAATGAAAAGACACAGACAGGAATTTAAATCTAATGAGAATCTGTTATTACAAAATCTATAAAGGCATAATATATAATATTTATATAAAAGCTGCATATTTGACTAATACACCACAGAGATATTGTTGCAGTAGCTCAAACCAAACCAGGGCAGGGCCCAGATGCAGAAAGAGACGGAGACCAATCTGAAGGGACCAGATATTAGTTCAGATAACAGAGAAGGACAAACACTTTGGAACCACAACGGAAACTGCAACACTCTGAACAGGACTGACTCAAAGGTTCTGAGAGAACCAGAGACGACAGTAACAGACCTATGATGTCAATGAATCCCTGAACACCAGAACAAAACAATCACTGCACACGACAGGAGAACAGCAGCCAATAGAAAAGTAAAACACAAAGCAGCTGCTAGAGCAGGAAGCTGACAAGGTGAAGCCAACGCCTGAGACTGACTCAACTCTAACCCACAAGAGTTAACCAAAGCAACGAACCGAGCTAGAGGCCAAGGGACAGGACGAGGGACAGCACAAGCAGAGACACGGACCAGGGAGGACACACTAGACACACAAACCCGTGGCAAACACAATATACACACTCACTGACTGACACACTTCAAATGTGGAGAACTAAGAGGCCCCTCCTGATGGATGAAGGACCACACTGCACCAGAGAGATGAAGAAGAATCAGCCTCATTAGCCAAGGATGGAAGATCAGAGAAGATCATTCTACTGATCCCACAGTGGAGAAATTCAACTGTTACCACGGCTACAAACAATCAGCAAGAAGTGAAAGGATGAAAGTGAAGCAAAGAACAAGATCCATTATACAAATGTACGACCGTTACAACTACCAGACACTGAACATAAAGTCCCAGATCAACTACAGCAGATGATCTGCACGGTGGCTGTTAGACTGGTTGGTTGTAGAGTCTAACAGCAGTGGATTAAGGATCTGTGGCACCGCTCCTTCCTACACTGACTCTGGATCAGTCTCCACTGAAGGAGCTGCTCAGAGCCTCCACTGTCTGATGCAGTGGCTGAGAAGCATTGAATACTTAGTATAACACTGAAAGAACGAGACTCCAGTAGCTCTGAAAGTCAAGAAACATTCAGCTACAGACCAGTGCAGAGATGTTTCAGTCCCAACCATTTGAATACAGGATCCAACGAGGTAAAACCAGACACATCTCAAACCAACACAAACCAAAACAGGCTGGTTATGTGAGCAAAGCACTGGAGGCAGTGAGTAGGTGGTAACTCTGCTCCTCCACCATTACAGGCTCGTTCAGAGCGTCTGGAATGAGGGACTGGTGACATGATCTTGATCTTCCTGGAGAAAGAAAAATGGTTGTAATAATAATTACATTCTGGAAGAGAATACAAGTGGTTTGAAAGGAGCCTGAGAGAAGCTGAACATGTGCAAATAAACCCTCCCTCCACAGGAGGCTGAGGACACAACCTCCATTTATCAAGATACAGCTTCACTCTGAAAAGCCACAGACAAAGAAATTGACCACTTCACATGGATCACAAGAGATTTTAGGATTCTGATTTTATTTTACACTGTTTTAATCACATTTTCAGTCTGTTTTTAAACATTCAAACTTTTTTTTATTGTGAACAGATTTCACCTCATATTTATAGAAACGTGTCCATCATCACATAAGTAGAGAGGATGTGAGGGGACGACATCCTCCCTCTGTAGGATGAATCTCCTCCATCCTCATCCAGCGACAGCTGTGACTGGTTCAATTCAACCATGAACATCACTGATCAGGACAAATCTGACTGGTTATTAATGATTCATGGTTTCATTTGTTTTTAGTTTTATTTAAATGTTGTTTCTTTATTGTATCGCTGGAAATATAAACGAAACAATGTGCAGTCAGAAAATATAAGCCAACACTCTTTTAAGGCTCCATGTTTGTTCTTGCTCAATATTCAAACCCAAGATGCCGTAATAAAATGTTCTGGATCTTTTTTTTTTTGTTTGTTTTTAAACTTCTACTTCCTGAAGCGTCTTCAGATCCAAACACACGATGAGACACTGAATATTTTCAAACTGACTCTTTGTTTTCTACTGTTTCATCTTTGGTTCTTTAATCAGTTTGAGTCGCTGCAGTTTGTCAGAGATCAGCTGTGATTCTCTGGCCTCAGCTCTGAAGTCCAACCCGTCACATCTGACACAACTGGACCTGAGTGACAACAACCTGCAGGATTCATCAGTGAAGCATCTGTGTGGTTTTCTGGAGAGTCCTCACTGTCGACTGGAGACTCTGAGGTCAGACTCCATGTTTTAGTTCTGTGTAGATTAATGTGATGTGAACGTTGTGCTGACGCTAAACTGCAGACATGAGGCTGATGTTCTACTGATCCACACTGAGGGTCTCCATGGCAACGTCTGGTTTCTTCTTCTGTGGTTTCATTTGTGTTTAGTTTTATTCCGTCGTTGTTTCATTATTTCATTTATTTTTTATTTTAATTAGTCAGAAAATATCAAATCTGTGACCAGTAGCTGATGCTCCAAAACTTTTCTAAGGCTCCATAATGTCTGGAAACATCTGGTTTCTTCGTCTGTCGTTTATTGCGTTTTGTGTTAATTTTAGTTTTATTCAATCGTTGTTTAATATTTTTTATTCATTATGTTTAATTAGAGGGGCGGCATAGTGGTGGTTAGCACTGTCGCCTCACAGTGAGAAGCTCCCCGGTGCAACCGTGGGCCTTTCTCTGTGGAGTTTCAATGTTATCTTGGGCTTTCTCCAGTTTTCCCCCACAGTCCAAAGAGTTAGGTCAATTGCGCGTAGCTGTGACTGTGACTTGTGCATCTATATGTGTGGCCCTGCGACAGACTGATGATCTGAACCCTGTTTCTCACCCATAGCCAGCTGGCATAGGCTCCAGCACACCCGCGACCCCTGCAGGAAAGAGGTGGTAGAAAATTAATGAATGACTCAGTATTCAAACCTGAATCTGCTTGTTTGACTTGTTCCATCAGTTTGAGTCCATTAAATGTTTTCTCAGTATCAAATGTTTCTGTGACAATGTCGTTTTATCAAACAGAACATTTTTTGTTTGTTTCTATAAATGGGTCACGTGTCCAGAATCTGAGTCGGACTCAGTAGTTCTGTTTGAAAACTTGAGCATCTTTAGTAGAAGCTCAGATTAATGTGTCATCACAACATGAATGAGTCCAGATGGAGCCAGTGGTGGAGCTGCAGAGTTGAAGAGGTGAAGTTACAACGTCTGAGCTGAAGCAGCAGCTTGTTGTCTTTAATATTAATGAGTCTTTGTTACTGTTTGATTGGACTGTTTTCAACCTGCATCCTGCTGGTTCTGTTGTTTGGAGCTTCTAGTTTCTAAACTTCTACTTCCTTAAACGTCTTTAGCTCCAAACACACGATGAGACACTGAATGGTTTCAAACTGACTCTTTGTTTTCTACTGTTTCATCTTTGGTTATTTATTCAGATTGAGTTTCTGCAGGTTGTCAGAGATCAGCTGTGATTCTTTGGCCTCAGCTCTGAAGTCCAACCCGTCACATCTGACTCAACTGGACCTGAGTGGAAACAACCTGCAGGATTCATCAGTGAAGCATCTGTGTGGTTTTCTGGAGAGTCCTCACTGTCGACTGGAGACTCTGAGGTCAGACTCCATGTTTTAGTTCTGTGTAGATTAATGTGATGTGAACGTTGTGCTGACAATAACCTGCAGACATGAGGCTGATGTTCTACTGATCCACTCTGAGCGTCTCCATGGCAACATCTGGTTTCTTCTTTTGTAGTTTCATTTGTCTTTAGTTTCATTTAATCATTGTTCCTCTATTTTATCACTGAAAATATAAATGAAACAACGTTTAATCAATCAGAAAATATAAATCTGTGATCAGTAGCTGATGCTCCAACACTTTTCTAATGCTCCATAATGTTGGTTCTGATTCAATACTCAAACCCAAGATGCCGTAATCAGAAGTTCTGGATCTGCTTGTTTGACTGGTTCCATCAGTTTGACTCCATTAAATGTTTCCTCAGTATCAAATGTTTCTGTGACGATGTCGTTCCATCAAACAGAACATTTTCTGTTTGTTTCTATAAATGCGTCACGTGTCCAGAACCTGAGACAAACTCATTAGTTCTGTTTGAGAACTTGAAGCTCAGATCAATGTGTCATCACAACATGAGTGAGTCCAGATGGAGCCAGTGGTGGAGCTGCAGAGTTGAAGAGGTGAAGTTACAACGTCTGAGCTGAAGAAGCAGCTTGTTGTCATTAATATTAATGAGTCTTTGTTACTGTTTGATTGGACTGTTTTCAACCTACATCCTGTTGGTTCTGCTGTTTGGAGCTTCTAGTTTCTAAACTTCTACTTCCTGAAGCGTCTTCAGCTCCAAACACACGATGAGACACTGAATGGTTTCAAGCTGACTCTTTGTTTTCTACTGTTTCATCTCTGGTTCTTTATTCAGACTGAGTTTCTGCAGGTTGTCAGAGATCAGCTGTGATTCTCTGGCCTCAGCTCTGAAGTCCAACCCGTCACATCTGACACAACTGGACCTGAGTGGAAACAACCTGCAGGATTCATCAGTGAAGCATCTGTGTGGTTTTCTGGAGAGTCGTCACTGTCGACTGGAGACTCTGAGGTCAGACTTCATGTTTTAGTTCTGTGTAGATTAATGTGATGTGAACGTTGTGCTGACACTAAACTGCAGACATGAGGCTGATGTTCTTCTGAACCACATTGAGATTCTCCATGGCAACGCCTGGTTTCTTCTTCTGTGGTTTCATTTGTTTTTAGATTTATTTAATCATTGTTTCTTCATTTTATCAATGAGAATATAAACAAAACAAAGTTTTGATCAGTTAGAAAATATCAAATCTGTGACCAGTAGCTGATGCTCCAACACTTTTCTAAGGCTCCATCATGTTGGTTCTGACTCAATATTCAAACCCAAGATGCCGTAATCAGAAGTTCTGGATCTGCTTGTTTGACTGGTTCCATCAGTTTGACTCCATTAAATGTTTCCTCAGTATCAAATGTTTCTGTGACGAAGTCGTTTTATCGAACAGAACATTTTCAGTTTGTTACTATAAATGAGTCACGTGTCCAGAACCTGAGTCAGACTCATTAGTTCTGTTTGAAAACTTGAGGATCTTTAGTAGAAGCTAAGATCAATGTGTCATCGCAACATGAGTGAGTCCAGATGGAGCCAGTGGTGGAGCTGCAGAGTTGAAGAGGTGAAGACACGACGCCTGAGCTGAAGCAGCAGCTTGTTGTCATTAATATTAATGAGTCTTTGTTATTGTTTGATTGGACTGTTTTCAACCTGCATCCTGTTGGTTCTGCTTATTGGAGCTTCTAGTTTCTAAACTTCTACTTCCTGAAGCGTCTTCAGCTCCAAACATGCGATGAGACACTGAATGGTTTCAAGCTGAGTCTTTGTTTTTTACTGTTTCATCTTTGGTTTTTTATTTAGATTGAGTTGCTGCAGGTTGTCAGAGATCAGCTGTGATTCTCTGGCCTCAGCTCTGAAGTCCAACCCGTCACATCTGACACAACTGGACCTAAGCTACAATGACCTGCAGGATTCATCAGTGAAGCATCTGTGTGGTTTTCTGGAGAGTCCTCACTGTCGACTGGAGACTCTGAGGTCAGCCTCCATGTTTTAGTTCTGTGTAGATTAATGTGATGTGAACGTTGTGCTGACACTAAACTGCAGACATGAGGCTGATGTTCTACTGATCCACACTGAGTGTCTCCATGGTAACGTCTGGTTTCATCTTCTGTGGTTTATTCCTTTCGCTGTTCATTTTCTAGTTTCTAAACTTCTACTTCCTGAAGCGTCTTCAGCTCCAAACACACGATGAGACACTGAATGGTTTTAAGCTGACTCATTGTTTTCTACTGTTTCATCTTTGGTTCTTTATTCAGATTGAGTCACTGCAGGTTGTCAGAGATCAGCTGTGATTCTCTGGCCTCAGCTCTGAAGTCCAACCCGTCACATCTGACACAACTCGACCTGAGTGGAAACAACCTGCAGGATTCATCAGTGAAGCATCTGTGTGGTTTTCTGGAGAGTCCTCACTGTCGACTGGAGACTCTGAGGTCAGACTCCATGTTTTAGTACTGTGTAGATTAATGTGATGTGAACGTTGTGCTGATGCTAAACTGCAGACATGAGGCTGATGTTCTACTGATCCACACTGAGGGTCTCCATGGCAACGTCTGCTTTCTACTTCTGTGGTTTCATTCGATTTTCTTTTTTTTTCAAATCAATGTTTCTTTATTTTATCACTGAACATATGAACAAAACAACATTTAATCAGTCAGAAAATATCAAATTTGTGATCATTAGCTGATGCTCCAACACTTTTCTAAGACTCCATAATGTTGGTTCTGACTCAATATTCAAACCCAAGATGCCGTAATCAGAAGTTCTGGATGTGCTTGTTTGACTCTTTCCATCAGTTTGACTCCATTAAATGTTTCCTCAGCATCAAATGTTTCTGTGACGATGTCGTTCCATGAAACAGAACATTTTCTGTTTGTTTCTATAAATGCGTCACGTTTCCAGAACCTGAGTCTGACTCCTTAGTTCTGTTTGAGAACTTGAGGATCTTTAGTAGAAGCTCAGATCAATGTGTCATCACAACATGAGTGAGTCCAGATGGAGCCATTGGTGGAGCTGCAGAGTTGAAGAGGTGAAGTCACGAAGTCTGAGATGAAGCAGCAGCTTGTTGTCTTTAATATTAATGAGTCTTTGTTACTGTTTGATTGGACTGTTTTCAACCTGCATCCTGTTGGTTCTGCTGTTTGGAGCTTCTAGTTTCTAAACTTCTACTTCCTGAAGCGTCTTCAGATCCAAACACACGATGAGACACTGAATGGTTTCAAACTGACTCTTTGTTTTCTACTGTTTCATCTTTGGTTCTTTATTCAGATTGAGTGGCTGCTGGTTGTCAGAGGTCAGCTGTGATTCTCTGGCCTCAGCTCTGAAGTCCAACCCGTTACATCTGAAACAACTGGACCTGAGTAACAACAAGCTGCAGGATTCATCAGTGAAGCATCTGTGTGGTTTTCTGGAGAGTCCTCACTGTCGACTGAAGACTCTGAGGTCAGACTCCATGTTTTAGGTCTGAGTAGATTAATGTGATGTGAAAGTTGTGATGACACTACACTGCAGACATGAGGCTGATGTACTACTGATGCACACTGAGGGTCTCAATGGCAACGTCTGCTTTCTTCTTCTGTGAATTAGTTTTTTTTTCTTTTATTCAATTATTGTTTCATTTCTTTTTTTTATTATGTTCAATTCGTCAGAAAATATAAAACTCCAACACTTTTCTATGGTTCTATAATGTTGGTTCTGACTCAATATTCAAACCCAAGATGCCGTAATCAGAAGTTCTGGATCTGCTTGTTTGACTTGTTCCATCAGTTTGACTACATTAAATGTTTCTTCAGTATCAAATGTTTTTGTGACAATGTCGTTCCATCAAACAAACCATTTTCTTTTTTTTTCTAAAAATGAGTCACGTGTCCAGAACCTGACTCGGACTCATTAGTTCTGTTAGTTACTTCTATTAGTTCTGAGAACTTGAAGCTCAGATCAATGTGTCATCACAACATGAGTGAGTCCAGATGGAGCCATTGGTGGAGCTGCAGAGTTGAAGAGGTGAAGTCACGAAGTCTGAGATGAAGCAGCAGCTTGTTGTCATTAATAATAATGAGTCTTTGTTACTGTTTGATTGGACTGTTTTCAACCTGCATCCTGTTGGTTCTGCTGTTTGGAGTTTCTAGTTTCTGAACTTCTACTTCCTGAAGCGTCTTCAGCTCTAAACACACGATGAGACACTGAATGGTTTCAAGCTGACTCCTTCTTTTCTACTGTTTCATCTTTGGTTCTTTATTCAGATTGAGTAGCTGCAGGTTGTCAGAGATCAGCTGTGATTCTCTGGCCTCAGCTCTGAAGTCCAACCCGTCACATCTGACACAACTCGACCTGAGTGGAAACCACCTGAAGGATTCATCAGTGAAACCTCTGTGTGGTTTTCTGGAGAGTCCTCACTGTCGACTGGAGACTCTGAGGTCAGACTCCATGTTTTAGTTCTGTGTAGATTAATGTGATGTGAACGTTGTGCTGACGCTAAACTGCAGACATGAGGCTGATGTTCTACTGATCCACACTGAGGGTCTCCATGGCAACGTTGGGTTTCTTCTTCTGTGGTTTAGTCCGTTCACTGTTTATTTTCTAGTTTCTAAACTTTTACTTCCTGAATCGTCTTCAGCTCCAAACACATGATGAGACACTGAATGGTTTCAAGCTGACTCTTTGTTTTTTACTGTTTCATCTTTGGTTCTTTATTCAGATTGAGTTTCTGCAGTTTGTCAGACATCAGCTGTGATTCTCTGGCCTCAGCTCTGAAGTCCAACCCGTCACATCTGACACAATTGGACCTGAACTACAACAAGCTGCAGGATTCATCAGTGATGCATCTTTGTGATCTGGTCCAGAATGTCTACTGGAGACTCTGAGGTCAGTAGAGGTTGGAGTCAGTCTGTGCTGCTTCCATCAGTCTTGTTAACTCAGTTAGTGTCGGTGTTTCCTGTAAAGCTCCAACCTTCTCAGTGAAGCTGTGGCAGAAAGACAGAGACAGAGAGAACAGTCAGCATCAGATCAGCCAGAAGCTTGTTGTTATCATGATGACGACTGTTGTTGTTGTGTCAGCTGATGTTTCCAAGCAGAGAAGATGTTGGTCACCACACAGTTATTCTGTCTTTCATGGACCAACAGGAAGTTGTCACTAAACCAATGACTCAGCAGTTCATTGACAGTGCAATCTGCCGAGTCAGCAGACTTGATGCTAAACGTGTGCAGGTGTGTGAGCTTCAGTCCAAGACGTTCAGATGAGCTGGAAGGAAGCTGCTGCACTTCTGCTCTGAACTCGACTGAAGTCCCTGCTGCTTAAGATGGAAACTGGAACAAGACACGATTTAGAAACGTTGGTTAAACTGTGTCAGACAGATGTTAATCCTTCAAATGTGATTGATACTGACTGTATCATAGTTAAACATAAATTCTCTAATGAAATAAGTGGAAAATAGCAGAATGTGTGTGATGTCAGTTGGTGTCATCTGTCTCATTAGTGTGGACAGAATGACTTTTGCCTTAATGTGAGCAACATCTAGTTTGGTCCAGGGCAGAGCTTTATCTTCAGCAGTAGGAGGCAGTGGAGGCTGTGGTTTGGACCAGCGTGAGTTTCTGTGTCCTTCATACCGGAGGAGAACTCAGCCAAGTGAAGCCACGTTTCCGGTGTGTCATCGTCTCTTTCCTGTGTTTCAGGATCTACATCTGTCTACAGATGCTGCAGCTGGTACCTGTGACATGAGCTGAATATGTCCATGAAGCGCTGGTTAGAAATGTTGACACACGGAGCCATGAAACCACGACGCTCTTCAGAAGTTCTCTCCAACTCTGTTTGACAACTCAGGCTGTCAGTGACGAGAGAAGCCTCATATTGCATCTAATTTCCCACCAGCCAGTTACAGCTCACAGGCCTTTTCAGAAGACCAGACTTTTACCTCAACTCGTTTAAAAGAGAATCATCAAAACAATAAAGGTGTTGTCACAAATCCACATTATGACATTTGAGGAGTTTGAGTCTTTGAAGAACTGAAATCCTCAGAACAAGTTTTGGATGTAATCTGTGATGGACAAGACAAAATAGTTGGAGCCTCTGTGTCAAAGACTGAGACGTTTAAGGAAGCTGGGAATTAATAAGTGTTTACACCTTTCAGGACCAACCTCGTTCTCTAAAAGTGTCTGTTAAATAAAAACATAACATGAAAACAACTCCAGTATTAATTTTTAAATTTTTAATAACCTGTGTTTATTTTACACGTAACAACCCAGAGATCCTTTAAAACCCTGACTGTGTCAGTACAAACGTTCTGTTAAACGTGTGTTGATGCTTCTTCAACTTGAATTAAAACTGGCTCTAAAAACAGTCGAGGGTTGTTCTGTATTTTCTTATACTACTTCTTTCTTATATTTCTTCAAGTATATGAGGTTTAACACACACAGGCCTATGAGGCTGTTAAAACAGAAGAAACAAGGAGGCAGACGATGCTTTTAGTCAGTTCTTAGTGACAGTGTGGTTCTTAGTTATCTAGACCAATGTAGGAAAAGATTTAAATATGCCTTGATGAAAAAGCACAAGATCCAACACTTTAGTATATCCACCATTGGTCACTAGGGACACTGTTGAGCTGCTCCCAATCCCAGCTCTGCGCGTTCGTATTATTCTTCAAACTTGAAGAATAATAATTTACAGGCCTGGGTCAGTCTGTCTCTATACTATACAGCATATAGTCAGGGCACGGAGTCTGACTGACACTGTCTGTCCCTCGACCAACACTTTTATGCTGGACAGAGCATCTTTCTGTGGTGTAACCGGATCCTGATGTTGTGGTCTGGTGTTCGTCTCCATGGCTGGTTTATTGGTGTCTGATCTGCTCCGTTGCTTTGTGGTCCCATAACCTATGGATCTAGCACATTCCTTCTACATACATTCACATGTTTCACTCCCTACTTATCTGATTTTCTGCTTAGACCCCATCCTTCACATACTGTTTTATGACCTGAGTGCACTATTCTCTAAACTTGATGTGTGTTTTAAACTACCGTATTTTACGCACCATAAGGCACCGCATTATAAGGCGCAGTCACATTTAAGGGTCTATTTCTGTACTTAACCCATACATAAGGCGCATCGGATTATAAGGCGCAGTCTCTATTATGGGTGCTAGCAAATTAGCATGCTAGCACATGCTAAAAAATACGGTCTAAGAAAATAAGGTAACAGAAGCAAAACACTGAGTTTAGTAGAACTTTGTTCAACTAATTAACATTACTCTCACATTATTTTTTAATCAATCTTCTCCCACAAATCCATCAAAGTCCTCATCTGCCTCCAGTCTTAGTAAAGGTGTGTTCGCCGTGTCGACCATCGCTCCCTCGACGCTCGCAACTTTACTTTAAACTGTTTACACCAATGTCCAGCGGTTGGAGTCTTTGTTAATCCTTCCGGATTGATTGCAAGCTCCGAATTCATTTGCTTCACCTGCTTTTACAAGAGAGCGGTGAGATGGATGCACATTAAGTCACAGATTAACAGGGACGGTGATGAAAAAAACCATCCGGTCTCTTTACATAGACCTTTAGTTATCGTTTATCGTGGCCAGCGTACATAGTGACGTATTATATCCCTGTGTCAGCGGGAAATGGTCCGACAGTCAATCAAGCGGAACTTACCAAAGTCGCATAGCAACATTTTTGCAGATTTTGGAACTCAGTCACACTTAAGGCGCACCGGGTTATTAGGCGCACGGCCGATTCTTGAGAAGATTTTGGCTTTTAGGTGCCTTATAGTGCGGAAAATAGGGTAACTCATTCTATGATGACTTCACTTAGTATTGATAGGACTTGATATGGTACTTGATAGGATATATCAAGTACCATAATATGAGGGTTACAGGTGGACAAGTGTGCAGAACAACAGTGCATCGTCCTTTGTCCGCACAACAACAGGAAGATGCACTGTTGTTCTGAACACCCCAGACTACCATCAAAAGGTCGTGTCACTGTTAGAGGACCAACACACTTACGAGAAGCTGAAAGGAGACCCCACCAGCAGCTACTAAAAGAAAATCATAGCTCATCTCAAAGAGCTGGAAACAGAGCAGACCATCGACAGGATGACATACCACCGCCTGCATCCTGGAGAGGCCACTCCCTGCATTTATGGACTTCCTAAGATCCACAAAGAGGGAGCCCCGCTCAGACCCATAATCAGCAGCATCGACTCGGTCACATATAACATTGCCAAACACTTGGCCACCGTCCTGACACCTCTGGTGGGACACACAGACCATCACATCCAAAACTCCGAGAAATTTGCAGACAAGGTCAGAGGACTGAAACTGGAATTGGATGAAACAATGGTTTCCTTTGATGTTACATCACTCTTCACCAGCATCCCCACCAGCGATGCTTTAACAGCTGTTAGGAAAAGACTGGAAGAGGACAGCACCCTCAGCACCAGAAGCAACCTCAACCCAGGTCAGATATGTTCACTCCTGGACTTATGCCTTAACACCACATATTTCAGCTATAGAGGGGACTTCTACAGACAGAGACATGGCTGCGCTATGGGCTCTCCTGTGTCACCTATTGTGGCCAACCTATACATGGAAGAAGTGGAGAAGAAAGTTCTTGACTCTTTCTCAGGAACGGCCCCAACCCATTGGTTCAGATATGTGGATGACACCTGGGTGAAGATTAAGATCCAGGAGGTACAGACTTTCACAGACCACATAAATACAGTAGACAGCAACATCAGGTTCACCAGGGAAGACACCAAAAACAACAGACTGGCCTTTCTGGACTGCACAGTCATCAGAGGGAATGACGGCGGGTTGGAAATAGAAATCTACAGTAAAAACCACCCACACTGACCAATATCTTCTGTTTGACTCTCATCACCCCCTGCAGCACAAACTAGGAGTCATCAGGACCCTGAACCACAGAGCGGAGAACATTCCCACTTCCACTGTAGCCAAGAAGAAGGAGAACATGCATCTAAGGGCAGCTCTCAGGACCTGTGGCTACCCCAGATGGGCCTTCAACAAGGCTGCGTCGCGTCCCAGAACAAGGACAACAGAACAGCCTGACACCCAGAGCCAACGGAAGAATCTGGTCATTCCTTACATGGCCGGAGTGTCCGAAAAGCTTAAAAGGATTTTTAGAAACTACAACATACCTGTCTACTTCAAACCCACCAACACCCTCAGACAGAAGCTTGTGCATCCAAAGGACCCGACACCAAAACATAAGAGGAGCAACATAGTATATGCAGTTCAATGCATTGAAGAGTCTCTGAACTATACATTGGTGAAACCAAACAGCCATTACACAAGAGGATGAACCAGCACAGGAGGAACAACACATCAGGACCAGTATCTCCACTTAAAAGACAAAGGCCACTGAAGACAACAACGTTCACATTCTGGACAGAGAAGACAGGTGGTTTGAACGAGGCGTCAGAGAAGCCGTTCATGTCCAGGTAAACAGCCCCTCTCTCAAAAGAGGTGGGGGCCTCAGACACAACTTGTCCCCCATCTACCATGCTGAATGGTTCCTTGAATGCTCTGGGTTCAAAACAGCAATTTTCAGTTCTTTCAGTCTTTCTTTACATCTCACTTTGTCTCCTGTTGAGCTGCTCTCCCAATCCCAGCTCTGCGCGTTCATTTAATGATGAGGAGAAACTTCTGATAAAATCAATCTTGTTTTTATTTGAAACTTGAAGAATAATAATTTACAGGCCTGGGTCAGTCTGTCCCTATACTATGCAGCATATAGTCAGGGCACGAAGTCTGACTGACACTGTCTGTCCCTCGACCCACACTTTTATGCTGGACAGAGCATCTTTCTGTGGTGTAACCGGATCCTGATGCCGTGGTCTGGTGTTCGTCTCCATGGCTGGTTTATTGGTGTCTGATCTTCTCCGTTGCTTTGTGGTCCCATAACCTATGGATTTAAGCACATTCCTTCTACAGACATTCACATGTTTCACTCCCTACTTATCTGATTCTCTGCTTAGACCCCATTCTTCACATGCTGTTTAATGACCCGTGTCTGGGTGCATCTGGTGTCTCTACTATTCTCTAAATCTGATGTGTGTGTTTCAAACTATACTTTAATGCAATCGGCTTGTTCTGTTTTCTGCCTGCATCCTACTATCTAAGCTTTCAACTACTATTTTAACTACTACTTAACTATTTAGATTCCTACAACCCACTGCTTGGGAAGCAGTTATTCTCAACTTTATACCACCAATGCTTAAAAGCCCGGCATCGCCCTATGGGCACGTGACAGAAACCGTACAATGCCGCAAGACTAACCTCCCAGAATGCCTGTTTCCATCACTTAACTCTTTCATTTGCCGGACTAGACCGCAAAGGCTTCTTACGTGTGGTGAATGAGAGGCAGAGAGCACAAGTAAAGTCTCTAGTGATGACAGGACTTTTACCTATGCGGAATGAGGCCAGGGGTTTAACCACATTAGCCGTCCACCTCAGTTTTATTCCATCCGTCTGGAAGACTTTATCGAGCGAGAGGCTTCGTACACCACGGACGGGTCGCCGCTCCATTAGCACTACACGCAGGAGTGGTCGCACTGCCACAGCTGAAATACAAGGGGCCATTCGTTCCAGCAACTCGTGACTTTCAAGGTCGAGTCCAAACACAAACACAGCACAACTACTTTGGAGGGATCTGTGGTTGTGACTATACCACCAGTGTTGTGAACCCTGGTGCTGGCATGTCAACAAGTGACAAACGTGTCATTGATTTTTGCCCTACGATAAAGACAAATACCACCTGTCAAAAGGCCCGGTGTTCTTCTACCCACTCGGGCACTGATGTATCAATCGTGTTCCAGGCACAGGTGGGGCATGACCAACAGTATTTGACCCGGCCTTCTATGGAGGTTGCTCTCGCTGAAGTATAAGTTACTTCCTCTATTGCGTACGTTCTCCCTCTAGAGGGTTTCTCGCGCGAAGCCTGTGTAGCTCAGTCGGTAGAGCTCGTACCTTCTCCCTGGTGGTCTAGTGGCTAGGATTCGGCGCTTTCACCGCCGCCGCCCGGGTTCGATTCCCGGTCAGGGAAAAACCATTTAGCCAAGGGTCAGTCCAATACGTTCAACATTAAGTCTGGTTTGCCGCTGTAACATAAGAACATGCGATGTCGGGCCCTTTGTGCTTTCTTACACATCCAGCAGAATGTATCGCACGTTTCAATTGCTGTCTCAGTCGAAAAGGGAACTGATGTGACATTCCTCTGACAGTGCGTTGGCCAAGAATCGAACCTGGATCCACTGCTTGGGAAGCACTTATTCTTAACTTTATACCACCAATGCTCGAAAGCCCGGCATCGCCCTATGGGCACGTGACAGAAACCGTACAATGCCGCAAGACTAACCTCCCAGAATGCCTGTTTCCATCACTGAACTCTTTCATTTGCCGGACTAGAACGCAAAGGCTTCTTACGTGTGGTGAATGAGAGGCAGAGAGCACGAGTAAAGTCTCTAGTGATGACAGGACTTTTACCTATGCGCAATGAGGCCAGGGGTTTAACCACATAAGCCGTCCACCTCAGTTTTATTCCATCCGTCTGGAAGACTTTATCGAGCGAGAGGCTGCGTACACCACGGACGGGTCGCCGCTCCATTAGCACTACACGCAGGAGTGGTTGCACTGCCACAGCTGAAAGAAAAGGGGCCATTCGTTCCAGCAACTTGTGACTTTCAAGGTCGAGTCCAAACACAAACACAGCACAACTACTTTGGAGGGATCTGAGGTTGTGACTATACCACCAGTGTTGTGAACCCTGGTGCTGGCATGTCAACATGTGACAAACGTGTCATTGATTTTTGCCCTACGATAAAGACAAATACCACCTGTCAAAAGGCCCGGTGTTCTTCTACCGACTCGGGCACTGATGTAAGCTCTTAACTATTTACATTCCTTCACTGCCTTGTCTTATCATTTTATAAAGAAAAAGGCATAAATAGGATTTTAATATTGTATTGATATTGTATTGCTTTCATGTATGTATGTATGTATGTATAAGTTTGATTATGTTCATTAAACAGTTTACATGAATATTGTCTCTAAATCTCTTTATAAATGAATGGTGTATTTGACATGCTCATAGTACTACTACTAATCATAAAAAAGGTAAAACAATTACATTTTGTGTAAGTTTACACCAAGTCAGCTGTTAAAACATCAGAATTTATCAATTACCTTTAATCATGTCGCACAAACTTTGCCATGACTGGGAATCGAACCGGGATACAGGGAGCAGTTCAGCACCCTGGAGAGAGAGAGAGAATGCTGCAATTTGATTGGCTGAAAGTCTGTGCCAGCTATTCAAGACTGGCCGCCGCGGACCACCAGGGAGAAGGTACGAGCACCTGGCAAATTCCTCGGACGATAGCTTCTACGTGGAAGTCGACCTTGAAAGTCAGAAGTTGCTGGAACGAATGGCCCCTTGTCTTTCAGCTATGGCAGTGCAACCACTCCAGCGTGTAGTGCTAATGGAGCGGCGACCCATCCGTGGTGTAAGAAGCCTCTCGCTCGATAAAGTCTTCCAGACGGATGGAATAAAACTGAGGTGGACGGCTTATGTGGTTAAATCCCTGGCCTCATTCCGCATAGGTAAAAGTCCTGTCATCACTAGAGACTTTACTCGTGCTCTCTGCCTCTCATTCACCACACGTAAGAAGCCTTTGCGTTCTAGTCCGGCAAACGAAAGAGTTCAGTGATGGAAACAGGCATTCTGGGAGGTTAGTCTTGCGGCATTGTACGGTTTCTGTCACGTGCCCATAGGGCGATGCCGGGCTTTCGAGCATTGGTGGTATAAAGTTGAGAATAAGTGCTTCCCAAGCAGTGGATCCATGTTCGATTCCTGGCCAACGCAGTGTCAGAGGAATGTCACATCAGTTCCCTTTTCGACTCAGACAGCAATTGAAACGTGCGATACATTCTGCTGGACGTGTAAGAAAGCACAAAGGGCCCGACATCGCATGTTCTTATGTTACAGCGGCAAAACAGACCTAATGTTGAACGTATTGGACTGACCCTTGGCTAAATGGCTTTTCCCTGACCGGGAATCGAACCCGGGCCGCAGCGGTGAAAGCGCCGAATCCTAGCCACTAGACCACCAGGGAGAAGGTTCGAGCACCTGGCAAATTCCTCGGATGATAGCTTCTACGTGGAAGTCTTCCTGGAGAAAATGGAGTTTCTCTGATCCCCTGGTTCCATCGGAGAAAACAGCGTTGACATGTTCCCAACAATTGACAAACCAGCCGTTGGAACAAAGAGGACCTTAATGGGGTTTCTTGAATGCATGCAAACACTCTGAAGGAGACATGATTTGAGCTGGTTTCACAACACTGGTGGTATAGTGACGACCTTGGGTGCCTTCAAAGTCACTAGTGAGCTGCAGAAAACAGGTAACTTTGCCTGAGCAGGGACTTGAACCCTGGGCCCTCAGATTAAAAGTCTGATGCTCTACCGACTGAGCTACACAGGCTTCATGCTACAAACCCTCTAGAGGGAGGAAGTACGCAATAGAGGAAGTAACTTATACTTCAGCGAGAGCAACCTCCATAGAAGGCCGGGTCAAATACTGTTGGTCATGCCCCACCTGTGCCTGGAACCCGATTGATACATCAGTGCCCGAGTAGGTAGAAGAACACCGGACCTTTTGACAGGTGGTATTTGTCTTTATCGTAGGGCAAAAATCAATGACACGTTTGTCACCTGTTGACATGCCAGCACCAGGGTTCACAACACTGGTGGTATAGTCACAACCACAGATCCCTCCAAAGTAGTTGTGCTGTGTTTGTGTTTGGACTCGACCTTGAAAGTCACAAGTTGCTGGAACGAATGGCCCCTTGTCTTTCAGCTGTGGCGGTGCGACCACTCCTGCGTGTAGTGCTAATGGAGCGGCGACCCGTCCGTGGTGTACGCAGCCTCTCGCTCGATAAAGTCTTCCAGACGGATGGAATAAAACTGAGGTGGACGGCTTATGTGGTTAAACCCCTGGCCTCATTGCGCATAGGTAAAAGTCCTGTCATCACTAGAGACTTTACTCGTGCTCTCTGCCTGTCATTCACCACACGTAAGAAGCCTTTGCGTTCTAGTCCGGCAAATGAAAGAGTTCAGTGATGGAAACAGGCATTCTGGGAGGTTAGTCTTGCGGCATTGTACGGTTTCTGTCACGTGCCCATAGGGCGATGCCGGGCTTTCGAGCATTGGTGGTATAAAGTTGAGAATAAGTGCTTCCCAAGCAGTGGATCCATGTTCGATTCCTGGCCAACGCAGTGTCAGAGGAATGTCACATCAGTTCCCTTTTCGATTCAGACAGCAATTGAAACTTGCGATACATTCTGCTGGACCTGTAAGACAGCACAAAGGGCTCGACATCGCATGTTTTTATGTTACAGCGGCAAACCAGACTTATTGTTGAACGTATTGGACTGACCCTTGGACTGACCGGGAATCGAACCCGGGCCGCGGCGGTGAAAGCGCCGAATCCTAGCCACTAGACCACCAGGGAGAAGGTTTGAGCACCTGGCAAATTCCTCAGATGACAGCTTCTACGTGGAAGTCTTCCTGGAGAAAATGGATGTTGGGTCCAACCTGCCAACACTTAAACAATCGCAGAGACACCTGACACATGAAGACAAACTCGAGAATCTCAGCTTCTTTTACTCGTGCATGAGGGGAGCCTCTCTGAACACAACAACCTAGTGGTCAGCTGGAGAACTCCGAACTCCTCTCTCACACACGGGTCTTTTATCGAGATCAGTATGAAAGTCACTCCTTCTACATCTGGTGCAATAAAGTACAAGACAAGTCCATATATGGTAGATAACATATACATAGGTTGTGAAGTTTCCTCCTTTGATGCAGGCGGTTGAGACCCCCTTTCCCAAACACTACAAGTCGTAAAAGATGCATGCAGGCATAGCAAGATAGTGGACAGCTCCATGTGGTGTCAAATACCTATGGAGCCGTTAAGCAATAAATGTGGTCTGCAAAACCTCCTCCTGACATAGGTGGTAAAACCACTCTCCTCTAATACTATAAATCGTTCCATGTTTATAAAAGTTAAAGCAAGAAAAGGTTACAGGTCACAGAGACACAGACAGGACCAAACACAGAGAGGACAATGCTTATGCTCCATATCCTCTAACAATCCCTCCTGTTTGTCCTCCTGTGTACCCTGGGCAAGAAAAAAACTTTAACATTATATACATGAATAGCAAACACAATCTGCACGAATCATCATCAGACACATTCCACTTGATCTCTCATTTTCGGAACATGCATCATACATCAGGCATTGATTATTCTGCTATGTTGATTAGGGAGATACACTCTTCCCGCTCGTCATCCTCGTAGATCTCTTTCTCCAGTTCCAGTTGTTGGATTGTGAACTGCTGTGACACTGCCGTTTCAGCACTCTTCACAATGAGGCTACGGACACAGGGTATAACACAACAGGCCGAGAACATGAATAGAAGCAATACTATTCCTATTGCAGTAAGGAAAGCCACAATAGTGGATTTCCATTGCCCAAACATTGAATCAAACCACTTCCCCCATGGATTTTCAACTCCAGAGTTTCGTGCCAATTCTTCCTTCAGACTTTTCAGGTTCTTTAGAGCGATGCTGACTGAACCGCCTGGAGCTGTGTTATTTGGAATAAAAGTACAACATTCATCACCGAACATAACACACAATCCTCCTTTCTCTGCTAACAACATGTCAACTCCCATACGGGTCTGCCATGCCATTAGAGGTACTACAGGTGCTGTTATTTCTAAGTTAGTCTGAAGATCTCTTACAGACACAGGTTTAGACACTGCACTTGATGTTATTCTGCCGTTTGCTGATTGCACAAAAATACGGTTGTTTGAAGCGGAAACTCCCTCAACGGCTACCCCCATGTCTCGGTTCTGTCCGTCACATTCCATGTGGTGGTGCAGGTTGGAAATTCTCCCAGTCGCTGTCCCTTTCCTGACCTGTGAAAACACTCAAACGTACAGTTTGCACAAACCCCACTGGCCGGGAACTCCCCAGATTTACTAGTTGTTCTCTGTATGGGTTCCCCTGTAGGCCACTTGGGATCTATAGATTCACATACTGTCCAAATGCGTCTAGATATGTTGTACACATTAAAGTAAATGTTTTTTCCTGCTAGTCCCATTACTGCTCTCATTGTACAGGGTACTTCACAATATTTTTTGTTAAACAGGACTCTAGGGATGTAGTCCTTTAGTGGAGTTCCTGTGACTTGAGCGGTTAGTCGAATACTGCAAGAATCCTCTGACACCAGCTCCCTGTCTCGAGCTTCTTGATAACAGGAATGTGTGTCATAAGGAAAAGGAACCATAGTCAGTTGTGGTCGTGCTTTGGCACAGATCACACAAGATCCTTCAGTAATTGTCTTGGCCGTATAGTTGGTATATGCCAGCCATAGATTACCATCTGGATTGTCCTTGAGGTAATCCCGTGCTGCCTCCCATGCGTCCCAGTCTCTGATGGCTCGGCTCGGACGATGCAAGATGACCTTCACTGGAGATCCCTGCCCTGGTAAGAGACCATCTTCCCACAGCAACAGAGTCACTATAGCTATCACAGCTACAGTTCCAGCAATTACCACTGCACACAGCTTACCCCTCGACATCATAGCTGGGAGTAGGGATCAGATGATTTTTTCTGCAGCCAAGGGCTTTGGTGCCGGCCGACTTCCACCCTACTCAGATGTCAGCGGTGTCAGCTTTTTGCAGTGGCTCTGGTGAATCCACGTGTCTCTTTCTGCTATCTTCAACGCTGTGGGTGTGGTCAGCAGGACTGTGTAGGGACCTTCCCAGCGGGGGCTGGACCAGTTCTTCCGTTTAATCACTTTGATGAGGACCTGGTCACCTGGCTGTATAAGCGTTGCCTGAGGAGACAGATCATTATCTGGCAGATTATTTGCATTAACAACCTCTTTCTCCTTCAGCATTTTACACATCCAGTCTGCTAATGTGTGTGTGTCTTCTGCCTTTTCTTTAACATTAGTCATCATTGGTAACACGAAAGATCTCCCATGCAAAATCTCAAAAGGAGTTAATCCTTTATCTGTAGGAGTAATGCACATATACATTTTTACCAAATCTAAACACTCAGGCCATGGTCTGCCTGTCTGCTCCATGGTCTTTTTCAGTCTGCCTTTTACGGTGCCATTTGTTCGTTCCACCAATCCTGCACTTTGTGGGTGGTATGAACAGTGATTTTTCAGACGTATTCCTAGATGTTCTGCCATTCGCGACACTACTTCGTTCACAAAATGTGTCCCGTTGTCACTATAGAATACTTCTGGGATGCCATGTTGTGGTATTATGTGCAACAGATGAGACATGATCTACAAAATTTTTGAGTAAGTATTAATCCCATAAGTTCCATTGTTACCATCCATCCCCCCTGTTGAGACATGGCACGGCCCATGGCTCATTACAGCTGCTGTATGGAACAGACTTCTGGGTAGGCATGGCTTCTTGTTAATGTAGTAAACATCATTTTCAATTTGTGCTCCGTTTTTGAGCCAGTTTGTCACTTCTTGCTTAGGAGAGTTAGCTTGCATGTCTAATAATTTCTATGTCCAGTGGCACTTGAGGAGAATCCTGTGCCACCATGACCATTGTTCCATGTTTTCCTTCTGCTGCTTCTTTTGCTATTTTGTCTGCAAACGCATTTCCTAGTGAAACTGAATCTTTCCCTTTTGTATGTGCCGCACATTTACACACTGCTAATGCTTTTGGCAAAAGCACAGCTTGTAATAATGCTTCCAACAGTTTTGCATGTTGCACTGTCTTTCCTGTAGAAGTTGTCATTCCTCTACGAGCCCACTGGGCAGCAAAGCAATGTAATGTAGAAAAAGCAAACTGACTGTCTGTGTACACTGTCAGTCTTTTCCCTTGTCCAGCTCTACACGCTTCAGTTAATGCTACGATTTCTGCAGCTTGTGCAGAATAGTGAGATGGTCAGGTCGTGGTTTACACTGCTGTTCTGTGTCAGTTAAACAACGATGTGGTACCCCCTCCTCAGGATGTGGGAGGAGGGTTGCCGGGTTCAGAGTTGAACATCTTTTAATAGTCAAATGTGGTTGTGAAAGCAACGTTGACAGCAAAGACAAATGTCTCGCAGGAGACAGAAATGTCATTTTTGTCTGAGTCAATAACATGTCTACTTCATGAGGCACTAGCAGCTGCAGCGGGTGATAAAGTACAACCTCAGCTGAGGCTTGTATGGCTAACGCTGCAGCACACACAGCTCTGACACAGCTAGGCAAAGCACATGCAACTGGATCTAATCTCTTAGAGTAGTAAGCCACAGGCTTCATCTTGCCTCCCATCTGCTGTGCTAACATAGACGTCATAAATGAACCCTTACAATCAACAGTCTGCACAAAGGGCTTGGTGTAGTCTGGTAACCCAATAACAGTGGAGCTGGTAAGTGCTTGTTTCAGCTCGGTGAAAGCTTTTTCTGCTGCATCTGTCCACTGCAAAGTTTGTTTCATAGTCATTGGTTCACCATAGATGAGATCTAACAACGGTTGTGTCATTTGTGCATAATTTGGGATCCACAGTCTACAATAGTTGCACAACCCTAGAAAACTCATCATGTGTTGCTTTGTGACGGGTTTCGGTGCATCTAATATAGACTTCTTCCTGGTGTCTGTGATTCTTCGACCTTCAGGAGTTACTTCATGACCTAAGAAAACTACAGCTTGTCTGGCCCACTGTAACTTTGAAAGTGAGGCCTTGTTTCCTGTTTTATGTAAATGTTTAAATAATGCCACAGAAACCTGCTTGTTATGTTTTTCTGTGTCTGATGCTATTAATAAATCATCTACATATACCAATAGTTGGCTATGTTCGGGCATTTGGAAATCAGCTAGACAATTATTTATTTCTGCAGTGAATATAGTGGGACTGTCACAAAAACCTTATGGTAACCGAGTATAAGTATACTTCTTTCCCTGATATGTAAAACCAAACCATCCCTGTGACTCTTGTGCTAATGGGATGGAGAAGAAAGCATTACTTAAATGAGCTACAGTAAACCACTTCATTTCAACTCTTAACTGGTTTAACAATGTGTGTGGGTCAGGCATGGGGCCCTGCTTTCCACAGCTTGATTTACTGCTCTCAGGTCCTGGACCATCCTCCATTGTCCCGTCTCTGCCTTTCTGACAGGAAAAATGGGAGTATTACATGAGGCATCTGGAGCTTGAATTATGATACCTGCTTTAATCATATCAGCTATCACTGGCTGGATGCCTTTCTCTGCATCTGGTTTAAGTGGATACTGACGGACACGAGGTCTATAGTCCGTTTTTGGTTTTATCACTACAGGTTGAGCAGTAGTCATTAAACCTACATCTGCTTTTCCCTTAGACCAAAATTCATCAGGAACTGTTTTCAACAGTGGATCTGTTACTGTTGACATTATTGGGCATGGCTGTCATTTAGACTCATAAAAACTCTCTAAGTGGGTGTATGGTGTGAGCGTCACCACCCAACCTAAAGGTTTTCTCCATCTGTCTCGGGTGTGATTTATTTCCCACCCGTCTTGATCAGGCTCTGGCCTCCAATGGGTGTGTCTCATTTTCTCTTTCAACCACGGGCCCAGAAACTCCCATTTGTGCTGGGGGTCTCTGGTCACAGAGACATGCGGCTGTGAGCCATGATTTTTAAACAGCTTGAAAGCTTTATCTGGCAATACAACGTCACAGGCTGATGTTCCTTTGCCATCAGTGTAATAATGTTGTAACGTTACACGTCACCAGCTTATCATATTGGTGATCTGACCCTGGGTCATGTTTGTACCAGAGGGTAACATGCATCTTGCTTGGAGACATAGAAACGTAGTCTCCTGATTGGCTATCAGCCAGTTTTAATAATTCTTTCCCTATTTTCCCCGGGTCTGGATTTGGGAAATCTAAAGACCAATAATACTGTGGTATCCCACTAGCTAAAAGGGGATATGTAGGCACTGTTTCATCTTTTCCTATAGCCACCATTCCTTTTAAGGTGGGTACGACGGAAATATGTAATTTTATCATTAGATCTCGCCCTAAGAGGTTCACTGGACACGCTGGACACATAACTACAGGTGCTGTTGTTTCTAAGTTAGTCTGAAGATCTCTAACAGACACAGGTTTAGACACTGCACTTGATGTTATTCTGCCGTTTGCTGATTGCACAAAAATACGGTTGTTTGAAGCGGAAACTCCCTCAACGTGCTCTTTTAAAACTGTGCGATCTGCTCCTGAATCACATAAAAAAACAATGTCGCGACCTTCTACTGTCAAGGTTCTGGTGGGAGTGTTCTTATTACCGGTCTGTGCTACTAATGTTTCAATCACACAAGTGAGATCTAAAAAATCATCAGGTCTGTCCATGTCTGGTGAACTCTCCTGCGGGCCTAGTCAATTATTAGGATTAAATGGATTTGGTTTATTGTACTCTGCAGGCCTCTGTTGCTGCTTTCTAGGGTTCTCGGGGCAGTTTCTGGCCATGTGTCCTGGCTTGTCACAAATGTAACAGCGATCATGCTTAGGTGGATCTCCTCTACCCCGACCACGCCCCCTTCCTCTGAGCCCCCCTCGGCCTCTACCGGAGGACCATTGGAAAAACACTTCTGCTTCTGAGTTATCATCTGCCCCAAATAAGCCAAATATAGTTGCTGCATCAACATTTTTCTTTTTCTTCGCTAATACTTCACTCGCATGTCTGGCAAAGTTCATAATTTGGTGAACGGAGTCAGTAGTATAATTTACATTATGTTTTCTGATAAAATAAGAGATTGGGCCTCTAAATCCCGCTAATAACGCCTGTTGCTAAAAGGTTCCTCTCCTTCTTCGTCACTTTGCCTGATTAATTCCTTAATGCTCTTAATCTTGATGCTGCGCTGCAGCAAGCACACGCATCGCTTCCCTAGTCTTGTTATCTCTGCTCCAATCTACTCCACTGGCTCCTCTACATCTAACTGGCCTCCCTTCACATTCCACAGAGGCATCTGTTTATACGGTGGGGGCAGCGCAGTAAATGCAAATGTGTGCTTTAAATCAGGATGGATGTTTACATATGTCTGTGGTCGTGTCTGCCCTACTGTGGTGTTAACTCTGTCCTCATCTTTCCAAACTCCCTTCTTTTTTAATTCTTCATATTTACCATCATAAATTTTCTTTGTCGATCTCAATCTTTCTTTTTTTTAACCACTTATCAACTGTTCACAAGCTTTTTTCCCACTGATTCAACATTGTCAGTGGCCTGCAGCCACCACCATCAACACACTCTCCATTTTTTCTCCTCCTGAGATTTCACTTCTCTCACTCACCTCACAGGAGTGAGAAGGAAAAACAAACAAACAAACTAACACTTTGTTATCACCATTAGATTTCCACTCTCAACGGTGACCTTTCAACTATTTTACCCATCTTTCTGTCTAATTTAGACAGAAAGCTGTGACAGTTGTCAGTAACTAATTTGCCACTTTATTAATAGCCTTTATTAATAGCCTTTATTAATTGACTTTGTTAATAGGCTTTATCTATAGCCTTTATCAATATACCTTATTATTAGGCTTTATCAATAGCCCTTTATTAATACACCTTATTAATAGGCTTTATTAATATATTGTACTAATAGACTTTTGGACTGAGTCAACGATCCGCCACCACCTCACGTGTTCATCGACTGCACCAAGCTTCTACAGGTCTATCACCTGCGGGTGTAGCTGAAAACGTGAGCAGCGATTTTAATTTTGGCTCAGTCCTACTGTTTGCAAACTTAATGTGAGAATCCGAGCCCCGCAACCTAGGCGGTGAAACTTCTGACTTGGATTCTCCTAATAACCCACAGTTTCCTTAATTCACCCTTCGTATAGTGCGTGTGGCTGGGTTGCGTTAACACCGTCAGGTTTCCCCCAGTCACACGTTTTCTGCGTCAATGGGTGACTCTCAGAGCTCTTTTTATTAGGAAAAGTATGAAAGTCACTCCTTCACATCTGGTCAAACAAGATACAAAGCCAATCCATATATGGTGAATAAGATACATAGGAAGTCATTATGCCATGAATACAGTTTTGTGAAGTTTCCTCCTAGCGTGGATGGTTAAACATTCTTCCCTAGCACAACAAGGTCATGGGGAGAACCTGCAAGCATAGCAAGATATCACAGAGACACAGAAAGGACCATTTCACAGAAAGGACTATGCTCCATATCCTCTAACAAACTGGCTCTAAAAACAGTCGAGGCTTGTTCTGTGTTTTCTTAAAGTCTCTGAGGTTTAACACACACAGGCCTGTGTGAGGCTGTTAAAACCAAAGAGCAGGAGGCAGACGATGCTTCAGCTCAGTCCTCAGTGACAGTGAGCTTCTGAGTCATCTGGACCCATTTAGGAGAAGATTTAACTAGATATTAAATAAACCCCGATGGAAAAGCACAACATCCAACACTTTAGCTCGTCCACGGTGAAAAGCCTCATCCAACGCTACAACAAAACACAGACACGAATTAAACTTAGTGAAAACGTCCCCTGAGGAAGTGACGTCTGAAAACACTTCACAAGTTTCACAGAATGTGTCCAGTTCTTTCCCTCTGCATCTGAAACCAGTTAAATGAGTGAAGGAAAAGCTGAGAACAAACAAGATTCTGGAGATCGGTTGAGAATTCAGCAAAGGAGAAGCCGTTGGAAGGAATCAGAAGGAAACAGCAGCTCATTAGACTGTTTAACACTGATATACAAGAACTACACAAAGACCTGATCTCACACTCTGGAGAGAACAGAGGACCACAATCACAAAACACAGCTGACACCCTGAGTCTATGAAGGAACAACGTGGAAGCTTGGATGCGTCTGGCGTTGGTGAAGATTCTCCACAGAGTCCAGCTCTGCTCCAATCCAACGAGAACAGAGACGTCGCAGGAGGCACAATTACAACAAAACATTAAATCGCTGGAGATGAGCTGCTTCTCCACATGACGATGTCCTGGCAGAAGAAACTAAAGTCAGAGCTGAACACAACACTCGACAGGAAACTAGAACGACTACGAGAGAAGGAGGCGGCAGCCAATAACGTCCTCAGGGAGGATGACGCGCTGCAGCTCGGCCTCGTCCTGGGCTGGGACGGCACCATGAGCACGGCCAACGGCGGAGGCAGCGTCCAGCACGTTCCCCTCTCTGCTGAGCTTCCACTGTGGCAGGAAGCCACTTAGAGTCTCAATGAGAGTAGAGTTTACAGCATCACGAGGCGGCGTCTGCGGCGCCATCCTAGAAGCAGAAGCAGCTTCTCAGCAACATCAGCCACGAAACGGTGGAAACAGTCACAAGCTCCGCGTTCAGCACCGGTCGTCTTCAGTCCTTTGAACTTGGCTCACGCACCAGCTCGTTCCCATCCGAGCATGAAGTGAAGCCGTAGCAGCTTTAATAAGCCCGTGGAGAGCACACGCTCAGCAGGCTCCCTAACGATCAACCAGACTGTGCAGAGGGTGAGTAGCACCAGGTTCCTGGGTGTCACATCACAGAGGATCTCTGCTGGACCGACAACTCTGCAGCACTGGCCAATAAATCACAGCAGCGTTTCCACAAGAGCAGTTCCTGAATGTGAATGAAACTGGTCTGTGAGCTGTGTATGGACCTCAGGGTTTCTAGGTCCACCACACCTGAGGTTACCCATCACCCACAGCTGCTCAGGTGTGTAATGATGCTCAGTAGCAGGAGGAGGATTGTTCCAACTGGAAACAAACGCGTAGACTCGTCTGTAGCATTGGAAGGAATGTGTAACGCACACAGATCATCAACTCCATCTACAAGCAACTGCAGCTCTGCCTCAGACACTGAGGACGTCTGTCCACACATCCCTCCACAGTCTCTCACCTCTAGAAGAAAGAAGAGGAAACTCAGAAACACCCAATCTGAGACAGTCTCCTCTCCACAAGTTCACTTTAAATGTCTGATGCAAAGCTTCAGTTAATACTTCATCTTAGGTTTATAACAAGCCACATGATCAGTGACATTTCAACAGCTAACCCACATCATTTTGTCTCCATTGACCAGCTGCCCTTTCAACTATGTCCAGGAAGATCAAGACCACTCACAAGTCCATGAAGGACCCACTGAACGAACCTGTAACGGTGGAGGAGGAGTCAGTAGTTGAGTTCACACCTGCTCACTGCCCTCAGGCCTATTTCCCACAACGAGCCCGTTCTCTACATGTGTGGAGTGAAACCTACCTGGAGGATGAATCTGTGTCTCCACCAACTTCCCTCAGACTGAAGAAGCTTCTGGACAGATGGAGAAACGTTTCTACCAAATAGAAGAAGCCCAGTCGCCGCAATAATAACACTAATCAGTTTTCAGTGTGTGGCTTGATCCTAAAAGCAGATTTCAGTTACAATTAAATACTAGTTTGCATAAAACATAGTTTCCAACTTAAACTGACAGTCACTAAAGCCAACGTCTAAATGGATTCAATACAAAACAACAACAGGAGTCAGCACCTTGTAGTCACAGCCAACAAGCTCACGTGGTTTTACAACAAGTTTTCTACAGAAAATCTAGGAGCTCACAGCATTTCTGCAAAGTAGAAACAGCTTAGATTTGTCTAAACCAGCTCAGTTCCTTTCATTTCTAGCTGGTTGGCTCTAAGCTACATATGTTACAGAATCCTTTCCAACTATCGCGCCTCATATACTGAATGTGCATAAGCAACCACACCTCTGATCGTGAGCCAGGCTCTGCCAGTCATGACGCCTGCTCTTCCTGTGTCACGCACAGTAAGCATGAAGCAGCCAATGGCTCCATTTTCTCCTCCTCCACCAGCTTTACGAAGCAAAAATATATAAACATAACCATATTTCTGATAAACGTGAGACGTCTTCTGACGTCTTTAAGTGTAGTTATAGCTTTGTGAGATCAGACCGTTCTCTACTGATCCCACAGCTACAAACTATTAGTGAGGAGCAAAAGAATGAAAGTGTGCAAAGAAAAGGTTTAGTAGAGACGCTTCACTAGAATCCACCTATTGAAAATGTATGTACAGAGAAAACCAATATTACTGCTTCTGTGTTTCTACAACCATTTACTGCAAATGTCCTGGTGCATATAAGAAAAGTTTATCACTGAGTGAATATAAAGTAACCTCATACTGTTTGTGGCCTTAGGGAAGAACTTGAATGCAGTGTTTTCAGCAAGCTGAGTGTAAACCAAGTGGATTTAGTCTGTGTATGTAGAACATTACATACATTTTATTGGGTTTTTGTATTTGTAATTGAGTGAGATAGAGAGAACGATGACAGTTGGAAGTAACATTCATTCATCTTCTACCGCTTCTTCTTCTTCGTGTGCTGGAGTCTATCCCAGCTGGCTATGGGCGAGAGGCAGGGTTCACCCTGGACAGATCCCCAGTCTGTGGCAGGGCCACACATCCTTCCTTAGCTGATGGTTCCACAGCTGACAATGGTGTGAGCTGGTCCCACAGCAACCAGCAGAAGCAGGATTCTGTGGACCAGCTTCTCGCGTCCAGTAGCTGTGTCACAGACCCTGTATGTGTGTGTTGCTGCATTCATGTCATTCACTACATTCATTCACTGTGTAGATGGTCGACTCCCACCTATCAGTGAGTTTCTTCTTACCCTCTACTTCCTGTTGCTAGAAGCTCTCTATCTCCAGAGACCTTCAGAAGTTCACGTATCAGCTGACTTTCAAAGTTGGAACCTTGGTCACTATGAATGTTCTATAAACCCGTAGACACAGAAGTAACGACCCCAAAGAACTCTGGCCACCTGCTCAGCCGTCTGATTGCATGGAAATGTCTGAGCCATCCTTGGGAAACGGGCTGTTACGACTAAGACATGAAGACATGATCCTCTGCTGACGAGTCGATACAGACCAGCTCCAGAGGCCTAGTAGTTTGCATACTCTCCAGTGGAGCCTCCCCTCAGGCTCAGACGTACATAGTCTCTACATCCCTGTCAATGTCAGGCCAAAACAAATCTCTGTCTCGACAAATACAGGATTCTCAACTGTGACTAAAGTCCAGCCATGTCATGAGCAACCACAATGGAGAAATTCAATTGTTAAAACAGCTACAAAAAATATTAAGGTGCAAAGAAAATGACCCATTATGCAAATTCCCAACTGTTCCAAATACCAGACACTGAACATAAAGTCCCAGATCAACTACAGCAGATGATCTGCACGGTGGCTGTTAGACTGGTTGGTTGTAGAGTCTAACAGCAGTGGATGAAGGATCTGTGGCATCGCTCCTTCCTACACTTGGGTTTAGTCGTGTCAGGTCTTAAACTTACTTGTAAAGTGTCTTGAAACAACTGCTGCTGTGAATTGATGTCATATAAATAAAGCTGAATTGACCTGAATCCCACCTACTGTGCAGGGCTACAGGGCGTCGTCCTTAACTGAATCACACAGCGTTTACTTTACATTTCAGTGGACGACGTTGAAATGCAGACCTTCACGACATCCTGTAAAACCAGCAGCTTGGATTCTGGTTGTTGTTTTATTTTGAAAGGTCTGTTTCCAGGTTTGTCATTTGCTCATTATTTCAGCTTTACTGTGTTGGTAGTTTTCACCTGTCGTCTCTCTTTCTCTCTCTCTGCTTATTGAACTTATAGCCTCAGTTTGCTCCACGTCCTTGTGTGATTGTAATCTCATATCACTGGCGTCTGGTTTTGTTCTTTGCCGTCAAGTTGCCGACAAGTTTTTGCCATGTTTTTGTCCAAGAGGATTTCTTTGTTCAACTTTTTAAATATATCTTTATTGACAATTTCACACATAATACATAGAATGTAATGTAACACATGAACACCACAAACACATATGGAAAATTATAACAATAATAGCAAGAACAACAGTTCAGAACCACTACCACAATAGCAGCAACAGCAAAAATAGTCATCGCTATGTACAATTCTATCATTAATATTATTACAATTATATATAATAATAACATCATTATCACTATCACTACCATTAGCTTCATCATCATTAGAGGATGGAAGCGTCTGGCTGACGGTTAACATCTGAGGAATGTCCTGCTTCTTTCTACCATGTGTTCAATGATCTTTGAACTTTCTTTAAATGTTTCTTAAGGTTTACGATGTAGTAAAGTGGCTGAAACAGAGCTGAACAACTAGAGAACGAGTTGAAACGAAACGAAGCATAATGGACTAACATTAAGTTAGTGACTGATGCGCTGAATAAAGCAAAGCCCAGGCTTAAACCTGCAGCTTGTCAGCTTCGTGTCCTCCTTGGGCAGCGTCTGCTCCCAGACAGACAGGCAGTCGCTGTGTCTGCAGCAGATGAGCGGCTGGTTGCAGCGGAACCAGGAGCCACCGCTAAACAACACAGCTACACGAAGCCCAGGATGTTAGAGCAGCGGGAGTTGATTCCCTGAAGACTGAACAGTGGCCTCAGCAGCGAATCAGCTGCTGTCAGCGCAGAGACGCAGAAACATGTTGCTCTTAGAAAAACAAGCCTGACACACAAGTGAATGATTTGTTCCCTCAATGTTACAACCGAGTGAAATAACCACGTGGTTATTAGTAACAAAGGCTCTAAGCTGTGATGTCACACGTCATCAACAGTTTCTGCCTAAAACAAATCAAACTAAACCTGTAATAGAAATCACAAAACTGAATGGATGGGTTGTAGTTTTTAAAAGGAGTCTGTTGTTACTGTAATAACGACTCAAATGACAACACTGTGGCCGCTGTTAACAGGTGTGTTGAGGTAGTTCTACAGGCCGGGTGTAGTCTCTGTGCTTTTATTTTGATAGTTAATGGCGGAAGCAGTGGTTATGCCTAGATGTGCTCTTGATTATTTGGCATGTTTAATGTGACAGTGATCAGATAAATAGTTTTACTGCGGTGACCTGTCTTAAATCCCAGAGATACTGCATGTACGTGCTCGTAGAACAGCTTTGCTGAGAGCTTAGACTAGAGCTTCATCATTTCACAACCACAGAACAATATTTCTACACCCGCTTATCTGACGCTGCCTTGGAATTATTGTTTGTTTGCTTATTTCTTATTACTAAACGTCCAGATTGACCCATTTATTCAACAACCCACTGAGAAAGCTTTGACAGGGAAGTACCTTCACTTTGCATGTATATCTGTGGATTATTCATCCTGAGTTGGACGCTGCTCTCTGTCTCACTGCTCGGCCAGCATCCGACCCAGAGCCCACAGTGACACACCTCTGAACTCTTAACATTTTTCATGTTGGGAGATTTTTTTTAAAGTTCTTTAAATTATGTGATGCATGTGTTTGCAAAACAAAACTGGATTAATTCAATAACACACATGTTGGTTTTCTTTTTCAACCTGAAACGGCAGAGAGCCAGTACAGAGCCTTTCTCCAGCTGAAGGCTTTGAAGACCGTGTCCTACTCCTCCGAGCTGCAGAAAGAGCCTGATCCGTTTTCCTTTATTTGTTTTTGTCAACTTGTCACTATTTGTTCACAGTAAGCTAAAGAGAAGCCAGTCAACATAAAAGCAATGAATATTTAGACCAGACACTAAAGATTAGAGATTAAATTGCAATAAATGTTCTTGTGCCGTGTTGATGAAGACACAGACACACAAAGAACTGGCAGAAAACCTGATGAGAGAAAAAGTTCAAGGCTCAACTACGACATGATGCTTGAGCTCACGCTGACCTGACAGAGCAGCAGTCATTGAACATCACATGTCCATCTACACTGGCTCAGAACTTGGACTGTGCTTCACTGGATTTTGCTCACGTCATGACGACAAACACATTTTACCTTGTTCAGATGGCAGTGGTTCACTTTGACTCAATTTACACTTTATTTCTGTGAACTGACTTGAGTATTCTTGGTCCAAAGCATCCACAGGCCTGATGCTGCTAAAAGGAGACTATGCTGATCTCTCCTCTCCAAAAGTCATGTCTTATTTTAATGAAGTCACTTTCAGCTCATCGTTATTGACAATTGTGTCTCTGAGAAAACCAGAGGTTGGTTGTGTTGTCACTTCTTTTCTAAACACTGCATCCATGTTATTGTGACACTTTAATTCCATTATTTGTTGACAGTTCCATTTACAGTACAAACTGCTAAAATAACAACTGGTTTTGGAGCCAGGGGCTGCAGAACCTCAAGATGATGGGAAATGCCTGGATCTCACCTCATCTAGGATCTGATTGGTTCAGGTGTTGACCGTTCTTGACTTTCTGCACAGACGACAGCTTTACTGCTGGCAAAGTTAGAAACCATCTGACCTGATCTGGCTCCTGCTCTGATCTGTTTTCCCAGTTGCGGTTCATCTCCAACAAGCTGACTTAGTTTAGTTTTAGACAGAAGGTAGATCAACCTGCTGCTAAACAATAACTAGGCCACGTTTAAAGACGTCCACATGCTGGGAAAGCTTTCACAACATGTTCATGCTTCTCCAGCGTCGACAACTTGATGTTCTGCCACAGGTTTCTACAAAGTGGGATTTTGTAGAATACTTACAAAACACAGCACAGTTTTCCAAATCCTTTCAATGATAAAGGTTTTGTTCCGTAAACGTTTGGTGCTCAGATACAAATTTCTCCACAACTAGAATTTTATCTCTAGCATGAACCTGTTGATGCTGCTGGATATGATGTTTTGCCCCTGTTTAAAAGTTTCTGTGCAGTGTGAATACACTGGTGGCATTTTAGGATGGAAGAGGTAGAAAAGATTTTAACACAACTAACAGGAATGAAGTCTTTTGCCAATGTGAAAACGCAGGTGGGAGGAATTTGAGAACATTTTTCCACACTGTTCACACCAGTAAGGCTTCTCGCCAGTGTGAATACGTTGGTGTCTTCGTAAGTTGCTGGAATGAGAAAACGTTTTTCCACACTGTTCACACCAGTGGGGTTTCTCTCCAGTATGAATATGTTGATGTCTTTGTAAGTTGCTGGGGTCAGAGAAGGTTTTTCCACACTGTTCACACCAGTGGGGTTTCTCTCTAGTGTGAACACGTTGATGTCTTACTAATGTACTACGCTGATGAAAAGCTTTTCCACACTGTTCACATGAGTGAGGTTTCTCTCCAGTGTGAACACGTTGGTGTCCCTGTAAGGTGCTGAGTTCAGAGAACGCTTTTCCACACTGGTCACACCAGTAAGGTTTCTCTCCAGTGTGAACACGTTGATGTGACCATAATCTATTGAAACGAGAGAACTCTTTTCCACACTGATCACACCAATAAGGTTTCTCTCCAGTGTGAACACGTTGATGCATCACTAACCTGTTGAGTTGAGTGAACGCTTTTCCACAATGTTCACATGAGTGAGCTTTCTCGCCAGTATGAATACGACAGTGGATTTTCAAAGTCTTTGACGTGTGGAAAGCTGCTCCACAGTCGTTGCAGGTGTACGGTCTTTCTCCTGTATGAATCTGCTGATGGGTCTTTAGGCTACTTTTCCTAGTAAAAGCTTTTCCACACTGGTCACAGCTGTATGGCTTCTCTCCAGAGTGAACCTTCTGATGTGTCTTTAGCTCTGATGGGCTGATGAAGGCTTGGTCACATTGCTGCCTTGAAGTCCTTCTACCTCTGGGTTTCTAGAGGGACAGATATAGAAGTGGAGAAAATTAAATCTCATGATGGCACAAATAACTACAACACAAAAAGACAGCAAGGTCCCCAGAACTTCTGCTGCTTTTGATTATCCTAGGATACGGTCAGAAAGCCCAGAGGAACTGATTGAAGTTGATGAACACTGATTGTAATGGTGAATTTCAACATAGGCTGAAATATGAAGAAAAACAGTTTTTAAAAAAACCCAGGTTTAAGCATCTTAATTAATTAAAATTAAACAGTATGGTGCATTTTAAATGGTAAATGGTCTGTATAGCGCTTTTCTACCTATTGGTACTCAACGTGCTTTGACACTGCTTCTCATTCACCCATACGCGCACACAAACACACACATTCACACACCAGTGGCAGAGCTGCTATGCAGCTTAGGCTGACACACCGGGGGCAACTTGTGTCAGTGTCTTGCCCAGGGACACTTCGGCACATGACTGGGGAAGCCAGGAATCGAACCACCGATCCTGCGATTGTGACAGTCACATGCTCTACCACTGAGCTACACCCTCATATATAATTGACAGTCCTAAGTCAAAGGGTTTCAAGTGCATTTCAAGGGAAAAATGACTCGTACAAAGATATTTATATTCAAAGATAGAATCACACATGAAATGGTAATGTCAGGAGTGGGATTTGAACCCACGCCTCCAATGGGAGACCAGAAATTCCTCGGCTGGAGAAGGACTCTATCCTTGAGTCTGGCGCCTTAGACCGCTCTGCCATCCTAACAACTTTTATGATTAGTTACGATGACAGTTATAACCTTTTAACATATAAAAGTAAAGATTTTGTATATGACATGGTGAAAATAGCAAATAGTAGATGTGGACATAGTGTGAAAGTGTCAAAGACATGAGGCTGGTCAAATGCTGATCTGTGACAGAATCCAAATAAAAGCTAATCAAAAAGGAGTCTAACATAGTTTGTCTGGAAAACACCAATGATGCCATGGAAGTAAATATATTGTTGTCAGGAGACAATGTTAGTATGACATCAACAGAAAATGAGTATAAAACCCTGGGTTGGGCTGGTTGGAAGGGAGCTGTGGATTTTAAAGAGATTCAGCCTGAAAGACATAACTGTCTCTGTGCATTTGGTTCTGTATCCATCATTCCAACAATCCTACACTGTAATATTTCATTGATTTTGCTCTTGTGTCCATCTTCAGGGAGGTTCGCTACAGAGTCATGGGCTGTAAACCTCTGGATGATACTTTGCACAGTGGACAACTTTTCTACATTTTGACTAGTTGCTAGTGTGATGACTGTTGTCCACAGCTGTTACTTGCCCCAGTTGGTCTACACATAAATTTAAGAAGCATCACATGTTTGAAAAGCAATTATTTCTTACAAGGGTGGCAACAGCTTTGTCCAGTGCAGCCTCTTCTTTTTGCTGCAAAATAAATAAAAAAAACATGTGAGAACCAAAACATTTGCACCTGCAACAATTTTCTGAGAGAAGGTTTGAATTTTCTGACAGAACTGCAACTACTGCACTAAAAATCACAAATGCCTAAAAATAATACAGATTTGATGAAGTTGTCCACAGCAAAGGACTTTAACAGAATTAATCTTTTCGTATCTTTACGTATTTTAATTCTGGCTAATGTCAAAATGATCCATTCACATAAGCTCGAGGCTCACGTTCAGGTTTTCAGTGTTGCCATAAGCTACTTTTAGCATTGAACTCATCAGCACCGACCTGCTGATCTGTGGAACCAGTTTGGTTGTTGTCCTGCTGCTCCGTAGCGCTCATGGACTGGTCTTCATGGACGGACACGTCCTCTGCTTTCAGTTCCACCTGGTGCTGATCCATTTCAATCTTGATCTCCGTGGAGGTAAATTATAAAGGAAACTCTGATGAACAGACCAAACATTGTGTTTATTCTCTACAGAGGGAGCAGGAAAGCTCCAAGTGAAGCTGTGACATTCCTACTGCTCGTAAATCCTCCCTCTAGCTAGAATAGGATAGAACCACCAGGAGCCCAGTGTTGCCAGATGAACAGAATATTTGTACTGATGCTTAAAAAAACCTTCAACTAAATGAACTATGACCACTTGTGTGTTGTATAGGACCCCAAACTATTGTATAAACTCTTTATTGTCTTATATGTGGTAACACTGAGGTAGTCGAGTTACGCAAACTGGATAAAAGGTGAAAAGCAAATAAAAGCAGGACGTCCATAAATGGTCAAGACTTGTTCAGACTAGATCAAGTTCTACCTGACTAACTGGGTTATATACGTCCAGGTCCTGTCACAATAAAACATCCCTTCAGATGGTCGTAAATTCCATCACATTCATTTCTGTCATTGGACTGAGACGACTCAACTAAGAAGAATTCAAACAGATGCAGCAATAAAGCGTTTTTTTCCTTGAAAGCACCACATTCCATCAACCCACACAAACCAAAACCATCACACGCTGATCTCACTGACTCATTACAGGCTGAACTAACAGCAGCTGAGATTGTGTTTACACTCAGAAAGTCCTTCAGCAGATTTTCACTACATTTCATCAGCCATAGAGTAACAGCGCCACTCGCTGGATAATGTGAGGAACTACTCTGTTAAGATAAGTGTGACCTCTTCATTTAAAATCTGCTTCTATTTACTTGTTTTTCTGATCTGACTATGTTCATATATTTATACTGTTTAATCAGTTTGATTTAACTGAGCATCATTCAATGGAAATTAGAAAAATACACAACATGTTATGATTAGAATTTACAGCATCGATGATTTAATGACGTCTGCTTAACATGGAACTTTCTCCTCAGATGTAAACTTCATGTGATGAATGTTTAACTTTTTAACCATTTTGTTCAGACGTTTGTAAAAAGGCCAAATGTAAATGTCTGTAGCTCCTGAATGGTAACAGCTACATTATTGAGCTTGGTGTCACTGGAAACTCCTTCTAGTTTTCAAAGCCAGAATCTGTTATAGTTGTACTGACGCACATTTACATAAACCTAAATAAAATTATAACCCGACCTATTATTTCTTTATTTCTTTGAAGGGAGGCTCAGAACTAAGATTGTGGTTGAACATTTGAGCATTTACAACCTGAATTTATACCAAACTATGTGAAGAAACACAGTCTGTGTTAAGCCCCATCTGCCTTCACACATCAACAACTGTTAAAGTGCTATTTTACGTTTCTGACCTAAACCTGAATTAATGTAGATTTAAAGTGTGTTGGTCAGGACACAACATCATAATTATATTTAGTTTCAGTGATGCTTATTCCCATTAATTCATTTTTCAAAGCTGTGTGTAATTAGGATCTATCATAATATGGTTTATTACACAGTAACGTGTTCTGCTCTTTCTGACTTGATCACACGTGTTAAACTGAGCAATGGATGCTGATGGTTCTCTGGTAGTTATTGCATCCTGGCGTCCATGTGACTTGTTCTCATCTAAAGCCTGACAACAAGGAAACAGCTCGTCTGGCTCCGTCCACACAAAACCAAAGCCAGCTCCCAGCTTCTCTACAGCTCAGTAACAAACATGTTAACAAGCTACTGGTGGCAGCTTCACACTTATTTAGGCATCAGTCTTCTCATCTACTCGTATCTGGGACTAAGAAACATCAAAATGTTTATGTCACAGAACAACACATGCTGTAGGTATTTTGGTTTGATCCTGTTAGAAAGGGTGGAGCTGTTACACAGAAGGCTCAACTTACTAGTTCACTTTCAAGTGGCATTTCAGAAGTAAGATATCAGATGCATTTGTAAAAAATTGCAGATACACACTAGCCATCGTCATAATTATCCTGCTGTGAAGAAAAAAAAAAGTATCTATCTTGCATTTTCCCATTTACATCTAATTTATTCCTTTCTTATTCAACAGTAAAAGCTTTTTGTTGTTCAAAAACAAGAAAACATATTAGTTGTTTCATCCATCCTCTAAAACACCCTTTAACATATCAACATTTAAGCGTTTCCCTCCAACATCAAGGTCATGATGCTTAACAAGCTTCAACACTTCCTCAGACAGGACAGAACTAAACCTCCAGTATCAGCCATCATAGGACAGTGTTGATCCAACGTGCACTAAAGAAATTAGTAGTTTTCCACTAACTACCTTCCCCCAGAAACCTTCCTAAGCTCCCCCTAGTCGTCATGCAGCTACTTGCAGTGGGTACTTATGCTCTAGGAACCAATAGAGTGAGAAAGACCCCTCAAGTCCATGGATGTGTCCCGAGACAACTGCTCCAACTGTTTCCACCGCAGCAGTAAAAGGTGGTGAACAAATCCCAAAGGAGAAATGTTCCTACGTCCTACAAGGAAAACTCCAATTCCAACATGTGCAGCCAGTCAACACTGTCACTACGTCCACGTTTTCACCAACAACTGTTCTGAGAATTCTAACAGCAGCAAAGCTCAACCCCTGACAATCTGAAAAAACTACACACAAACTCACACTGAACCACACAAACGAGAAAAAAAACTATGAACCATGCAGCCTCCCCAATACTAGTACTAGTCAAGACAAACTACACCGACTCACGTTACACGACAAACCTGAGACAAGTTCTAAACATTCAGTGACACAAACTGAGCACTAGCATCAATGTTTTAGTGACAAGTCACAAAGTCGTTTCAACCCACTAAAAAAGAGGGAATCAAGGATTTAATTTAATAGAAGTTCTGAAAGTGACACTAATGTGGAATGTTATGATAAGTCATGTGCCATGGAGTAAGAGTGCCAGCTTAAGGCAGTAAGATAAAGATGGGTCATGTACTGGTCAACTGAAGCACATGATTCAGTAGGACAGGAGGTTCTTTGTAGCTAAGACGAAACAACACTGCACCCAGAGAATGGAGACAGGAGGTGAAACGATCTGCCTAGTGAAAGAGGAAAACGACAGAGATGGACACATTGCAGCTGGGCTTAGGGAGTGAGGAGAGGCAGCCCCATACAACACAGCAGAGCTGTGAGATAAGAGATAAGACAATCCTTTAGTTTCCTTTAGCAAGTTTAAAGTTTGCAAAAGAGCAGCTGGATGTTCCACAGCACTACTGGCAAAATATTCTGTGGACAGATGAAACTTTTCCCACCCTGCACTGAGAATGTTTACATGTTATGTTCAAGAAAAACAGGAAAACATATGTTCGAGCAGTATTAGTTTTTTCTATTGTTGTGACTTCGACGAAGATCAGAACACATTTAATGACCATTTTACGCAGAAATCCATGAAATCCCAAAGGGTTCAAAGACTTTTTATTACAACTGTATATCAATAACTTCATGTCATGTGACCTAGATTTTCAGAATCTGTTCTAACGTGTGTCTACATGTCCCACAGAGGACACAACCCTCTATGTTCAGTGTTAGTACGACACTGACATCAGATGATGAATAAACACGTCACATGTCTGACACATGGGTAAATCTGTTTTCCCAGAGAGATTTTCAGTCTAATGTCGGTTGAATATTTGACTCCAACCAGCGTCACTGTGGTGATTTAGTGCTGATCACTAGATAAAATATCTGACACACGAATAAATGAAAAAAGAGAATTTAAGTCCTATGTAGGATCACATGGACAGTTCCTCTGTTTCCTGCTGCATCAAAAACTGATGACTAACAAATAAATCAATAGATCTAAGCAGTTTACAGAGAAATCTGATGGGAAAAATCAGAGTTTGAACATCCTCTGTTACAAATAATCTGTAAATCTTCTACTGTGACTCTACTGACACAACATGGAGGAGAAAGTCTGTTCATCACATTCTGATGAAGTTTAACAAGAGGAACAAACTAACAACAGTTAGTGTGAAAACAAAAAGTAACGGCACTAAAGTCAAATACTTCACCTTTATATGGAGGAAATTCAATAAAGCTCAGCGCAGAGAGAAAGAGAAAATAAACAGGAAATGAAGGAGGAGCCTGGAACAGGAGATGTTTACGTGTTGGCATCTCCTCAATAAGGAAAGTATCTATTGGTTGTACTAAAAGCTGCTGGAAGTCAAAGAAGTCTCATCGACTAGTTTGTATAATCTTTCAATTGTAATGGAAAGTATAGGAGACAGGAAAAAAGATTGTGAAAAGAAAGACAAGTCGAATATACTGAGAATAACAAATTAAACTATATTCATTTCAGTCTGGTTCTTTAGCCACTGAATTAGACTCTAATAAATTCATTACTCCTAACATTTATAACCGTTTTGACCTTTATTGTTAAATGTTAGAATATCAAATAAAAAAATAAAAAATAAAAAATACACTGGTCTTCTTTTTCTTCTTCTTCTTATTATTATTGTTATTTTTGTCATCACTAACTCGTGGGTCCAACCAGAGTTTGAGGCTTTGTCTCCCACTGCTTCCTGTATTTGAGTGACGTGATGATCTTAGTTGATCTGTAGGTGACGTCACAGAGAGACGCACAGTGGACGAAGCGAGTAAGAGACCGAGAAAGAAACGAGTTAAATGTTGACACTGGTTTAGTTTAGTGACGCTGAAGAAACGTTAACGTTACGTTCCGCTCTAAGAACCGAGGCGGACTCAGCTGCGCATGCGCGATTCATTTCCAGAGAACGGTCCCTGCTTGAATGATTCGTGTTTCACTAAGTTTCGCCGAACTCACGAAAAGTCTCCAACAGCAGCAGAAACAGTCGCTAAATCTGTCGCCAAGTTGGTAAAACTGACTCTAGTTCTACTGTGACTCTACTGACACAACATGGAGGAGAAAGTCTGTTCATCACATTCTGACGAGGTTTAACGAGCGAACAGCAGATTTGACGAAAAGCAAACTAACAACAGTTAGTGTGAAAAGCACCAACTCTTAAGAATCACAACAATAAAGTCAAATACTTCACCTTTAAATGGAGGAAACTCACTGAAGCTCGACGCAGACACAGAGTGAAAATAAACTGGAAATCTAGACTCTTTTCTTCTTCTGTGGTGTTTAACGGCGTTGACGTCCTTAAAGGTGCAGCACCTCCACATAACAAGCCTCACATCCCGTTAACCAGCCCGTAGTAAAAACCACAACCTCTCTCACTGAGCTGCTCTCAAAATCCCAGCTCTGCACGTTCGTTGAATGATGAGGAGAAACTTCTGATGAATTCAATCTTACTTTTATTTCACACCTGAAGAATAATAATTTACAAGCCTGGGTCAGTCTGTCTCTATACTATACAGCATATAGTCAGGGCATGAAGTCTGACTGACTCTGTCTGTCCCTCGACCCACACTTTATGCTGGACAGAGCATCTTTCTGTGGTGTAACAGGATCCTGATGTCGTGGTCTGGTCTTCGTCTCCATGGCTGGTTTATTGGTGTCTTATCTGCTCCGTTGCTGTGTGGCCCCATAACCTATGGATTTAAGCACATTCCTTCTACATCCACTCAGTCGCCTTATTTGGGCATGTTTCACTCCCATGTGCAGCTTATCTGGTCGTCTCCTAGTCTCCCATCCTCCACATACTGTTTTATGACCTGTGTCTGGGTGCTACTCTACTATTCTCTAAACTTGATGTGTGTGTTTTAAACTATACTTTAACTTTCACCTTGTTCTGTTTTCTGCCTGCATCCTACTATCTAAGCTTTTAACTATTTACATTCCTTCACTCTCCATCTCTTTCAAGCTATAAACCAACCTTTTGTTCTCCGGTCTTTCCATTCATTTACACACATTTGATGTCAACGCTATCGTCTGTAGTTTCCTGGATCACTGGCATCTTTCTTTGGCTGGTTTGAGACAATAACAGCTTCCTTCTACTCCCCCTGTGCTGTTGGACAGTTCAAATAGTCTCTCTTGCTCAGTGTCTCTGACATGACTGTGATCTAAATCAGAGGTTGGTTATTGTGACTGTGACTTTACTGTTAATGACGAACTGTGTTGGAAATCATCGATTCCTCAGGATTCGTTGATGAGAGTCATCAGTCAAATACTTCAAAGTCTTTTAGTTCTTTTATTTAACACACAGAGTATAATGTTCATGAGTAATTCATGAACAGAGACAGACCCAGGCTGTCTTGGTCCTTACGCCTATGCTGCTCCCCTGCGAGCCTGAGTCTAAAACTACAAACATGAGCCTGTGTTTAAATAGGGGCTACTCCTCCCTGTCAGTCTTGACAGATTGCTTCTGCTTCTTTGGAGCAGACAGCAAGAGCAACCTTAGCTGGAGCAGTTAGCTCGCTAGCAGACAGCGTTTGTGTAAACACTGTGATATGAGCAGGACACGATGCTGCCACGTGAAAGGTTTTATACATCATCCAAAGTAAACCTTGACATAAATAGTTGAAATGTTGCTTCACGTTGAAGTGATTTGAGCCTGTAGCCATGAAAATCCTCTTTTTAAATAATCCTCTTTCATCCTTATATAACAGACACTCAGTGAGCTGTGACTTCAGGTTTAGACACTGATCAGTGATGTTAATGTTGCTTCACTTCACAGTGAAGTGTTTGGTGAAGTCATTTCTCCATCTCTCCAATGTGCTGCATTGTCTTGTACTGAGAATCAATTCACATCCAGAATCTGGACCCAACTAAACCTGAGTCATTAAGGTCTTCTTTGTTCCAACGGCTGGTTTGTCAATTGTTGGGAACATGTCAACGCTGTTTTCTCCGATGGAACCAGGGGTTCAGAGAAACTAAATTTTCTCCAGGAAGACTTCCACGTAGAAGCCATCATCCGAGGAATTTGCCAGGTGCTCGTACCTTCTCCCTGGTGGACTAGTGGCTAGGATTCGGCGCTCTCACAGCCGCGGCCTGGGTTCGATTCCCGGTCAGGGAAAAACCATTTAGCCAAGGGTCAGTCCAATACGTTCAACATTAAGTCTGGTTTGCCGCTGTAACATAAGAACATGCGATGTCGGGCCCTTTGTGCTTTCTTACACGTCCAGCAGAATGTATCGCACGTTTCAATTGCTTTCTGAGTCGAAAAGGGAACTGATGTGACATTCCTCTGACACTGCGTTGGCCAAGAATCGAACCTGGATCCACTGCTTGGGAAGCACTTATTCTCAACTTTATACCACCAATGCTCGAAAGCCTGGCATCGCCCTATGGGCACGTGACAGAAACCGTACAATGCCGCAAGACTAACCTCCCAGAATGCCTGTTTCCATCACTGAACTCTTTCATTTGCCGGACTAGAACGCAAAGGCTTCTTACGTGTGGTGAATGAGAGGCAGAGAGCACGAGTAAAGTCTCTAGTGATGACAGGACTTTTACCTATGCGCAATGAGGCCAGGGGTTTAACCACATAAGCCGTCCACCTCAGTTTTATTCCATCCGTCTGGAAGACTTTATCGAGCGAGAGGCTTCTTACACCACGGATGGGTCGCCGCTCCATTAGCACTACACGCAGGAGTGGTCGCACTGCCACAGCTGAAAGACAAGGGGCCGTTCGTTCCAGCAACTTGTGACTTTCAAGGTCGACTTCCACGTAGAAGCTATCGTCCGAGGAATTTGCCAGGTGCTCGTACCTTCTCCCTGGTGGTCCGCGGCGGCCAGTCTTGAATAGCTGGCACAGACTTTCAGCCAATCAAATTGCAGCATTCTCTCTCTCTCTTCAGGGTGCTAAACTGCTCCCTGTATCCCGGTTCGATTCCCAGTCATGGCAAAGTTTGTGCGACATGATTAAAGGTAATTGATAAATTCTGATGTTTTAACAGCTGACTTGGTGTAAACTTACACAAAATGTAATTGTTTTACCTTTTTTATGATTAGTAGTAGTACTATTAGCATGTCAAATACACCATTCACTTATAAGGAGATTTAGAGACAATATTCATGTAAACTGTTTAATGAACATAATCAAACTTATACATACATACATACATGAAAGCAATACAATATTACAATCCTCTTTATGCCTTTTTCTTTATAAAATGATAAGACAAGGCAGTGAAGGAATGTAAATAGTTAAAAGCTTAGATAGTAGGATGCAGGCAGAAAACAGAACAAGCTGAATTAAAATACAGTTTAAATCACATCAAGTTTAGAGAGCAGTAGAGTAGAACAGCCAGTCACAGGTCATTAAACAGTATGTGGAGAACAGGATGTTAGGACAAGAGCAGACGAGTTGCATGTAAGTTAAACATGCCCGAACAAGGGCGACTGGGTGAATGTATGTAGAAGGAGATGTGCTTAAATCCACAGAACACGGGGCCACACAGCAACTGTGACCACCGAGGGGACGTAGAGCATCCAAGGAGACAAACACCAGACCACGTCATCAGGATCCTGTTTCACAACTGAAAGATGCTCTGTCTATTATAAAAGTGTGGGTCGAGGGACAGACAGCGTCAGACTTCGTGCCCTGACTATATGCTGTATGGAATAGAGACAGACTGACCAAGGCCTGTACAATTATTACTATTCAAGTGTAAAATAAAAGTCAGATTGAATTCATCAGCCGCTTCTCCTCATCATTAAACGAACGCGCAGAGCTGGGATTTTCAGAGCATCTCAACAGCAGTAAACGTACTTTCCAGGAAAGCCGGTGTGAATGTGGAGGCTATTTGGGCCTGTTTCAGTTCCATGTAACAAAAGCGACACTTGCGTCTTCTGGACCGAGGCTCAGTTCTTTTCCTCTGGGGGCAGTTGGTGATGGCTGGACTAGTAAAATTACAACAATGACAAGAAGAGTGTGAGACTTGAGTTTACCTCTTTAACATGTGCACAACCAAATCAACTATTTTAACTTACTTTGTTCTCTCTTTGCAGATGGAGGCTGCAGCAGAGGTTGACCAGTCACTGCAGACGTCTCTGGAGAAGAATGTGTCTCTACAAACCCAGAAAGTTTTATTAATTACAACAAAACAGAGAAACATGGACGACATTTGGCCCGTGGATGTAGCTGTTATGACAAAAGCTGCAGCAGAACAATGCTGGCCAATTTATTCATATTTACGCTTCTAGCCAAATGTTATGTACGTGTGACCAGAATGTACAATATTGTCCATTAAAGAAGACTTTAGACACAAGAAATGTCAACTGTTTTGGAAATGGCACAGGCGTCTGTTCAGGTGAACTGACACTTCTATAGAGGAGCTAAAAAGTAGAATAAAATACATGAATAACATTTACATTTTAATATTAAATGAATCAATATTAAATTCTGACAACTATTACAATTAAATGTGAGCAGGGAAAGAAACGTGGGACACAGCAAACACATGTCATCACGTGTTATTATTTAGAGCAGTTCACACTTCATCATTTCAACCAAATAAGGAGATTAATACTCACCCCCATGAAACGATGAACTGATTCATAGTCACTAGGACGACAAACAGAACCAGAAGATAGAACTCATGCTTCGGTGGGAGAGCAGCACATTATCCCGCGTAGCCATCATTCCTGCTGTCCCAGATGTTTCACCAGGTGTGTTTGGCACAGGAACCAAAACCAACTGGCTGGTCATCCGTTGCATCCTCTCCTCTCTGACGCACCACAGCAAGGACATTTTGCTGTAGACAAACAGTTTGTTTGTGCATTTTACCTGTTGGGATAGTAAATACTTTAATATACACATAAATATGTAATAATTACAACACCGTGATGCGTGTGGTGTTACTGGGTAACATCGATATCAACACTAGTCCTTTTATGCTTTTTCTATGTGACTATCTGACTGTTTCCTTCACGCAGTCTGCTAAACTATAATAATGCAGCAAAAGAACATAACAGACACATGGATGGAGAAAACTGACGCAACAAACAAACTATTTAATTCTCAAAGGTTGAACCCTGTCACTTTAAGGCTTTCACATATTAAAATACAGGAGCAAAGACAAAGGGTTTGATGCATTTCAAACACCTGCACACGTTTACAACTAAGCCCTCTGCTTAAATAACACGTAGTCATTTCCTGGAGCAGTGTTACTCTTTACTTGTTATATATAATATATCATATTCTGTTATATATAATATATCATATTCTGTTATATATAATATATCATATTCTGTTATATATAATATATCATATTCTGTTATATATAATATATCATATTCTGTTATATACAATATATCATATTCTGTTATATATAATATATCATATTCTGTTATATATAATATATCATATTCTGTTATATATAATATATCATATTCTGTTATATACAATATATCATATTCTGTTATATATAATATATCATATTCTGTTATATATAATATATCATATTCTGTCATATATAATATATCATATTCTGCGCCTCCCTTACAAAATCTGGAATTTCAACGTTTCTCTGGCGCGTTTTCATCACAAACAGTGAAATACAACCGTAACCAGATACTTTTACTTGAATACCGAGCTCCCAGAAACGGCGCGACAGCAAAACTAGCGACGAAAGTACATCTCATCCATATGGTTTAGTGTTTTAGCTCTACCATTGAAATGAATGGAAACCGGTTGAGGGCGTTTTAGCTAAACAACCCTCGGCAACAATACATGACACAAGTTGCACCTGCTTATTAAAGCTTGTCCACACACAGCAAGACTGACATTTACAATCAGAAAACTCATTTACTAACCTCAAAAAGAACCTAATAAGACAAAAATTAAAGCAAAGCATCACTAGAAGGTACATATGAGGCAGGATTAAAACCTGAACAGGGAAAACCTAATGGATCGTCTGATTTCTCTGATCCCTTGGTTCCATTAGCACAGATCCATCACGTGTTGCAAACACAACTGACGCTAAAGTCCCTTTTCCTGGTAGGAATCTAACCTGGGCTGTGGCTGTGATATCAGCTCACAGATTCTATTTGTGCAGAAACCTTGTTCCTACTTGTTTTTGTATTGTATTTGTATGAAGACCACTGGTTTTCCATAATCCAGTTACGCAGTTACATGTCAGAGAGGTTGGTCTAGTGCAGACGAAATCTACCTGGAGAAACAGGGTTTCTCTGATCCCCTGGTTCCATTAGAGGAAACAGGTTTGATATTTTCATAATAATTGACAAACCAGTGTAATACTGACTTTAATCTGTTTCCTTGACTGCAGGCAATCACACGTTTGTCACCTGCTGACAAACTGCTTGAGATAATGTAAAGTACACAAATATTCAAACCAACTAGAAACAGCAGTGATTCTACCTGTTGTTTCCTCTTCAGGTGAAGAAGTGTGAGTCTCTGCTTTGCCTCGGTTCCTGCAGAACTAGTTGACCTCCGATGTCCAGGTTCTCACAGTGTTGACTGGAAAATGCAAAGTGACTGCACAGCGTCTGTACAGGTCAATGTCTTGGCCTGACGGCTGCTTTGTGGCTCAGGTCCAGTTCAAAGAGCTTACAGTTCATAAACTATCTCAGAGCTCCGTTAAGAGAAAGACATAGCTGGTTAGTAATTAACAAGAGTATGGCAACCATAACAAGACAAAATAGAGCAAACATGTATGACTGGATATAGCTAATAAACGTGAGCTAGACATAACGTGATGAGGCTTAACATGACGACATGTTCACTAACAAATGTGAGCAAGGAAGCAAAGCTCCACTTAGAAGCATGACATGGCTGTTAAGCTGTGTAGACATGAGCAGGTTACTATGACAAAGCACAATTTCTGTATCACTGTTCATGTAATAAAAAGTGCTTCACTGATAAATAAAATAAAAATTATACATAAACCAGCAGTAAACATTTACTGCAACAGCAACGTCACTGATGTAATACAGACATAGAGCAAACTATATTCAAACCTACATAAAGTATATTAAAACAAACATAAACTATATTCAAACGTACATGAATTAAAACAAACATAAACTATATTCAAACGTTCATATACTAAAACGAACATAAACTATATTCAAACGTAAATATACTAAAACGAACATAAACTATATTCAAACGTAAATAAACTATTTTTATGTTCATTTTCAGGATTGATTTTATTTATGTATTAACCATTATATACTAATTTTAGAATACAGAGTTTCTTCTTCCGCTAATTTGATGGATGTTGGATTATTGAGAGGAAGGAAGCGTCTGAGCTGCAGACTCGTCCTGTCACGTACTGGTTCTACAGTATAAATAGATAAACATAGAAAAACAAGGAAATAGAAGCAGAGGGTGTTAATTCTAAATGAATTCTACAATTATCTTTGGCAAGTAAAGAGTAGTGTCGTTGTCAGAGATCTTCCATCTAAGAAGAATTCAAATTTCAGAATTCAGACGCATCAATAAGGTTTGAGGGGGAACGTGTTGTCACAAACAGATACAAAGTGAGACACTAACAAAACATACAAACAAAAACAGGTAAAAACATTTCCAGATGATTCACACTAGTAAAGGTTTTGTCCTGTGAACCTGTGTTGCTTTTTTTAAACCTTCTCCAGATCTTTATCTTCAGTGTGAAACTGCTGATGCTGTGCTGTGGGATTTGACAAATGTTTATCCAGTGTGAATACGTTGCTGCTTTGTTAGACTGGAAGAGTAAGAAAACATTTTTGCACACTGATCACATCACTGAGGTTTCTCCCTAGTGTGAACACGTCGGTGTGTCCGTAAGGTACTAAGATGAGAGAACGCTTTTCCACACGTTTCACACCAGTGAGGTTTCTCTCCAGTGTGAATACGTTGGTGTCTCAGTAAGCTACTGAGCTGAGAGAACGCTTTTCCACACGTTTCACACCTGTGAGGTTTCTCTCTAGTGTGAAGACGTTGGTGTCTCTGTAAGTTGCCGAGCTGAGAGAACGCTTTTCCACACGTTTCACACCAGTGAGGTTTCTCTCCAGTGTGAACACGTTGGTGTGTCCATAAGTGGCTGTGCTGAGAGAATGCTTTTCCACACGTTTCACACCAGTGAGGTTTCTCTCCAGTGTGAACACGTTGGTGTGTCCGTAAGGTACTGAGATGACAGAATGCTTTTCCACACGTTTCACACCTGTGAGGTTTTTCTCCAGTGTGAACACGTTGGTGTCTCAGTAAGCTACTGAGCTGAGAGAACGCTTTTCCACACTGTTCACATGAGTGAGATTTCTCTCCAGTGTGAACACGATAGTGGAATTTCAAATTCTGTGACGTGTGGAAAGCTGCTCCACAGTCGTTGCAGGTGTACGGTCTTTCTCCTGTATGAATCTGCTGATGGGTCTTTAGGTTACTTCCTGTAGTAAAAGCTTTTCCAAACTGGTCACAGCTGTATGGTTTAGAGTGAACCTTCTGATGCTTCTTTAGCTCTGATGGTCTGGTGAAGACTTGGTCACATTGCTGACAGAGATGCAGCCTTGAAGTCCTTCTCCCTCTGGGTTTCTAGAGTGACAGATATAAAAGAGGAGAAAATTAAATCTCATGATGGCACAAATAGCTACAATACAAAAAGACAGCAAGGTCCCCAGAACTTGTGTTACTTACACTGTTATACATTTATTGAGACTAAATCTACTGCTTCACATCTTCCTGCTTTTCAGCTCAAACCTGACAGGAGGTGAACATTGAGAGCTGTAGATCTGGACGCTTTTAGTGGGGAACTCATCAGCACCAACCTGTTGATCGGTGCTTCCAGTGTAGTCGTTGTTCTGCTGCTCCTCCTTAATTTCGCTAGTGGACCGGTCCTGTTCGGTTAAACCCGTGTCCTGCTGCTTCGTATCCCTCTTGGACTGGCCATAGACTTCCTCTGCTTTCAGTTCACCTTTGTACTGATCCATTTTGGTCCTGGTCACTGCGGAGGGAAATTATGAGGAAACTAATGAACAGACCAAAAGTCAAGTTATCTGAATCCTCCACAGACAGCACAGTAATGCTGTGAAGTGTAGCTGTGCAGTTCCTATTGTTCCTAAATCACCGCATCTGGACCCACATAACCAGAGACCAGTCGCTTTTCTTTATTTTGAAAACAAAGGATCACAGCAAGGCTGACATGACAAAAACTAAATCAGATAATCTCCTGAAAGAAGACTTGCACAAAGAAAACACAATGTAGCAAATTGGAAAAAACTAAACCACTGCAGAGCAGGTTTAGCAATTAGCCTGGACAACTTTGTAAAAACACTTAATTCCTCGAGCAACAAATCGAGCTGGAGGTCGGGGCAATGGAAGACACACTAGCAAGTTGCAGACACAGGTATAAATAGACACAGTTAACCAGGGAAATGTGCCCTGAACACAAGGAAGGAAAATCAAAACCCCAAAGGAGGAGAATTGTAACAGTTTTGAGTTAAAAAGTCAATTTCCTACTGCTTTTACCCAAGTCTATCCCAGCTGTCTATGGGCGAGAGGCAGGGTTCACCCTGGACAGGTTGCTAATCTCTCATGTGGCCCCTGTTGCATTTTATGAGGCTGAACCATGTTTTTATTTCATTTCTACGCAGACAACAAAAATAATTTCAACTGGAAGATGGTGGTTGTTCTTGCTTCAATCGCAAATACGACGCAACGCAGATAACTTGGTCGACGCTCAGAGGGAGAAGAGCGGCAGCCAGCTACACATCCACACAGCTCCTCCTTCCACCTCCACCGCTGTGCTGGAGATCAGCAGCACTGCAGGAATCCATGTGATTCACACATTCAGGTCAGCACATCCTGCCTCAAACAACCTGTTCAACAAAAGCCACAATGACGAGCTTCCCCTTGTTTGTTTCTTGCAGTCATTAAAAAAAACATTTCCTCAGATGAATGAGAATCTTCACAGACTTATTTCCTCTGAGTTTCCCTAATAACTGTTTTTTCATTGGCACATTTCGTTTCGTCAACATATCACCTTTGCCACCTGCAGTGAAAACACACTAGACAGAGAGTTAACCAACAGACAGGGATGTGCAGAGCCTTCCCTCGTGCACATGTAGAAAGACAGACAGTGTTCTTCAGAAGCAAATCTCCCTGATGCCCTGAACAACTTCTACGCCCGCTTTGAAGTTTCCCCTTTGTTCTGATGAGCCTGTCTGCAGTGTCACAGCAGCTGAGGTGAGGTCCACCCTGCAGCGAGCGAAGCCCGTAAAGCAGCAGGTTCTGATGGGGTTTCAGTCCTGAAGGACTGTGTCCACCAGCTCACAGAGGCACTAAAGGACATTTTAACACCACCGTGGCTGAAACCCACAGTAATCACCCCTGTTTTAAACCCCATCAGGGTCCTGTCTCCATGACTACCGGCCAATCGCACTGACCCCCATAATCATGAAGTGTGTTGAGAGGCTGGTGATGACACATTAACAGGGAAATTGATCTACGGACCATCAGTACACAACCAGGAAGAACCGGTCCTCAGCAGACGCCATCTCAGCTGTCACCCACCAGGCCCTGACACATCTGGAGAACAAGTGCTCGTATGTCAGGCTGCTTTTCCTGGATTCAGCTCAGCCTTCAATACAATCATCCCACAGACACTAGTCACAAAACTGTCTGTCCCTGGGCTGTGCTCTCCCCTATGCAGCTGGATCCTGGACCAGCATCCAGGCCAGAACAAAAAGGCTGAAGGACAACTGCTATCCTGATGCTGTACTACAGTAAATACTGTCCCTCACATGCTGCTGCTCCTACAACGCTGACCATCTGCTGAAACTAGGATCATTGATGTCCTCTAAAATTATTAATGTTGTCTGGGCTGTGCTCTCCCCTATGCAACTGGATCCTGGACTTCCTAACAGGAAAGAACTGACTGTGAGGGTCAACAACGTCTCCTCCTCCAGCATCATGCTGAACACTGGTTCTCCACAGGGGTGTGTCCTCAGTCGTCTCCTTCACACCCTCCTGACACATGACTGCACAGCTCAACACGACATCAACCTGATAGTGAAGTCTGCAGATGATACAGCAGCAGCAATGAGACAACCTACAGGCAGGAGGGGGACGAACTGGTGTAAACTAAACAATCTCATCCTCAACATACTGTAGAGGCAAAAACCTGTTAGGAACCTGATGAATGAATCAAAAGTCGATCAAAGTTGTCTTTCTGTTGTCTTTTATTCTTGCAAGAAGAGAAATACACAGAGTCAGTGCAAAACTGTCCTGCCTGAGTGTAGTTCTGAAGTCATCTACCCTACACCTACCTAAATACCTCCTCTATTGTGAGGGAGTAAAGATGTATCTTCTCATTAGCTCAGTCTCAAACAAAGACAGTCCACAAGGGACTTATCAGCCCACAACTCAGGGTCAGTCACTGCCTTGCACCAGGTGGAAAGTGTAACAGAAACAAAGTAAATCAAAGTTCTGCTGCCATGCTCTCATGGCCTTGGTCCATGCTGTAAAACAATTATAACTAAACAGTGTCTCCCTACCTCCCTTTCTCAAGGCAGAAGAGAAGGCTCATTATTCTAAAGTATTTCTGTAAAGGTATAACTCATTCTATGATTACTTTGCTTAGTACAGGTAAAAGCAAATGCATATGAGGATATATCAAGTAATATGAATCACAGTTCTGTCACAAGGGAAAATAATCATAGTAGAAATTCCATTACAAAGACACAAGGCCAAAGAGATGGTGGTGGACTTTCTGAAGTCTGGCTCCACGCTGTTACCTCTCTTTATCGACGGAGCAGCTGTGGAGCTGGTCTCCTGTGTGAAATATTTGGTCGTACAAACCACTAACAACCTCACCTGGAGAAATAAAACCTCCTCCATCATTAAAAAGCCTCATCAGCGCCTGAACTTCCTACGGAAGATGCAAAAAGTAGGACTGAGCACCTCCATCCTCACCTTCTTCTGCAGGTGTGTTGTGGAGAGGACACTGACCTCTTTCTTGTGTGGTACGACAGCTGCACAGAGGAGGAGAAGCAGACGCTGCAGCATGAAGACATCACCAAAACACTGTCTGCAGCTCACCCTCACTCTGAGAAACCTACAGAAAGAGATGCAGGAATAAGGCTCAGCATCATGAGACACCACTCACCCTGCACACAAACTGTTCTCCCCCCTCCCCTCAGGTAGGAGGCTGAGCAGCATCCAGGCCAGAACAAAGAGGCTGAAGGACAACTGCTACCCTGATGCTGTGCTACAGTAAATACTGTCCCTCACATGCTGCTGCTAATAAAACACTGACCATCTGCTGAAACTAGGATCATTGATGTCCTCTAAAATTATTAATGTCATCTAGGATTATTATTGTCCTCTAGAATTATTGATGTTCTATGCAGGTTGAGAACAATATTTTGTTCTACATGGTTCATGTTGAAATGACAAAGTCCTCACGTCCTTGAATCCTTGTTTTGGCTGCATTTTAGTTTTTTCATTCTCGTTTGAAGGAGCTTTTCTTTTGGATAGTTAGGTGAGCTTTTGTTTGTTTCTAATTTTAATTGGTTGTCCTGCTTGGCAGATAATCTGTTTGTTTTGCATTTTCTTAGTTTAGTTTGTAACCAGCACTACGGTGATTTTCTCTTCATATAATAAAATAAACTATAACCAAGTGAAGCATGTGGTTGTGTTTGCACGTGGGTTCAAGCTCTGCTCGCTCCGTGTTTGTAGAACCATTTGGCATCAGATGGAACATTCAGCAGCAGAGTGTGTGGATCAAAACTTCAGCCTGAAAACCTTCCACATCCTGTTTTTTACTGGCCAGACTGGTGCGTTACTGGTTTGGCTCCAGCTCCATGTCGGAGTCAGGTAGGTTAGAACACTCCACCGTCAGCATGGATCTCCCAGCGCTCTCATCCATCTCACTGCACCACCTCATATAACGAGGATTTCTGTCTGAAACGTTTACTCTTTTCAAATAAACTTCATGTGGATCCAACTCCTCTGACCTGGCTGCTTTTTCCAGGTCAGCTACTGGATAAACTGACTTTTTACCAGACTTTATCGCCTCATACGTTTAATTCTCAACCGAAAAATCATTAAATTGGGTGAATGAAAGTGATTTAAATTATAAAAGAATTTGGAGAATTATTTAAAAGTGGAGCATCTGTTAAAAAGAACTATTTAACAATTAGAATCAAGCCCTTTGAACCTATTTACATCAGCTGCTTCTTTGAAATGTCAGTTTTCTTTGTTCAATCACTAACAATGTGCTTACGAATACAAATATATGTGCATAAAAGACAAACAAACTCATAAATCACTGACTATAACACACTGCAGCTTTAGTCCATGAGAAACTTGCTGCAGCTTGTGTCTGTCAACACACAAGTAATGGAATGAAAACATCACCAGTCTGCTCCTCACACACACACACACACACACACACAGAGCAGAGAGTCCTCTCTCCTGATCTTCACATTTTATAACAGTTTCAACTCAGCATAAAAACGACCCTGTTCCATAATAATAGAAGCAAATAAAAAGCTACATGTTATAAAGTAAGAACATATACACACACGTACATTAAATATTTTTTTGCAGCTTCACTGGACTCAAATACTCCATTATTTATACTCCTGGCAAATTTAACTTGACTTGACTTAAAGTTAATTTTACGACGATGCACAAGAGGCATCACTGTGGAAAAAATGATTACTCATCTTTTATTCACATTTATACAAACAGTGGCAAATCAGAATTTGACTTTACTGTATATCAACACATTTATATCTAGACAACAGAAACAACACAACACATGCAGTCAGTTCATTATTTACAGCAACGTTAGTTCCAGTAACTCAAATCCACACAAGCAGCCAAATAAGAATTTAACCATCAGAACAAATCACATGATTTAGTCAAACAATCTAACCAACATCCAACCAACTGACCCATAAACACAGAGCACATCACATTCTATAGAAAAGCAAAGTGATCTCACCTGTGGCCACCGTGACGACGTCTGTGTCCAGGAATCAGTCGCTAGAACGTCGTCTCCAGCCTGGATTCCTCTTTTCTCTGCCGTGGTTTGACTGAGACGAATCCACTCGAGAGGAGACAGTCTGATATCAGTGTTTACCTAAAGGAACCTTGGACCAGACCAGATGTTTCTCTCCTGGCTCCACCGCGTCACAGACGTCCTTCACTAACACAACAGCACAATTGTTTTACCAACGTTTCTATGCTGACAGTTCCTTCATCTCTGTTCTCCTGAAGCTCTGTCCACACACTGAGAGAATCTACAGACCTGGACAATGACAAGAACAACATTTAATTATGATCACGAACCACCACTGGTTCATTAACTGTCTATCTACTCAATAATTAACTAATTAGTCATTAAGTGTGAAATTCTTCTCATGACAGTTGCAGGCTGTAAATATTGTTATAAGAGTGTTGGGTTTCATTAACGATGTTTTTTTTCACAGGTTACTGGTCAGTTGTCCTTCATGTGTGTTGGTGTCTGTGTAGTAAAGTTTTCTACTGTGACAGGAACTTGACCAGTATATGACCAGAATGTGTTACATACTGATGAACATGTTGTTTTGCTGCTTTTCATCTTTTCTGCTGTGACTGACCCTGAAACCTCCTGAGCAGCAGTTTCATGCTTCACTCCCTCATCCTCCTCCACAAAAACACAGTGAGACGGGAGATAAAGGCATCGTCTCCGTTTCCCCAGGAGACAAGGTCATAGAGCAGGATGGAGAGTGGGGTGAGGAGACTGTTGGTGTGTGAAACCTGGAGACTGAGCACAAGAAGATTTAACTGAGAGATAAATGCTGACACTTCTGAAAGACGTCACAAGAGCCAGGACTGTCCAGACAACAGGTCGACTCAACGGAGACCAGCTGAGGATCCAGGGTCAACAGAGCAGCAGGAGAAGGAAGGAACCACACTGACCCACCTTTGAAATGTGTTGACCCTCGGTGGAAAACCTTGAAGCTGCTTTCATGTATTTTCTTGTGCCTTTAAATTTGTTTGGGAGAGATTTGATGATTAAATTGACTCTGACTCATTTCCACTCTGTGAATGTAAAGAGATGTGAGACATGTTGGTGGAATGTTCCTGTGTGTGAGTAGAAGTTACAACAGTCTGTTATCTGATACTGAGCTTTAAACGCTGGTTCATCCAGATGAGTTATGTTGCACATCTCACATCTTTCAGGCCCAGACAGCAACTGTGAAAACAGATGAGACACAGTCACTGCTGAACAGCAGTGTTATTTATTATTTATATATTATCAATACTCCTCATATATTAAAACCACAGAACACACAGAACGTAGACCTGCAGGTGAAGCCTGGATACAAGAGCAAATGAGGTGTCAAAGGTTTTCACACGTCTTTCTCAGTGTCTCCAAATATGATTCATACCTGTTGATGTGGAAAATATATTTTGTGCGACCAACAGTTATTAGTTAAAAAATAAATTGTCATTTGGGTTTTTCACTTTGGGAAAATAGATCAATAAACACATTTAGAAGGTTTTATCCTCCTGCAGGCTCCACTTATTTGCTTTTTTAAGTGAATGATTTGGGTTTTTGTACTAGAAGTTATTAGAATCACATGCAACCAGTGACTCTGCTGATCTATTAGCAGAACAAGGTCACGAGGCTGCCTCTAAATTTACAGTTGTGTTTTGAAGAGTCACATAAAAATAATGTCATGGAAGATTTAAGAGCTAAATGAAGAAACCACATCAACAAAGGAGCAAATGATTGGGTCATAACACAACCTGAATTATCCTGAGAGGTTTCCCTCAACTCACATGATCTGAGCTCATGACAACTCGTCCATCATGGCCAACCCCTCCCACCCCCTGCACCAAACCGTGGAGGACCAACGCAGCTCGCACAGCGCGAGACTGCTGCACCCGAAGTGCAGGACTGAGCTACCGGAGGTCCTTCATACCCACGGCAATAAGACTCTACAACACATCAACATGACTGTAAAGCATGTTTTATAGTGTGATGTGTGCCGTGCGGTGAACATGTTTGCATGTATGTTGTTTTTTGTTTTTTGTTTTTTTTGTTATTTGGCACTTTTGCACTTTATGTTTATGTTGAGATATGTACATCTTTTTCTTTCTTTTTGTACATAATGTACAATGTATAACACATTTTTACTCTTTATTTTTTTTTTCCAACTGTTTTTTTTCTCTGCTGCTGCTGGGTCACCAGAATTTCCCCACTGCGGGATTAATAAAGTCTTATCTATCTATCTATCTAACACGACTTGGACAGAACCTTTGGCTTCAGTATGACCTGAATGAATAAAAACCTCCACAGACGTTTGACCTGGACAAACACTACATGAACCTGATGCCACTGGTTCATCAACAAATCACAAGAAAAACTGTGGAAAGAAGAGAAAAAAGCAGATGAGAGATAATGTTTGTTTCAGTAAACACATCCTCAGCTGCACTATTACATCCAGCTTGACTTCCTGTCTGAAAGCTGGAGCAGCTGCACAGTGATGACATCATGTGACCTCACTGATGATTCGGGGGATTCTGAGCTGATCTTCTGTTTCTGTTATTGTTTTAATTTTGCATAACAACTTTTTCTCTTTCAGCAAAATGATGTATTTTTGCTTAATTAGGCAGCTGATGTGTCTAAAATCCTAAAGTCAGTGTCCTGCTCTCATTACAGCAGCTTCTATCCTGTTTAAAGCAAAGGAAACCATGTGACTGTGTTTCTGTTACTGAACAGGTGGATTTTTCTAGACTGGACGTCATGGAAACACAATTTAACCGATGTAGTTGAAACCTGAATGTGGTGAAATGAGTCAGTGACATGAAAAAAGCTTCTACTGTGTAAATAAGTCTTATGTTTTTATCACTTTCTTTTGCTCCATGTTTCCACTAGTGATGCTTCACCTCACAAAAACAACTCTTGAACAATTTACCGAGGTAGACACTGAAATCTGTGTGAATCTGGTTCTACTGGTGTTTTACAGTATGTTCACTCTGTGCTGACTGATAATAATCAAAGGTAATAAAGTTTTCTACTGTGACAGGAACTTGACCAGTATAAGACCAGAATGTGTTACATACTGATCAACATATTGTTCTTGTTGTGCTGTGACTGACCCTGAAACCTCCTGTGCAGTGATTTATAGCGTTTAGCTTCCTTTAGACTTTAGCTCTCAACAACCTACTGAGTCTGGATGACAGGTCATGAACTGACACCACATCTGTTTGTACGACACAGCCTGGCTTCAATGAGGCCACTGATGTTTGGTCCCTGGGCTGCATCCAGGCTGGAGTCATATCAACACAGCACATAGTGAGAGATGAGTCATATTTAGTGATGTGTAGAATAAGCTGCTGTCTGTGAAACACAGAGAATCTACCAGGATGGACGAGTGGTGAAGGCGTTGGACTGAAGATCCAACGGACGTTAGTGCTGGTGGTTCAACCCTCACTGCTGGTAACAGGAGCAGGTAAAGGTTGTTGGTCCTCATGGTCAGTGGTTCAGTTCCTGAAGCTTTTACTGGAGTTATGAGAGTTTATGGCAAATGAATCTGTTCACAGCAGAATAATTATGATCATCATATACTTGTAAATGTGATGTGAACCAGTAAGTTGATCCTTCTGTGTAACAGCTTCACCCAGTGGAAGGTTGTGGTGATGGCAGGAAAGTCAGAATTGTTTTAGCAACATTTCTATGCTGACAGTTCCTTCATCTCTGTTCTCCTGAACCTCTTTACACAGACTGAGAGAATCTACAGACCTGGACAATGGAATATACTCAAAGGAGAACATTTAATTATGATCACTGACTACCACTGTTTAATTAACCATCTAATTAATAATTAACTAATTCTAATCTTATTTATTCTAGTTCAGGAGCAGCCAGTGAAGAGAGGATGAAAATCAGGGGGATGTGCTCCTGCCTGCATGTGCCAGTTAAAACAACATGTGGGTCTAGTGTTAGTTAGAAATAAGTGTTTCCTCTGAGCATCTGTTACTGTGGACTAACACACACCAACAGTCCCGAAAACCAAGATCAAGTGTTAAGTCAGGATTTTCCACATATTCTGGTTGAACTTATCTTTGACTTGGTTGGACACAAAGCAGGATCAGTTAAACCCAGTTTAGTTACCATGGAGATTTATTCTGTTGTGATTAAACACTTATCCTTGATTAATTTAGTGCAGACCCCTAATTCTAAACTAAATCTTTTTCGGTTGTACAGGTTTGCACGACACCCACAATGAAGTCATCCTCTTCTTCCTCATCAACTGTGTGGACTTTTTGTTTTGGAGCTGCTTTGATGATCAGTTATTGCAGGATTTCCCATATGCAGGGCATGACTTTGGTTGTGGCTGCTTCCACATTTACCACATCTGTATATCTGTATGTTGTCCTTCTGTATTGCATGGACTGTTGTTTCACCTCTCTGAAGCTCTTTAGCTTGTGCTCGAGTGGTTCCTGCTGCTCTGCACATACTGACACACTTGTCCAGTGTAAGTCCTGTCTCTCTGAGTCTTTCTCTGAGGACATTATCCACTGTGCCACAGACGATCCTCTCTCTCACTAGTGAGTCTCTCAGATTACCAAGTTCACATGTTTTGCTTAATGTGTGAAGCTCTGCTAAGTATTGATCAAAGGTTCTTTTGGTCATGGGTGAAAAACTTGTACCTTTCAAAGGTCACGTTCTGACTAGACACAAAGTACTGTTCAAACTTTGTCATCAACTAAAATCAGATTAGCTTCATCCATTTTAAAGCTATTATATATCCAAAGCATCTTCTCCTATAACATGCAAAAGGATGTTCGCTTGCTCTACGTGCTGCTAGATAAATGTTAAATCTTTGCTTTAAGCGTTTCCAGTTGTCTATTGCATAGAAGTGGGTGGACTTAGCTTATCCATGACTGGTTGGGGTATCTGGACCTCAACAGGCCTCTTTTATATGTTCAATGTTTCCCTCGTCCCCTTCACTCTCCCAGCTGCTTGTAGCATCACACTCCGTTAGCACGTTTCACTCACGACTTTTTCTCTCTCTCTCCCATTTCTCTGTGGCGAAACCTACTTTATTAGCTGCTCATCATCTTCAACACAGCGTTTCTTTACTATTTGCTCCAAAGATGCTGCACCACTAAACCACAGAGGTGTTGGAGGCTCCAGCTTATCAACTTCAACGCCAAGTGTCTGTGCTGTTATCACAGTAGTGTTTATGTTTATATAAATATTTATTTCACCACTGATGAAAGAAGAACTGATGATGTTTGTCATTCTTCTGCTCTAACTAATATTGTTATTAAATCATCTCCCAAAACACATCTTAACATTTATTATACTTTTTTTTCCAAATCATCAACACTGTGACCAGGTTGTTACTGTTTCACTTTGCATATGTGTTTGCATTTCTTTCCCCATCTCTACGTAGCAGTGCTGCATATTCACATTTAATGTACAGGACATAATCCAGGGATGATGAACTGTAACATTGCAGCAGTTTAATCTCATCTCAATTAACTGTATTTATACGACAGGACGAGAGTCTGCAGCTCAGACGCTTTCTTCCTCTCAATATTCCAACATCCACAGGCCTGATGCTGCTAAAAGGAGACCTCCTCTCCACTCCAAACACAGAACATCAGTCTGGTTTAGAATCAACGATGCTTCATAGTTAGAGACGTGATCTCAGCAGGACACTGAAGCTACTGATGTCCAGCTGAACTATAGCTTTGTGCTGTCTCTTCCTCTGAGCTTCAGCGATATAGGGCCAGACAGACTTTGAACTGTCCAGCTCTGCTGTCATGACGTGTTTTAATCCTCCTGCAATAGCAGATATTCTGTGATATAGAACCACGTCCCCTATATCATGTGTTGAACAAAGAACAATTAAAGAGGAGGCCAATCAGAGCAGACGTATAATTGCAGACAGTCTCCGTTCTAAACTTCCAAGGACACTTCATCTGTGTTGAACTCAGGTTGATGGGATGAGGAACCAACACCTGCAGTATTAAAAATACTGTCTGGGAGTGAACGGAAAAAGTTAGAAAACACAAGAATGACGAGTAGTTTGCTTATTATGCCCCAAGAAGAGCAAGGAACACGTGATACCTTCATACAGAAGATTATCTTAAACCTAAGGGAGTCATGCTGTCGTCCAGAAACACTATCCAGTTGTTCAAATAGATCTGGAAGGAGGATATTGTCTAGATGCAAATGGAAGTGTTGTCAAACAGAGTAAAGATGTGCAACATCAAGTTAAAGGATGCTCCCTGTTCCTGTGGCAACATATTTAACGGAATTCATGGAAGAAAATGTATGTATGTAATGTAATGCATAACTACCATGGAATCTAGAGGTCTTGATATAAAAAAATTTTTTCTAGAAATTACACCACAGACAACCAAACACAAGGAATAATGGAGAAGAGCCAGTGGGACTTAAAAATGATTTATTTTCAATATAAACGGCTCAAGACTGGATGAAATACACACAAGGTTCCTCATGCTGCTCTACTGAGAGAGTATGAGGACACACTGACGATGAAGACTAAAAGCAAGATAATCTAATAATGTCAAGACTAACGATGTCAAATACAACATCTATAATTTAAGAAATGTTACTCAGCAGCAATTAATGTAATGCACAGCTGAAAATGACCAATTTCACTCCATCAGACCATCATGTGTCTGCACATTCTCAGGTGAAGGGGGGTTGGAGTTTATTTACCACATTTAATTAATCAAACTGAGTTTGTTATTGTTTAATTTATTTATTATAAAACAGTTTGACACTGGACTGTCTTCCACAACAAACACATGTGAAGTCATAGAAGAGGAATGTGTCCTTCACCTTAGAAGAGGCTTTCTGTGGATTTACAAAACATGTTGAAGTGTGTGTGGAAAGTTGACATAACCAGCTTTGCTGTAAACACAATAGTCAACGCTGCCAACGTAAACTCATTGTCTTGTCCTAGTCGTGTCCAAAGCTGGAGCCCTGCTACCCAGACAGAAACAATATGGACTGTAGCTGGAGACGATGTAGCTCACTGCTGTGTTGGTGTGATGGGAAAAGTGACGTGATTGTCCAGTATGTCCCTGCTCAAATTATGAACCGATGACTGATGCCTGGTTGTTGCTGCATCTGATACCACTCCCATGGTCTCTGCTGAGGCCAGTATGCTGTTCAATAATGCAGCTGCGTCTGAGAGGCTGTGTTCATGTGCAGACATCACTGTAGCAGCTAGTAGTTAGCTTTTAAGCGATCGCCGCCACGCCAAGGAGAGCACGCCTGCCGCGTCTCTAGGTCGTCGTCAACCGCCGCTATCCCACAGCTGGACACTGCCATTACCGGTCGGAACCGTACGCCGTCCCTCTAAGGAATAGGACGCCACCGTCAAAAGGACAGCTCACAGTAAGATACGAGGCAATCAAATAAGTCTGAGCAGAGAGTTTTAACTTTAAGAGTCAGTAAATGTTTATACAGCTAATGTTTGGTGCCGTACCGCCGTGTATGGATCGACTGCTATGAGTGTTCCCACTGTGCATGTATCTGTGAAGGTTCTCATTCATCCAGGTCAAGTTGTCTGAAGGTTGAGTCATGGAAACTGGACTTCTTCTAGTTAGTAGAAACGTTTCACCACCTATCCAGGTGGCTTCTTCAGTCTGTGGGAAGTTGGTGGATTCTTCACAGGTGTTAAGTGAAACCCAACTGGAGGATAAATTAGTGGTCTTTTTACTCAGAACACCCACAGTAAGCTAACTGCTATCCTAGTCAACACACCGGGTCCTGAGGCCTCCATTGTCTCCCTCTTCCCCTCTTTCCTACACACGTGGATTGATCACCCACCATTTTGTGCCACACATAGCCGCAATCTTGGCGACCCCTCTCTCCCTTGTCTTCACCTACATCCGCACGTGGATTGATCATCCGCCATTTTGTCACACACACAGCTCCGCCCTCGCAGGGACCCCCCTTCTCTTTCTCTCACCTACACAGACACACACACACACACACACACACACACACACACACACACACACGCAGCCACACACACATAGACACACATCTACTTAGCCATCACACATGCACACACACACATTAGAATAGAATCCTTTTGTTTGTTCTATTAATTATTAAGTTATGATGTACTTGTTGTTTGAATAATTGTTGATCATTATCATCAATGTTTAGATAATAAAGTTGTCGTTGTCTGTGATTATTGGTATATGGTTTGCAACACTGGTTGAGCTCACGGCTGTGGCTCGAATTTCGCCCTTCACTGCTAAATCAACTAATATTATTTAATATTAGGTAATTAGTAATACTTTTATTGAGACTGTGCTTTACTTATGACTTGGTTGTTGGTCCCTGGTAACCAGGGTGGTGCCCTGATCATTTGATAGTTCGCTATCTAATCTTAATTAATTAATTTATCAATGATAAATTTAGCTAATAACCAAGATCGATAATACATAAAGTATTATCATAATTTATGCTCCTTTGTCCCCCAACAGTATTTACTATCACCTTCCGCTTTCAGGGAACTCAACTTTTCTAATATTTATAAATGTATTTGAACACAAAAATAATACTGGAACAAACCATCAATACAAGCTTAAACACATCACAGTAGAAAGTCATTTGACTGATACCGATGATGAATATGTACAGTACAATAAAGCTGAAACACAAGTGGAGATGATCAAGGCGGGATGCCTCCCTCCAGATTAGAGACGACATTAAGTCACTTTCCGCTCATTTTTATTTACTGTTAACAGAACAACAACAGTGTCTGAGCAAAACAAACAGGTCATATGTAGCATTTGGTTGTTGGTTGTGTTGTCACTTCTTGGATCTGTTTTCCAGGTGCAGTTCATCTCCAACGAGCCAATTTAGTTTAGTTTTAGACAGAAAGTTGAGAAACCTGCTGCTAAACAATAACTGGCCCACGTTTAAAGACATCAATGTTTCCACGAAGTAACACTTACAAAACACAGAAACGAAACTGGTAAAAAAGTTTCAGGATCATAAACTTTGTTACTTTGATTTAAGGCAAAACCTTTTCTTTACAGTTAATCTCTAATGTGAAACTGTTGATGCTGTTGTAGTGGAAAATGTGTATACTTAGGATGGAATATATGCTCAGAATGTATAGGATGAAATTTGTACTCTATGTATGTATTAACAGGAATAGGTTTTCATAAGTGCAGGCATGAAGTAAGATAGTCAAGCCATGAGTTTACAGAGTTTCTGTGTCCAGGATTTGAACCCCTTGTGCTGGCAATAACAGAATGTTCTCTCCCACATCTGGAAAGTTCTTGGCGTGTGTGGCTGCTCCGGGAACACGCCAGGTCGAAGTGACCTGTTGATAACTTTCATGTAAATAGAGTCATTAGTCTAAAATATCAAGATTCGGAGACCAAATTTGGGCAATAGCTCTCTTGCGACTGCCAGGCGTCAGCGAGCTTTACCCCTGCAGGGAGGAACCACGTGACTTTGTATAACTGTCTTCTGAATACTTTTACACCACTTATGTGAAATAAATCATTTGTATTATTTTGAATCTCAGTGCTGTGTTTGACTGAATCCTTTCAGTGAGGAACCTCGGTAAACAACTACACTATGCTACTGGATATGATGTTAACTGGTTGGATAGTGAATGTGTGAATAGTGCTGGTGACATTTTAGGATGGAGCAGGTAGAAAATGTTTTACCACAACTCTAACTTGAGTTTGGTCTTTCTCCAATGTGAATGCACTGGTGACTCTTTAGGCTCGAAGAATAAGAAAACGTTTTTCCACACTGTTCACATGAGTGAGGTTTCTCTCCGGTGTGAATACGTTGGTGTTTCAGTAAGTTACTACTCTGAGTGAATGTTTTTCCACACTGTTCACACCAGTGAGGTTTCTCTCCGGTGTGAATGCGTTGGTGTCTCAGTAAGGAGCCGATGTCGGTGAATGCTTTTCCACACTGTTCACATGAGTGAGGTTTCTCTCCGGTGTGAATATGTTGGTGTGTTTTTAAACTGTTTAAGAAGGAGAATGTTTTTCCACACTGTTCACACAAGTGAGGTTTCTCCCCAGTGTGGATGCGCTGGTGTGTTTTTAAACTGCTTAAGAAGGAGAATGTTTTTCCACACTGTTCACATGAGTGTGGTTTCTGTCCGGTGTGAATGCGTTGGTGTCTCAGTAAGGAGCTGATGTAAGTAAATGCTTTTCCACACTGTTCACATGAGTGTGGTTTCTCTCCGGTGTGAATACGTTGGTGTGTTTTCAAACTGCTTAAGAAGGAGAATGTTTTTCCACACTGTTCACATGAGTGAGGTTTCTCTCCGGTGTGAATACGTTGGTGTGCCAGTAAGTTACTACTCTGAGTGAATGTTTTTCCACACTGTTCACACCAGTGAGGTTTCTCTCCGGTGTGAATGCGTTGGTGTGCCAGTAAGTTACTACTCTGAGTGAATGTTTTTCCACACTGTTCACATGAGTGAGGTTTCTCTCCGGTGTGGATGCGTTGGTGATTTAGTAAGGAGCTGATGTCAGTAAATGCTTTTCCACACTGTTCACATGAGTGAGGTTTCTCTCTGGTGTGAATACGTTGGTGTGTTTTTAAATTGCTTAAGAAGGAGAATGTTTTTCCACACTGTTGACACGAGTGAGGTTTCTCCCCAGTGTGAATGCGCTGGTGTTTTTTTAAACTGCTAAACAAGGAGAATGTTTTTCCACACTGTTCACATGAGTGAGGTTTCTCTCCGGTGTGAATATGTTGGTGTGCCAATAAGTTACTACGACGAGTGAATGTTCTTCCACACTGTTCACACGAGTGAGGATTCTCCCCAGTGTGAATGCGCTGATGTGTTTTTAAACTGCTTAAGAGGGAGAATGTTTTTCCACAATGTTCACACGACTGAGGTTTCTCTCCAGTGTGAATGCGACAGTGGATTTTCAAACCAACTCTGCTGGTGAAAACTTTTCCACACTGGTCACAGCTGTATGGTTTATCTCCAGAGTGAACCTTCTGATGCTTCTTTAGTTCTGATGGTCTGGTGAAGGCTTGGTCACATTGCTGACAGAGATGCAGCCTTGAAGTCCTTCTCCCTCTGTGTTTCTAAAGTGACAGATATAGAAGAGGAGAAATTTAATCTCATGATAGTACAAATAGCTACAATACCAAAAGACAGCAAGGTCCCCAGAACTTCTGTTGCAGAGCCAGGAGGAATGGACGATGGTAATGGTAAATTTCAATGCAGGTGGAGATATGAGGAAGAATGAGGTTTATATATTCTAGGCCTTATAAGCCTCAAAGCTGGAGAAGTAATGAGGAGTAGTTTTTAGCGCTATAGGCCAAATAGTAACCAAAGAAGCAGATACAGTCAAAGAAAGAAGTATGAGCCTTTTAAAAAAGCCTTTACAGAAAAACATGCATAGGACGAGTCATTCAAACACACATCCCCTCAGCAGATGAGTAAATCAAATAATGTCAAAGCCAAGGAGACGACAGAGCTTCTACTGACAGATGAACAGCTAGTGGAAGGAGTAGATGTGATGGAAGTCAGTTTCCTGTCACCCAGGTCGAAGAGGGAAGAGAGTAAGAAGAGAAGCCTGTAAAAACTGCACGTAGTCAGAGAAGAGGAGGTGGAAACTGGACTAAAAATTAATTGAATTAAACCTGTATAAGATTAAAACTCATCATTTCAAATTGAGATCCATAAGTCTATAATAACTGTAGGATACGTTTCATAATTAATTAATGATGAGAGTTACAATCTTTCGACATATAGCAGATGATTGTTTATCTTACCCGATGAAGATAATTGTTAAAACTAAAGTTAACTGTAATCAGGGTGAATAGTTCCAGAGTGTCAGACACATGAGGTAAAGGTCAAATACTGAAATGTGACAAAACCACAATAAGTTCTGTGTGAACAAGTAAACTTCTGGATGATATCGTGCACAGTGGACACAGGAACATTCAGATCTATTACGATGGACTTGTAGCTTTGAGACTCTCCATGTTTTTCTCTCACACCCACAAGCAAACTCTTCACACTCTTCGTGCTACAAAAGGTGAGTCAACCTTTCTCCATTTTAACTGGTTTCTAGTGTGGTGACTGTTTCTATTTGTTTCTTTCCTCCTTTGTTAAAGTTCGTTCTTATTTTCCATCCTGTTCAAGCTGCATCAACCATATTTCGCTGCTACGTCGCTGGACGTCTGTTCTAATGTTTCCTGTTGTGGCACGTGTTCACTGTGCACTGGCCCCACTGTCATGAAATCAATAACATGTGGACCATCAACACTGTTGACAGCAGCATAAAATACACACGTGAAGCTATTTTATATTTTACCAGAAGATGGCAGCAGACCTGTGGCCTCACTCTCAACACGAACGAAGAGAGAAGTTGACAGCGTGGCCACTGCCTCCAGGACAAGTCGGAATTAGCAGATAGCGTTGACTTAAACCCAGCGATCGTTACAATCTATGAGCAAACTAGCTAACAAGGTGAAACTCTCTCCCACACCCAGCACTTCTCCTCACAGTGTTTATGTACACAACATAACAAACAGCAAAACTACAACATTTACAACAGCGGAACAGCAGCCGCACCCACAATGCCGCCGGTCGTAACAATACTTTTTCACTGAAATAAGAAACAACAGTTTCTTCCTGCTTTGCCAAGACACTGTGGCTGTTTTCAAGGAATTCAACATCAAGAGGCTCCACCAGAGAAACATGCTAAGTACGACGAGCTAACTGGGAACGAACTGCAAAAAACATAAACTGAAGCAGTTAAACGTTTTCACAAGAGCCCATGAGTCTAATAAAAATGCCACAAAGGCTGCTACGAGGTGGCAACGCTGGCTGCCAAGCACTGACAACCTTCTACTGAGGGGGATTCAGTAACGACTGCGTGATGGAAGTGGTGGAGAACATTTGTCCTGAGATAAAGCTAGAGTTTAAGATGTCTGCCTGGCTCGTAACACTGTGGTGAAGACGTTTCATCTGATATTAAGAGACAGTTGGAGGCAGAAACAGAGGAGTTGGACTTTTTTTCCATTAGCCTGCGATGAAAGCAAACGCATCTGACACCACTCAGTTACTGATGTGTTTAGAGGAGTGGACAATGACATGGATGAGTGAAGAGCTACTTGACCTCCAGAGCCTAAAGGACCAAACCAGAGGAAGAAATTTATTTGTTTCTGTTTGTTCCGCCGTAGATTGCCAGAACTACCTGATCCTGCTTGGCTGATTTTGGATTTTTAGTTGACATAACAACATCTGAACGCGAACTTTGATGACTCAACTGTATCTACACATCACAGCAGCAACTTTTCCAAAGGCTCCTGTAAAAGAATGCAGCCGATATTACACATTTCTCAGCGCTGCCAGAAATAATATTATTAATAATATATTATCAGTGCGCAGACGAGGACGTCTGCAGCAGAAATCACATCTCCTGCTGAGTTTCAACAGCGCTTTCAGGATTTTGCAGCTATTTAAAAGGAGACCAGGTTTTTTCCTCTGCTTTCACTCCAGACCACCTGCAGCTGGAGCTCACTGAGCTGCAGTGAGACGCTGAGTGTCGCAGTCGGCACCGACAGCTCTTGTCAACTTTTACCGCCAGCTGGATGAAGGCAGGTTCCAAGAGAGTCGAACACTTACTAAGAACATGCTGAGCTACTTCGGCTCAACAAGACTAAGTGACTCTCACCTGTGTGACATCTTGCACATCAATTTTTAATCTCTGTACCATTTGTTGTTGTCGTTTTCAAAAGGTGAAAACATTTGCAATATGTGCACATACCCACACATTGACCTCTGGCCCTATTTGCAAAAAGACTGCACACGTTGTTTTACCAGTGGATCTACATCTTCAGTGGAAAATTTATCTAATGAGACTGAGCCAAAGATTTTTCTTCATTCCAGAGGAAAAGAAACAACTTAAAGCTTAAAACCTAAGGGAGTCATACTGTCGTCCAGAAACAAGGAAGGAAAAGGATATTGTCTAGATGCGACTGGAAGTGTTGTCAAATAGACACAGTAATCTTGTTTTCAAGATAAACGGTTCAAGTAATGGAAATGTTACTCAGCAAGAAACAATGCCAACGTAAACTCACTGTTTCCAGGTATGAAAAATTACAAATGGTCATACATGCAGTGGCCCACGTCTGACTCCTCACCTACACCTACTGCAATGTCCTAAAGAAAGTACAGTTAACAAATACAGCTCATTTAATGTTGTCGCTACAGTTGCAATATGTTATTCTTGTGACAGATCCTTCACCAATGTCTGCAGAGAGAGCAGACAAAAAGAGTAAGACCAGTACTAGGTAGCATCAGTCAGTCACACATGTACAGTATGATGAGCAGACATTCAAGACTAGTGTAGGGTGACTGTGACCATGGTGACGAGTTTAATGGGATAGAAGTCATTGTCCTCTGTGACGTCAAATTACTTTCTCTGTAAAGGTGTTTTACTGCTGCACTATAATGTCAACAAGGATCAAATTACATTGTGATGGTATTAATGTAACAAACAGAAGCAGGTTAAGATAAGTATTATGTACATTAGTTAGGCTCACATGGTAACATAGCATTAATCTGTTTGTGTAGATGTTCAGAGAACTAGAAGAATCAATGCATCAACCAGATTTCGCTGCTACATCGTTGGACGTCTGTTCTAATGTTGCCTCTGGTGTTGTGGAAAAAATCTTCTACCTTAATTTGAGAGTTGCTCATTCTCAAAATAATTGAAGGAATCAAAACCTGGAAATGTGATGAATCTTCTCTGTTTAATACATTCCGGCACGGAGAAGATCACTGGACAAGCATCTCAGTAACTTCTGCCTGACTGTTAAAACCAAGTTCCTTATATACACAGGCAGGGTTTATCCCCCATTCACAGGGGTCATACATCCTTGTGGCCTCGCTTTTCTCAAATGTTTATTCCATTTGGCCAACAGACGAATCAACAACGACCACATGAATATCAAAACACCATTGATCAACACTAATGAAAACTCCTGGTTTCCTGTGAAACATCAAAAGCCCCTGTTACTAGCAAAGACAGATGTTGGTGCCATTTGTCAATTTTCTCCCACACTGGTAACATCACTGTTTAGTCAAAGCTTTTCCAGCCACACTCGTTTGCTGGATTTTCACTAAAGGATCGGGGAAAAGCCGCCATGTTGGCTCCCACCACGTCTGCAGCCCGACAAAGACTAAACTGCTTCCTAGGTTTGACACCAACCACTTTGTTCTGGTGACAGACGGAGCCTGAGGCTCATGTTCAGGCTTTTAGTGTCGCTATGAGCCGCTTTTAGCGGTGAACTGATCAGCACCGACCTGTTGGTCTGTGGCTCCATCGTGGTCGTTGTCCTGCTGCTCCTTCATTCTAGTGGATCGGTCCTGCTCGGTTAAACTCTGGTCCTGCTGCTCCTCCTTGATTCCACTAATGGATTCGTCCTGCTCAGTAAAACTCGGGTCCAGCTTCTCCATATTGCTCTTGGTCTGGTATTGATAAATGTCCACATCCTCTACTTTCAGTTCCAACTTGTACTGATCTGCCATGGTCCTGGTTGCTGTGGAAAAAAATTAAAGGGAAACTGATGAACAGACCAAAAGTAAAGTTGTCCTGCATAGGAAAGCTCTGAGTGTAGCTGTATCTCAAAATAGATCAAAGGCATCGTCTCTGGTCTCCATCTGATGCATCCTGCAAAGTCCAAAACATAAAGATGGAAACTGGTGAGTTGAAAGTTTTCCTTCTCATACATCTGCAGAAAGTTTTCATCATCTATAATATGGCATCAAACGCTCACAGAGACGCCTGTGACTGTATAAAGTACACGTAGTGCTGTGTCGTGGGAAACAGTAAAGGTAAATATATACATATATTTCCTGAAGGATAGTATGAGTCAGTATTAAAATTAGAAAAGAACTTAGAAAGTAGGAAGGGAAACAAAACTAAAGCAAGTCTGTGGAGATTCTCAGTCATTCAGGTGAAGTTGTCTGAAAGTTGAGTCTTCTTTTTGTAGAAACCAGTGAAAAACATTCCCACTTCCACTGAGGCAAGAAAGAGGAAAACATGCATCTAAGGACAGCTCTCAGGACCCAGAGACCCAGAGCCAACGGAAGAACCTGGTTATTCTTTACATGGCCGGAGTTTTAGAAAAGCTCAAAAGGATTTTTGAAAACCAAACAGCCATTAGACAACGTCATGAGAAGAAACCACAACAACAACAACATCCACCACAGTCCACTTAGCTAAACACCAGACCTCCATCAACCCCCACAACTCAAACGTCCAATCAACATCACCCTGTTCCACGGTCACAGTAACAGCTACAGAGGAAGAAGAAGAAGAAGAAAGAGGAAAGTCCTACATGGGGAGAAAGGAGACAAGGTCATAGAGCAGGATGAAGAGAGAGACTGTTGGTGTGAGAAACCTGGAGACTGAGCACAAGAAGATTTAACAGAGATAAATGCTGACACTTCTGAAAGACGTCACAAGAGCCAGGACTGTCCAGACAACAGGTCGACTCAACGGAGACCAGCTGAGGATCCAGGGTCAACAGAGCAGCAGGAGAAGGAAGGAACCACACTGACACACACAGCAATGAAGACACACTCACACACACATGCACTGACACTGACTGCTCTGCTACCAGCAAAGAAGAACGCTGCTCTGTGCTGACACTGACATGATGACACTGCTATGCATAGAAGCGTTAGAAGCCAAGTTCACACCACAACAAACATTCAGGACCATAATCACAACTTTCAACAAAGTGTTTTAACAGAGAATGGAGAAAATCTGATTATCATGATGGACAGTGGTGCAACAAGATCATTAATTAAATATTAAAACCCAACAAGCTGAGTAGTATATATGTACACACACACACACACAGGGAGGGAAAATATTATTTGAACCGCAGCTGATTTTGTAAGTTTGCCCACTAACAGAAATGATCAGTCTATAATGTCAATGCTGGGTTTATTTGAACAGTGAGAGACAACAATAACAAAAAAAACATCCAGAAAATGTATTTCAAAATAAGATCTAAATTAATTTGCATTTTCATGATTGAAAGAAGTATTTGATCCCTTTGCAAAACGTGCTTCAGTACTTGGTGGTAAAACCTTTGTTGGCAATCACAGAGTTCAGCCGTTTCTTGTAGTTGGCCACAAGGTTTGCTCACATCTCAGGGGATTTTGACCCACTCCTCTGTGCAGATCTTCTCCAAGTCATTAATGTTTTGTGGCTGATGTTTGGCAACTCGAACCTCCAGCTCCCTCCACAGATTTTCTATGGGATTATGGTCTGGAGATGGACTAGGCCACTCCATGACCTTACTGTGCCTCTTCTTGAGCCAATCCTTTGCTGCCTTGGCCGTGTGCTTTGGCTCATTGTCATTTTCGACCCATTTTCAATGCCCTGACTGAGGGAAGGAGGTTCTCACCAAACACCATCCATCCTCCCTTTGATGCAGTGCAACTGTCCTGACTCCTTGGCATAATTAAAAAAAAGCATTCCTCCTCCTCCAAACACGGCAAGTTGAGTTGATCTACTAATTGGAGGTTTTAATGAAAGCCAACGACTGGAAAAGAGGTCAGCTACGTTTTATAAATCATTACATCTGAATTATTTCTATTATTCGCTCCAAAGAGTCTCTCAGCTCTTGCTATTGTTCAACCAGCGCGGTGTTCCGTAATAACGAGTGACCACGTTAATTGGTGTCCGACTTCAGTGGTTACGGCAGATGTTTGAAGGAGCCTGTTAGTCCAGTCACTGCCTTGTCTGTGTTTTATTAGATTTACGCCAAACTGCTGTTAATCTTTAACGGCTTCACAGATCAAACGCAGAGGTTTGATCATTTATATGTTATTGACAACAGATCGCAGCGATTCAGAGCAGACTGACTCAGTCCTCATCATCTTTCAGCTACTTCCGTGATACGAGCGACGTTCAGACTGCGTCAGATTATTTCTGGTAAAACTCTAAAGATTGTTAACAGCAGTTTGTTTAGATCGCGTAAAGCCAATAAAACACCGACAAGGCAGCGACTAGGACTAACAGGCTCCTTCAAACATCTGCCGTAACCACTGAAGTCGGTCACCAATTAACGTGGTCACTCATTATTGCGGAACACCGCACACCACGAGGGTCCCACATCCACAACTTAACACAAACCTTCAGTTTAACGCACGAACACAACACGCAATAAATAAACACACCAGCACTACAGCATTTAAACACAATGAACACATAACTATTTAGAAGCAGGAACAGCAGCAGGTGCTCCCACAATGCACCGGGTCGCTACACTACGCTGCTGAAAACACTTTGCTGCGTTAACGAACATGAACTTACTCCAAAATGCTGCAGCGAGTCCTTAGTGAAGAACGATGTTCAGAGACAGTTGGACCAATTTTATCTCCTTCTGGACGAATCAATGTACAAAGACTCGTTTCAACACTTACACCTTCTCGCTGCCTGTAGTTTTCCGTCGAGGCGCTTAAAAGTACGATGTCGCTGGACGATGACGTCACGTGTGCGACTTGTTTTCTGGCGAGGGCTGCCATCAGCCATAGAGCTACAGCGCCACTCGCTGGATAATGTGAGGATCTACTCTTTACTCGCCAGGGAGAATTGAAACCTCTTCATTTAGAATCAACAGCCTTTGCTTCTATTTCCTTGTTTTTCTGACGCGGCTACGTTTATATATTTATACTGTAGAATCAGTTTGATTTTACTGAGCATCATTCAATACTAACCCAGTGGATGCAGAGTAAAGTTGTCCTGCAGGAGAAGGGGGTGGTGGTGAGGAGGGAGTTTAACAGGGACACACTCACCTTCTAATGTTTCATTAGAGGCAGCATCACTCAACAACAACCCACAGACAACGAGCACAGTCCACAATAATAATAGGCAGAAAGACGGGTGTGTTGGTGGGGGTTGACAGAATTCTCAGTCTTCCTCCTGTGTGTGTGTGTGTGTGTGTGTTGGATGGGGGAGGTTAGAGGCGTCTGCTCATATTCATAATGAGATGTAAAAGCTACACCAGGGAACAGGGCGAAGATGAACAACAACAAAGCCGTTAACAGATGTGAACCACACCTGCGAAGTCAGGATCCACATGATGACTCACAAACGCTGGTAATTATGTCCACACAATACACAACACACTGAAATACTGACACCTAAAGAAACACTCACCTAATTAAAATGGGAAAATATGTAACAAAAAAGTTTGTTGAGTATTTTAGTTTCTTTCTCTTTCTCTCAAAATAAAAAAATGTATATTAAAAATTGACTTTGACTTCATTAACTATATTTTATTTCCCTTGGTGAACTGATTCAACTTAAATTTTCAAATTAAGGGCACTGAGAGTTCATGTAATTTATGTAATATGTTAAAACATTGTTAAAGCAACGTCTCAGCTTCAGCTCAACACAGAGACATTGTTGCTGATGTATAAATGCTTCCATACATGCTACACAACCACTGTATGAACTAGTTCCAACTAGTTCCAGTGCAGATGCTGATCTCACACTGTGACTCATTATTCGAATCATTTCTACTCACGCATTTAACTAAACAATAAAAGTCTGATAATGGGTGTAGGTGGAGGATGGTGCTGAGACTGAGGGGGACTAAAGGTTCTCTGAAGAGAAGAGTCCTTCATTTGAATCCGACACCTTCACTACTCTGCTCTTCAATCATCTTAATGACTGTCTGTCTTCCTCTCACCCTCTACGTCTGTTTCTACTGACAAGGAAGCTGATGTGTCCGCAGACGGATCTGCAGAACTTTCAGCACTTCTGTCCAACTCAGCATGAAAAAAAGTCCTATTTGTGCAGCTCCTGGCTTTTACTGCACGTCTGACAACGAGTCAACTTTAAGGCAGCTTTTTGCCAAGTGGTAGTTTTTGTTGAATGTTAGCATTTAAATAAAAATAAAGTGTAGAAATTTCTTAAAATGCTACAGATGCTATTAAATTAAATTTACTTGAAAAACATAGATTTTACAAAATAAAGACGATTCCTGGCAGTTGTGAACAAACGACAATTCGCCGTTTTACGTAACACAACCACCTCTTTAAAGACAAATTCAGAGCCACACTTAAACTAATTACAACAATATTATTTGCACAGGTTTCACTCCTACGACTTGAATCTTTGTTGTTTTGCAATGCGTTAAAAACAAGAAAGCACTTGAGGAAATAAGTCGTCAACAGTTTGACGGAGAATATTGCTGTTTTTTTTTGTCTGAGTAAAACCTTCCATCTGTCCTGCCTATTTGTGTCTTTCGTTGTGTTGCTTTCTCTTCATACAGGCGTTTACTAACTGAGGTGGTTTATGTGGTTCGATGAGTGAACACAGAGCTTAATGGTGTGGGAATCATCAGGTTGATCCATGTTTCATTTATGCCAGACAGCAGAGAAGCGTTTGTCAGCGCACTCTGTGCTTTCTTAACTAACTGCTACTCTCTCTTCAGGTACTTACATCAGATGCTGCACTTTGTTCTCTAGGGTTTGCACAAACGTGGCACTAAAACCATAAAAACAACTCTACAGTGAAGTATGTGATCTCAGCACTTCATGAAACTCGACATGCTAATGTCAAAATTAATGGGAAATCATGAGTGAAAGTGCATCAAACTTTTAAAAATTGTTTCCTTTGCATCCACATATTCAAATAAACATTTTCAGTGCAACAATGAGAATAAAAAAAATCTGTAGAAACTCAATGGAGACTATGATAAAGATCATAAATTCTGTTTTTAGTCATGTCGTTGTTTCTCATACTCTGGCCTCTCAGACTGACTGGGACTGGTGAGGAGCTCAGCAGCAGGGTCTGCAGAGACGAGCTACTTTCCCAGAATGCCTCAGGTCGACCTCGGGAGGGAGAGGATGGCGTAGCGGTGAAGCAGGGGGATCACAGAGACTGACAAAGCAGCGGAGGTGAAAAAGGTTCAGGATGGGTTGATAAACTCAGTCAAAGTAAACACAGCGACATGCCCCTCACAGCAGCCTGCTGGCTCTGTACTCACTCTGTGGGCTCTGCTCTGCTCCACATGAGTAAACCTCTGAATTAGGCAGCTGTTGTTCTAAAAGGCCCTGTTCCTCTGAGGGAAGGCTCAGAGGAGCGTTTCTTAGATAATGCAGGGTTATTGTGAGCTGCTGGTGCATAACAAACGAAGGATTAAACAACCAAAGTGCTTTTAAATTTAAATAAATTTATATATAAATATATCTGTTTATTTTACCGCGTTATTTCTTTCTTTATAACCTGTAATTTTAAGGAGACTGGACTGTTGCCTACATACAAAGCAGTGCTGCATATTTACATTTTAATGTACAGGACATAATGCAGAGATGATAAACTGTAGCAGTGCAGCAGTTTAATTTCATCTCAATTAACTGTGTTAATACCTGGAAAGAATAAAATGCTCAGATGCTTCCTTCCTCTCAATAATCCAGCAAATTAGCTGAAGAAGAAACTGTTTATTCTGAAATGAGTCTTTAATGGTTTATACATAATTATAATCAATCATAAAAACTGAAATTTTATCTAGAACATATTTAGTTTACATCTATTATGCCCCCTCTCAGTCTGGCTCGGTCTAGTGGGAGGAGGAGGCCCTAACACTAAGTAACCACAGGAGCAGTCAGTGTTTAGTAGATGGTGTTCATTTATTGGTGCACAAATGAGGTATGGGTTAGGACACAAGTACAGGGTAAGAGGACTGGTCCGCAGCTGTGCCAAATAAAAGAACTGAACAAAACAAAACAGGGCCCGTCTATCTAACTAGTCAGAGAAACAAAATTAACAAAAAGGCCTGTCTACCTACTCTAAAAACAGCAGGTTCAAAACATTACAGGGGGAGCAGCAGCTGTCTTACCTGGTGTGTCTAACAGAAGTTTCAGCTGCGTGTTGCATGTGTACAGGGTACCCCCAACTTACCTAGACCCAGCCTCTTACCACTGAACGGTCTCAAGGTAGAACAAACAAAAAGCCTAGCCAGCAGCACCTGGTCAAAAGGTGGCAAAACAAAACAAAGGCTAGCTTCACGTAGTAGCAACATGGACGTCTGCTCAGGACAGGAAGGGCAGAGAGAGAGAGACTCCTCCCACTCAGTCTGAACCTTTTGTAGGCTGCTGCAGATGCTGGTTGGTTCCAGTCAGTATAAACAGGCCAATCAGGCGGTGTGATCCTGGGGAGAGATGACAAACAGCACAGACAAAACTACAGTCTCCTCCCTCGCCTTCCTGGCACGTAACACCCCCACCCATTAAGAGGTAACTCATGGTTACCTATCTACTCTAAAGGGGCACGGGACAGTGTGTCTGCCAAAATGTTTTCACAACCCTTCTTGTGGATAATCTCCAAATTATAATTCTGGACAATAAGGGACCAGCGCATCAGCCGACGATTGTTGTTATACATCCTGGACAGAAACACTAAAGGATTATGATCTGTGAAGACCTTCACAGGTTTAGAGGAGGATCCTACGTAAACCTCAAAGTGTTGCAGAGCCCACAAGAGAGCTAAAGTCTCCTTCTCAATAGTGGAGTACTTGAGTTGGTGTTTATCAAACTTCCTTGAAAAATAACTTACGGGATGGTCAATGCTCTGGTTATCCTCTTGGAGACGTACAGCTCCTGCGCCTACTGCACTGGCATCAACTTCCAGTTTGAAAGGCAGAGCAAAGTTTGGAGCAGACAGAACAGGAGTGCAACAAATTCTTTTAAGACTGAGAAATGACTGTTGACACTCGTCTGGCCAACAGAACGGCCTTGCAGGACTAGTCAGGGCAGTTAGAGGTGCAGCAATTGATGAGAAGTTCTTACAGAATCTCCGATAGTACCCCACCATTCCCAGGAAACGTCTCAGCTCCCTCCTTGTAGTAGGAATCGGAAACTGAGCAAGAGCAGAGACCTTCACCGTTGATGGGCATACTCGTCCACCTCCCACCTGCTGACCAAGATAGAGAACAGTGCCTTTGCCAAACTCACACTTGGCAAGGTTTAAAGTTAGGTTAGCAGAAGCCAGACGGGTGAATACTTTCTTTAAGGTGCTTATGTGGGTTGACCAGTCAGCACTGTATACAACAATGTCATCCAGATATGCCCTGCAGTTGGGGAGATTCCCTAATACCTTTGTAATTAGCCGTTGAAATGTTGCTGGGGCATTACAGAGACCAAAGGGCATAACTGTATATTGCAAGAAAGAATCTGGAGTTACAAAGGCAGAAATTTCAGATGCTCTAGGTGTTAATGGAACCTGCCAATATCCTTTTAGCATGTCAAGTTTAGTAATAAACAATGCAGGCCCAATTTCATCAATGCAATCATCGATCAAAGGTAAAGGATGAGCATCTGTGACTGTAACAGAGTTCACTTTACGAAAGTCAGTGCAGAATCTAGGGCTCCCATCTGCCTTAGTGTCCAAGAGACAGGGGGAACTCCATGCACTTGAGCTTGGCACGGCAAATCCATGTTGAATGAGGTAATCGACTTCTTTCCTCATTATCTCTCTTTTCAGAGGGTTTACTCTATAAGCATGTTGCTTAATGGGCGTGGCCTTAGACAAGACAATATCATGTTCAATGATAGTAGTTTGTGATGGCACATCATGAAAGAGGGATGGAAAATCCTGTATGAGGGTCATCACACTGGCCACCTGTTGATCACTAAGTTGGGATAAATACTGGGTTAGATTTGACAGGATTTCTGAGTTATTTAATCTGGCTCCTTGTGGCTCAGCACCTCTTAGGATGAGCCCATCCTCATCGGATGGAACACTTGTCCTTGAAACAGAAACCACGGGTGCAACACTGACATTCTGAGGCGGCCCGTTTGGGTTTGTTCGTTTGTGGTACAACTTCAACATGTTGATGTGACATACCCTGGTTGGGCGCCTACGGTCAGGAGTCTGGATTAGATAATTTGTGCTACTGAGCTTTTCCTGCACAACATACGGGCCAGAAAATTTAACAGACAAAGCTGAGCCACAATAATACAAAAGCGTACTAACATCTATGCAAAGCGGAATAAAAAAAAACTAACATCTATACAAAGCAGAATAGCAATAACATTTATACAATGCAGAATAAAAACATAAACGTACTAACATCTATGCAGAGCAAAATACATACTCCCAATCAGCATCTACAAAAAACTACAGAGTTCAACATCAAGGAGTCATCAATATAGCTGTGTCAAGATCCTCCTTCTCCTCCCAAAAGTTCACGGCTTGTTGAAGATTTTCAATCTTTGATTCAGAGTCTCCTACCAACTCGTCCTGTATGTCCCCGATAGTGTCCAACACTTTTTCAGAAGGCTTTAATTCCTGCAGAATGGCCTCGCACACTTCTCTGACCTTCTCCTCTGAGACGTCAATGTTGTAATTAGCCAGCAGCTTCAAGGCGGCTAGGATAAAGCGATTCGTCACCACCCTCTTCTTTAGGTCATCGTAATGGGTGTGTAGGAAGAAGTTGGGTAACCCAAACAGGCAGGTGTGTTGCATCTGGCTCGGATGAGATATTTGACATCCGTTGCAAATGTACTCCTTAAAATCATGTATCGCTATGTACAAGACACGAGACACCAAGGATTTCATAGTGTCCAGAAATAGTTTGAGCATTGGTCCGTCCAGTTCATCACCAACCGCCTCGGTTTTGGTCCGGCTCTCTCCTTCAGGGGATGGACGAACCTCCGGGAGAGATGCATCATGGCTTGTGGAGGAGCACCTTGAGTCTTCAGACCCATCGGGTTCATAGCCTGAACCGCCCCAAACGCTGTCGATGCCGGAGGAGGCCGGGGATGGAGGGAATTGAGACCCGGTCTCATAGCCGGTGCCCCAGATGCTATCGATGCTGGAAGACAGGGATTGAGACATCTTGTTCTTCCTTGGTTGGCTTGTGGAGGGGTTGTTCTCAGCCTCTATTTATTTCAGATTGGTAGGGAGGGTCTAAGAACGGAGGCGGGTCAAGGGGCGGGAAGGACAGCCAAGAGGCGTTTACACAAACAGAGACCGTTTCAGAACCACCATTTCTTGCCAGTCCTGACTCGTACGAAACATCTCCGCTATTTTCTCCCCCCACTTGTCAAATATCTCCAACCAGGCCTGAAAAACCCCACACTCGCTGTTGATACGGTACAGCTTCATGAAGGTCGGTCCATCTTTGTTAAACGCTGCGATTATTTTGTAAAACCATTTACCCGACGGGGTCTCCCACACAGCTCTGAATACATCGGGGTTACCGCCGTCATCAGCATCAGAACCGTCAAGCATCGTTTCTCTGACCTTCTTCTTCTTCTTGCAAGGCTCCTCCTCCTCCTCTTCTTCTTCTTCTTCTTCTTCTTCTTCGGCTACCGCATCAAACATACAGTCTTTGACATAATCCATGATTATATGTCTCAGAACGCCCCAGTCATTCGCCAGCAGAGGCGCTCTCACAGTGTCTGGAGAAAAAGTTTCGCCTTCCTCTAGCTGGTATAGCAAAAGTTCGCCGGTAATGTGCTGGAACACATAACCAAAAGTCCCCGAATCCAGTTTCAGCTCATCCTGTAGAGGCGACGATGGCGGTTTCTGTACACGACACAGGTACAGCGTACCCTTCTTGGGAGCCTTCCATAACTCGGACTCTTCATTAAGGCCCACCTTAACGCTGCATATGAAGTTGCTCAGACTCAAACTCATCTTCTTTTTTTTCAGGCTTAGAAAAAGAAACTCTGAACTGCTTAGCTAACTTCTACCAAGACAGACCCTCATTTTATAGACCATGAACAGAACCTCCCAGTGTACTGGAGGGGGCGCCTTCAGACAATCTGAAGGGTGGGTCGACGCTGTGATTCGCCCTCGGCATGACCCAATCAGAAGCTACAGGGTGGGGCTTGAACGAAGAGGCGTGTTCACGGGGTGTGGTTAGAAACATTCTCATTACGTGATTCGCTCATGGCTTGAACCAATCAGAATCGACTGGGCGGGGTTAGGAACGTTTCCACAATCTCATTGGCTTATGACGTGGACCAATCAGAAACCATGGGAAGACCGTGACCTTATGACCTAGACCTGTCAAATTAAGTTGACGAGAGGGGGTTCGTTAATTGTGTGTTACAGGAGCAAAGACAAAGGGTTTGATGCATTTCAAACACCTACAGACGTTTACAACTAAGCCCTCTGCTTAAATAACACGTATTCATTTCCTGGAGCAGTGTTACTCTTCACTTGTTATATATATGATATAATATATCATATTCTGTTATATATAATATATCATATTCTGTTATATATAATATATCATACTCCCTTAAATAATCAGTCATTTGATCGTTTATCCGGCGCGTTTTTATCACAAACAGTGAAATACAACCGTAACCAGATACTTTTACTTGAATACCTCGCGGATCGAGCGGTGCTTCCACGTCACCGTGATAAACGGTGAACGACAAAGATGAAACACGCTGCACAACGCGCAGCCGCAGTAAAACAACAGACCGATCGCCGGTTCCCCCGAATCCGCGGCGTTAACTTCAAACTTTGCGGTGTTACCGGACGCAGGTCGTCTCTTCTCCTGCAGCCGCAGCTGAAAAGGCGACGTCACAACCGGTTTGTCCAGAAACGGCGCGACAGCAAAACTAGCGGACGGAAGTACATCTCATCCATATGGTTTAGTGGTTTAGCTCTACCATTGAAATGAATGGAAACCGGTTTAGGGCGTTTTAGCTAAACAACCCCCGGCAACAATACATGGGATACTCAGCCACTGGGCGGTCATCGTACCGTGGAAGCTTTGTCCCACATTTCATTGGCCGTTAAGGTCCCAGATGTTCAGCGTGTGTCAGTTCGGACGCAGCCTCGAACCTTCGGTCGCTTCACGAGCAGCGACCTGCGTCTTTTCCGCCTGGTCTTCATCAAACATGCTAATGCGCGCGCCTCTCAGTTGCTGGGCGTGGGGCTCGGCAACAGTCCTGTGTTTTCCGCGTGCACGCGGCGCAGGCGTCACCAACGCGGCCGTTTGCTGTAAGCGCGCACGTATTCACAGTGGTTGTAGTTGTGCTATGAATTATTCTAACATTACTGGATAGAAGCAGGATGAAAGACAGTGACACATATGTTCAACATTTACATGTTTTCCGTGTTTTTCTGTCAGGATACTGGAATATTTCTGCTCCAGGTCAAGAGAATGTTGTTTGTTAAACCACTGGTGACTGAAGGACTAACTCTGCTCCTGGACTAGTGCAGATCAACACGTTTAGCAAGTATATCAGTCAATGGAGTCAACTACACTTTGAGAACCTAAACATCTGCAGCAGTGGAAACAACAACAAATAAAACAGGCTGCAGCGAAATCAGGTGGAAGCAACCAGTTAAAAAGGGGGAAGCCAATGAAATATATCAGATTTTATTCATTAAATCACTGGAGTAAAAGATCAAGGCTTTCATTAGAATAAATGACCAGTAGCTTTGCAGACGAAGCGTCTGGTTTCAGCTCCAGCTCATCAGTGACTCAGATGTTAAGCAGTTCAGTCGGTGTGAAGTCATGCAAATGTTAAAAACATGCAATGAATAAATACACAATAGACGCAATAAATGTATGAAATCATGCATTAAAAATAAACTCCTCACATACATATATCAACTACCTTTGACACAATGGCAATGAAATATTAAATATTTTAATAATTTATTAAAATTATTATTTTATTTTATTTTATTTTATTTTATTTTATTTTATTTTATTTTATTTTATTTTATTTTATTTTATTTTATTTTATTTTTGTATATGAGGAGGCTTTTTGATGCTAGGTCCAGGTTCTGGATGGACACATCAGCAGTTAATGTTGTTACTTTAAAACCTCAGAGTGTTTTTTCTGTTGTCACTAAACTAGAAAGTCACAGAAATATTCTAAGGACAGAAGCTGCCTGAGCATCTGATCATGTTTCCTGTTTATAGTTTAAATAGAATCTAACGTTTAATGTTTCATTTGACTGGAAATGATCAACTGTCCTCTGAACAGAAGAGGGCGCTGAAGAAACCAACTGGATGACGACGCCTCTACAAACCAAAGAAGAAGAACCAGAGAACGTTCAACGTCTCCAGTTACAGGCTCCTCCATCATTTTCTGATTCGGGCCATTTTCACTTTGTATCTGCGTCGAGCTTCAGTGAATTTCCTCCATATAAAGGTGAAGTATTTGACTTTAGTGTCGTTACTCTTTTTTTAGCTGTTGTTAGTTTGTTCCTTTTATTTGTTAGTCATCAGTGACGCAGCAAAAAACAGAGGAACAGTGACGCAGCATTAAATCATCACAGTGAAACTGGTCTGGAGTCAGATATTCAACAGACATTAGGCTGAAAATCTCTCTGGAAAACAGATTTACCCATGTGTCAGACATGTGACGTGTTTATTCATAATCTGATGTCGTACTAACACTGAACATAGAGGGTTGTGTCCTCTGTGGGACATGTAGACACACGTTATATATAGGACACATGACATGAAGTTATTGATGAATAGTAATAATAAATAATGTCCAGTAAAATGCAGCGACCACATGGAGACGTTCTCTTTGTGGTCGTGGTCGGTGCAGTTGTGTTGCTGAGCAGTGAACGTCAGACACAGATCGTGGTTCTGTTTTCCTGGAGGTAAATGAACGTCTGCTGAACATCCTCCTCCAAAGCAACGTCACCACCATCACGAAGTCTCAGTCAGAGACACTGAGACATGAGCTGAGAGCTTCAGGGAGCAGATGCTGGTCCTCAGCAGAGGGACTGTAGACCTGGACCAGGAGCTGCTGAGCTGAGTGGTGTCACATGAATAATGAACAGTTTGTCAGGTTTGGTGGGTGATGGTGACGTCTCTGTGGAGTTTACATTGGTTTACGTTGGTAGTTTCATTATAGTTGTTGTCGTCTGTGTGATGTTAAATGTTCTGGTGTCGTGTTGATTTTCAGTCCTGCTGCTCTTCACTGTTCATGTTCAGTGGGAACGTTGATGAGTTTATCCGGCATTTTAACCAGTTCAGTGGGAGGCAGAGTAAGCTGCTCTACTTCTATCAGCCACTAGATGGAGCCATGAAGCTGCAGCAAACTTCCCCTCAGCGTCATTAACAACAGTAGAAGCAGAGCAGCTGATATTTGACTAATGATGGAAGGAGGATTTCAGTTGATGTGCAGATGAATGATTTGTGTTTGTCTCCACATGAAGGTAGAAAGTGTGTGTGAGATGATGTGGACATGAATCAGTGTGAGGACAGAGAGGAGGGAGCCCCTCCCTCTAAAACCACTCTGTGTGGGGACCATGAGAGCCAGACCAAAGCTCAGAGGTGAGATGACTGAGACCATCTGATGATTCTGTCTCCAAGTCACACACACTGTTTAAAATTCACTATTATTGGTCATTGATGAAGGAAACGTCCACTGAATATGTGAGAGTCACTAAGTTGTTTTTCTATCAGGTCCCATCAGAGACAAGAATCTGCTGAAGCTGGACCTGAACCCAGTTGTGTGTCCTTCAACAGCAACCGGTCAAAGAATATTATTATTAACTTTAAAGACCAACCTGCATCAGAGTCAAAGTGAGTTGTTGTCAGTTTGAATCAGGTTGAACAAACTGATGTAAACTTTCTATGATGATTAATAGTTGTGTTGTTTGTTTGTTGATGAAACTAACTGATGAATTTTAAACAAAAACACAAAAACTATATCATTTTATGTGCCACATGATAATACACGTAAACAGAAACCTTACTTCTCCTCTGCATGGATACAACTCTGTGTTTTTGAAAAGTGATGGATCCAAGAAGAAGATTTAAAAAAAAAAAAGTTTCATAGGTTGCACTGTTTTCATTTATTAATATTTCTGATGACATAAATAAATTCATCAGCGCTATAAACAGATTTTGTTGAGTTTTTTATTCTTCCGAAATAATTTTACTGAATATGTGAGAGTCACTAAGTTGTTTTTCTATCAGGTCCCATCAGAGACAAGAATCTGCTGAAGCTGGATCTGAACCCAGTTGTGTGTCCTTCAAGAGCAACTGGTCAAAGGGGGAACCTATTAACTTTAAAGACCAACCTGCATCAGAGTCAAAGTGAGTTGTTGTCAGTTTGAATCAGGTTGAACAATCTGATGTAAACTTTCTATGATGATCAGTAGTTGTGTTGTTTGTTTCTGGTGTGAGTCAATTGGTTTGTGTTTGAAGTGTTAATGTGAAGGAGAAGCTTTCTTCACTGTTCTTCCAGCAAACACTCTGATCATGGATCAAATCTCTATTCAGCCAGTAGCTAAAGCTCTGATCCTGTAGAGGGTCACAGGGGCTGCTCCTCTTCTAATGAAGTGCTGACTTGCAGGCAGACGTCAAAGGAAGCAGCTGAACCACAAATGTTCAACTGATCAAATCTGGTTATTGACGTTCTCTACGTGCAGATTTGGCTCAAATGTCTTCCAGCAGTAGGTTGAAGTTCCTGCTGTTAGACTTTAGTTGATGTTGTTGCAGTAAGTGGAGACGACTGTTTGTCCCCAGTTTCAGCACCAGAGCTGACGTCTGAACTTTGATGTAGGATCCAACAATGAATGAATGGAGGAAGTGGTTCAATGTTACTAGTGTGAGCAGCAGCTCTGCCTCAGACTCACACAGTTCAACACATTCCCACTGGGAGCTGCCCAGTACAACCAGTCTGATCCCAGCAGACTCTGTCTCTAGACGCCTTGTTCCAACACGTCAGCATTGTTCAGTGAGGGAGGCAGAGATAGATGTTGTTCAGAGCTGCTGAGACTGTGACAGTAAAGCTTCACCGCTACAGGGAGTCTCTGACTCACTGCTCACATCAAGCATCACTTCATGGACCTTTACCTTGTGTGTGTCTCTGTGTGGACTCACATCATGTGAGCTCATTCTTCATGGTTCCTCCACAGAGTGGACCAGCAGAGCTCAGAGGTTCCCAGTGGTCAGTCTGCCCAGCAGCACCAAACACACCTGGACTCCATGTTTATGGTCTGTACATGGACAACCACTACTTTCATCTGTTGTGTTCAATCGTCTCCATGCTGCACTTTTACACCAGTGGATTGTCAGTGTGTCCAACATGGATCTGATGTTTGGCTCCATGCTTTTAGTTGGATGGTGTCATTCATAGAGTTTCTGTTCCAGCTGCTGGAGGACAACATTGTCATGTTTGTGAAGAAGGAGCTGAAGAAGATCCAGAAGGTTCTGAGTCCAGATTACCCAGAATGCTTAGAGAGTCAGAGGGAGGATGAGGAGGCGTTGGATGGTGAGGATGAAGAGCAGAGGAGGAGCAGCAGAGACGCATTTCTGAAGATCACACTGAACTTCCTGAGGAGGATGAAGCAGGAGGAGCTGGCTGACTGCCTGCAGAGCAGTAAGAGGATTTACGGTTTAACACATTCACGCATTTAATATTGTCTTTCTGCCAATAAATGGCATTAATCATTATTTTTGTTAGGTCTTTCAGGGTCTCCTGCTCCAGTTTGTCAGCGTCCGCTTAAATCTCAGCTGCAGCAGAAGTTCCAGTGTGTGTTTGAAGGCATCGCTAAAGCAGGAAACCCAACCCTTCTGAACCAGATCTACACAGAGCTCTACATCACAGAGGGAGGGACTGGAGAGGTCAACCATGAACATGAGGTCAGACAGATTGAAGCAGCCTCCAGGAAACCACACAGAGCAGAAACAACCATCAGACTAGAAGACGTCTTTAAAGGCTCAGCTGGAAGAGATGGACCCATCAGAACCGTGGTGACCAAGGGAGTGGCTGGCATTGGGAAAACAGTCCTGACACAGAAGTTCACTCTGGACTGGGCTGAAGGCAAAGCCAACCAGGACGTACACTTCACGTTTCCATTCACCTTCAGAGAGCTGAACGTGCTGAAAGAGCAAAAGTTCAGCTTGGTGGAACTTGTTCATCACTTCTTCACTGGAACCAAAGCAGCAGGAATCTGCAGCTTTGAACAGTTCCAGGTCGTGTTCATCTTGGACGGTCTGGATGAGAGTCGACTTCCTCTGGACTTCCACCAGACTGAAACCCTGACTGATGTCACAGAGTCCACCTCAGTGGATGTGCTGCTGACAAACCTCATCAGGGGGAACCTGCTTCCCTCTGCTCGCCTCTGGATCACCACACGACCTGCAGCAGCCAATCAGATCCCTCCTGGGTGTGTTGACATGGTGACAGAGGTCAGAGGGTTCACTGACCCACAGAAGGAGGAGTACTTCAGGAAGAGGTTCAGAGATGAGCAGCAGGCCAGAACCATCATCTCCCACGTCAAGACATCACGAAGCCTCCACATCATGTGTCACATCCCAGTCTTCTGCTGGATCACTGCTACGGTTCTGGAGGATCTGCTGAGAACCAGAAAGAGAGGAGAGCTGCCCAAGACCCTGACTGAGATGTACATCCACTTCCTGGTGGTTCAGACCAAAGTGAAGAACATCAAGTACGATGGAGGAGCTGAGACAGATCCACACTGGAATGAAAAGAGCAGGGAGATGATTGAGTCTCTGGGAAAAGTGGCTTTTGAGCAGCTGCAGAAAGGAAACCTGATCTTCTACGAGTCAGACCTGACAGAGTGTGGCATCGATGTCAGAGCAGCCTCAGTTTACTCAGGAGTGTTCACACAGGTCTTTAGAGAGGAGAGAGGACTGTACCAGGACAAGGTGTTCTGCTTCGTCCACCTGAGTGTTCAGGAGTTTCTGGCTGCTCTTCACGTCCATCTGACCTTCATCAACTCTGGAGTCAATCTGCTGTCACAGCTACTATCAACAATCTGGTCTGAAATGTTCAAACAGAAGAAATGGTTTTACCGGAACGCCGTGGACCAGGCCTTACAGAGTCCAAATGGACACCTGGACCTGTTCCTCCGCTTCCTCCTCGGTCTTTCACTGCAGACCAATCAGAGTCTACTACAAGGTCTGATGACCCAGACAGGAAGTAGCTCACAGACCAATCAGGAAACAGTCCAGTACATCAAGGAGAAGCTCAATGAGGATCTGTCTGCAGAGAGAAGCATCAACCTGTTCCACTGTCTGAATGAACTGAATGATGGTTCTCTAGTGGAGCAGATCCAACAGAACCTGAGATCAGGACGTCTCTCCACACATGAACTGTCTCCTGCTCAGTGGTCGGCTCTGGTCTTCATCTTACTGTCATCAAAAGAAGATCTGGACGTGTTTGACCTGAGGAAATACTCTGATTCAGAGGAGGCTCTGCTGAGGCTGCTGCCAGTCGTCAAAGCCTCCAACAAAGCTGTGTAAGTCCTCACATGACTGAAATGTGTATCAACAGCCTGGAGTTGTCCTCAGCCAGAGACGTCTGCAGCTGAGCTGTATGATCCATCTACACATTAGACACATTAACAGCTTGAACGTGTGTTAATAGAACTAAAACCGGTTGAAGTGAGACAACACACTTGAATCATGGAAACAGATTCCAGACAGTTGAGAGTAACAGCAACAGCAGAGGAGAGTGAACATCAGTAGTTCAGTCAATGACTGAGTCTCTGGTTCCTCCCTGAAACTTGAATAATAACTAACAGGATGATCCAGGCACATGGTCACTGACCTTTGACCCCTGCCTCTGTTTCCTCTCTGTTACGCAGGTGGTCACATGGTCGTCTGGCTACGACTTCAAGGGTTTAGAAAGAAAGGGCAGATTAGATGTTGGCCTAAAGCTGCTAGTTCTCCAGGGTTGAGAGCAGGTTTGTTCAGTGAAGGTTTGACCACATCAGCCTGAAAAGCCTGAGGTACGTAGCAGAGACTGGTTGGTTGGATTCAATGTGGACGTGCTGATGAACGGAAGAACTTCTGTGAGTGATCTAGTTGGGATTGAGTCTAAGAGACAAGCAGTCAGACAGAGTCACCAACAAATGAATCAATGTCTCTAATGGTTCCAATGTTCTAAGTAAAGAAATCCATGAAGTCACTGCTGCTGGTGTTTGAAGCTGCTCTGGGCTCAACACAGCCTCACCTTTATTTAGTGATGTCCACAGAGAAACAGTGAGCAGGTTTCTGTCCCATGGGTCACTGATAGTCCAGGAAGCAGTGGCCTCTCTGAGCCAGTACCCACACTCCTGATGGTTTCTCTCTGTCTCTGACTGGTTTTCAGGCTCAGTGGCTGCAACATCTCAAAAAGAGGCCTTGAAGCTCTGTCCTCAGTTCTCAGCTCCCAGTCCTCTAGACTGAGAGAACTGGACCTGAGTAAGAACTCAAGAGTTCATTCGAGAATGAAGCTACTTTCTGCTGGACTGGAGAGCCCACAGTGCCATCTGGAAAGTCTCAGGTCAGGATTTGTCCAACGTGTAAACGATTTACAATGTTTGAATCACATTTTTCATTTTCAAACATTCAAACTTCTGTCTTTGTTTTTTAATTGTGACCCAGATTTCACCTCATATTTATAGAATCATGTCCATCATCACATAAGTAGAGAGGATGTGAGGGGACGACATCCTCCCTCTGTAGGATGAATCTCCTCCATCCTCATCCAGCAACAGCTGTGACTGGTTCAACAATGAACATCACTGATCAGGACAAATCTGACTGGTTATTAATGATTCATCTACATCTTTGGTTCTTTATTCAGTTTGAGTGGCTGCAGTTTGTCAGAGATCAGCTGTGATTCTCTGGCCTCAGCTCTGAAGTCCAACCCGTCATATCTGACTCAACTGGATTTGAGTGTCAACAACCTGCAGGATTCATCAGTGAAGCATCTGTGTGGTTTTCTGGAGAGTCCTCACTGTCGACTGGAGACTCTGAGGTCAGACTCCATGTTTTAGTTCTGTGTAGATTAATGTGATGTGAACGTTGTGCTGACGCTAAACTGCAGACATGAGGCTGATGTTCTATTGATCCACACTGAGGGTCTCCATGGTAACGTCTGGTTTCTTCTACTGTGGTTTCATTTGGTTTTAGTTTCATTCAATCCTTGTGTCATTATTTATTTTATTGATTACGTTTAATCAGTCAGAAAATATCAAATCTGTGACCAGTAGCTGATGCTCCAACATTTTTCTAAGGCTCCATAATGTTGGTTCTGACTCAATATTCAAACCCAAGATGCCGTAATCAGAAGTTCTGGATCTGCTTGTTTGACTGGTTCCATCAGTTTGACTCCATCAAATGTTTCTGTGAGCTTCTAGTTTCTAAACTTCTACTTCCTGAAGCGTCTTCAGCTCCAAACACACGATGAGACACTGAATGGTTTCAAGCTGACTCTTTGTTTTCTACTGTTTTCATCTTTGGTTCTTATTCAGATTGAGTGACTGCATGTTGTCAGAGATCAGCTGTTATTCTCTGGCCTCAGCTCTGAAGTCCAACCCATCACATCTGACTCAACTGAACCTGAGTGGAAACAACCTGCAGGATTCATCAGTGAAGCATCTGTGTGGTTTTCTGGAGAGTCGTCACTGTCGACTGGAGACTCTGAGGTCAGACTCCATGTTTTAGTTCTGTGTAGATTAATGTGATGTGAACGTTGTGCTGACGCTAAACTGCAGACATGAGGCTGATGTTCTATTGATCCACACTGAGGGTCTCCATGGTAACGTCTGGTTTCTTCTACTGTGGTTTCATTTGGTTTTAGTTTCATTCAATCCTTGTGTCATTATTTATTTTATTGATTACGTTTAATCAGTCAGAAAATATCAAATCTGTGACCAGTAGCTGATGCTCCAACATTTTTCTAAGGCTCCATAATGTTGGTTCTGACTCAATATTCAAACCCAAGATGCCGTAATCAGAAGTTCTGGATCTGCTTGTTTGACTGGTTCCAGTTTGACTCCATTAAATGTTTCCTCAGTATCAAATGTTTCTGTGAGCTTCTAGTTTCTAAACTTCTACTTCCTGAAGCGTCTTCAGCTCCAAACACACGATGAGACACTGAATGGTTTCAAGCTGACTCTTTGTTTTCTACTGTTTCATCTTTGGTTCTTTATTCAGTTTGAGTTACTGCAGTTTGTCAGAGATCAGCTGTGATTCTCTGGCCTCAGCTCTGAAGTCCAACCCGTCACATCTGACTCAACTGAACCTGAGCTACAACAAGCTGCAGGATTCATCAGTGAAGCATCTGTGTGGTTTTCTGGAGAGTCCTCACTGTCGACTGGAGATTCTGAGGTCAGACTCCATGTTTTAGTTCTGTGTAGATTAATGTGATGTGAACGTTGTGCTGACACTAAACTGCAGACATGAGGCTGATGTTCTACTGATCCACACTGAGGGTCTCCATGGCAACGTGTGCTTTCTTCTTCTGTGGTTTCATTTGTGTTCAGTTTTATTTAATCATTGTTTCTTTATTTTATTACTGAAAATATAAATGAAACAACATTTAATCAGTCAGAAAATATCAAATCTGTGACCAGTAGCTGATGCTCCAACACTTTTCTAAGGCTCCATAATGTTGGTTCTGACTCAATTTTTAAACCCAAGATGCCGTAATCAGAAGTTCTGGATCTGCTTGTTTGACTGGTTCCATTAGTTTGACTCCATTAAATGTTTTCTCAGTAACAAATGTTTCTGTGAGCTTCTAGTTTCTAAACTTCTACTTCCTGAAGCGTCTTCAGCTCCAAACACACGATGAGACACTGAATGGTTTCAAGCTGACTCTTTGTTTTCTACTGTTTCATCTTTGGTTCTTTATTCAGATTGAGTAGCTGCAGTTTGTCAGAGATCAGCTGTGATTCTCTGGCCTCAGCTCTGAAGTCCAACCCGTCACATCTGACTCAACTGGACCTGAGAGGAAACAACCTGCAGGATTCATCAGTAAAGCATCTTTGTGACCTGGTCCAGACTGTCTACAGGTGGTTCTGACTCACAGCAGAGATCCAGTGTTTCCTGTAAAGCTCCAACCTTCTCAGTGAAGCTGTGGCAGAAAGACAGAGACAGAGAGAACAGTCAGCATCAGATCAGCCAGAAGCTTGTTGTGATCATGAAGACGACTGTTGATGTTGTGTCAGCTGATGTTTCCAAGAAGAGAAGATGTTGGTCACCACACAGTTATTCTGTCTTTAATGGACCAACAGGAAGTTGTCACTAAATGACTCAGCAGTTTATTGACAGTGAAATCTGCTGAGTCAGCAGACTTGATGCTAAACGTGTGCAGGTGTGTGAGCTTCAGTCCAAGACGTTCAGATGAGCTGGAAGGAAGCTGCTGCACTTCTGCTCTGAACTCGACTGAAGTCCCTGCTGCTCAAGATGGAAACTGGAACAAGACACGATTTAGTCATACAATAGGTTTCAGCTGCGATGCATGTGTTGCACTTTTGTCTATGTGCCTCTCAGCTCTCTGCTCTCAGGTTAAAGCTGCAGTAACGCTGCAAGTCGCTGGAGTGATCTGGACACAGAAGATTCGCATCCATGATCGTGTAGAGGAAAAGATTATAAGAAGATACTAGATGCTCTTAAGCTATCAGAACCGATCTCCTAGAAGTAACCAGTCCGTCATAGAGGGTGGCCAACGCCTTATATCAGCAGCCTGGGTAACTAATTGCAGAAACCAATAGGGACCTGTGGTCAGTAACCAGTGAAGAAAACAACACTGACTGAGGTTTTAGGGCGACACCAGCATGACGTGATACAGAAGGAAGGAGAAAGGAGACGACCTCAGTGGAGCCATACACAGAACAGGACCTGTACGATCCATACACAGGATTCTATCACAGATTTACATATTATCAGTATGATACCTAACAATAAAGGCAGATTTAAGTTGCAAGGAGACATGCTACAAGATCTGAATCACATTAACTTTGTATTATCAAGATTAAGACACTTAATAATTATCAGACTTATGGCTGATGTCAGATTGACGTTAGGGACAGGATAAACCAAAACGTGACGACGTGTGAGGACATTCCAACTATTTCCAGATCTTAAAGATTCATCCCCGAAAATTCAGAAGCAACATCCCTATGAAACAAACCACTAACGAGACGCCAGACACAGCCTTGCCATGTTTCCATCTGACCAACACGGCTAAAGGGCAAAACACATCACACACCAACAAACACCTGCAGACCAGCTCAGTGAGTTGGTCCTGTACATGTTCAACCTGAGTCTGAGCCTGGGAGCCGAACCACTACAGACCCGTGGCCCTGACCTCTCACCTGATGAAGACCATGGAGAGGACTGTCCTCAGCTACCTCCGCACCCAGGTGAGCTTGGCGCTGGACCCGCTGCAGTTTGCCTACCAGGCGGGCATCGGGGTGGATGATGCCGTCATCTACCTGCAGCATCGGGCCCTATCTCACCTGGAGTCCCCCGGAAGCACTGTGAGGGTCATGTTCTTTGACTTCTCCAGTGCTTTCAACACCATTCAGCCAGCACTGCTGAGGGGGAAGCTGGAGGTTGCAGGCGTGGACCAACACCTGGCGGCTTGGTCCATCAACTACCTCACAGACAGACCACAGTTTGTGAGGCTGCGCAACTGTGTGTCTGACGTGGTCATCTGCAGCACGGGGCCCCCCAGGGGACGGTGCTCTCGCCCTTCCTGTTCACCCTGTACACAGCGGACTTCAGGTACAACTCCAGCAAATGCCACCTGCAGAAGTTCTCGGACGACACTGCGATTGTTGGATGTGTATCTGGGGGGAACGAGCTGGAGTATAGGGGGGTCATCACAGACTTTGTGGACTGGTGTGAAGATAACCACCTGGTTCTGAACACCAGCAAAACGAAGGAGCTGGTGATTGACTTCCGGCGGAAACCAGCACCACCGCCGCCGGTTTGCATAAGGGGTTCTGGGATCGAGATGGTGGACACTTACAAATACCTGGGTGTCCACCTCAACAAAAACCTGGACTGGACTGACAACTCGGATGCCCTGTACAGGAGGGGCCAGAGTCGCCTCCACCTGCTGAGGCGACTGAGGTCCTTTGGGGTGAGCAGGGCTCTCCTACGGACTGTGTATGACACGGTAGTGGCATCAGTCCTCTACGGCGTTGTGTGCTGGGCGGGCGGCAGCACGGACAGAGACAGGAAGAGACTGAACAAACTGGTTAAGAAAGCTGACTCTGTCCTGGGCTGCCCACTGGAGTCCATCGAGGTGGTGGCCAATAGAAGGACGCGGGAAGTGCAGGACTGAGCTACCGGAGGTCCTTCATACCCACGGCAATAAGACTCCACAACACACCAACATGACTGTAAAGCATGTTTTTATAGTGTGATGTGTGCCGTGCGTGTCCATGTTGCATGTAGGTTATTTTATGTTTATTTTTCTTTTGGAACTTCGCACTTTATGTCTAGATATGTACATACTGTCAAAAACAATTTTACTCTTTTTTTTGTAATCATTGTAATTCTTTTTCTGACTGTAATTATGCTGCTGCTGAGTCACCACAATTTCCCCACTGCGGGATACATAAAGTCCTATCTATCTATCTATCTCTATCAACAGTTCTCCTTCACCTTGTGCTCCTGAAACTACGAAAAACACACTGAAAACCCATCAGAGAAAACTACACATCTGCACAGTGGAATATGCTCCATGATGACTATGATCTGACTGTGATCACTAACTGCTACACTCTCATCTCATTCTTGTCTTCTGTTCATGCAAAGCACCATGAAGTGGTTCTGTGTTGTAAATGTTATGTAACAATACGTCCATCACCTGCTTTCACTGCCAGAACGGAGATGAATGAAACTCAGTGTCCTTTCAGCTGCTGAGGGACTGTTGGTGTGTGTTAGTCCACAGTAACAGATGCTCAGAGGAAACACTTATTTCTAACTGACACTAGACCCACATGTTGTTTTAACTGGCACATGGAGGCAGCAGCACATCTCCCTGATTTTCATCCTCTCTTCACTGGCTGCTCCTGAACTAGAATAAATAAGATAAGTTGAAATCTTTTTCATTTGCTTTTACCTTCTTGAATGGTAAACATACAAAAAGCTGGATGATGAGTTGAGCTCTTTACAGACTCAACTAATTACTGTTTATGTGATTGGTCGGCAGATGCTGTGACGAATGTTTTAAATGACCTTCTGAGACCAGATAATGATGGTTAGTTCACTACTAATTAGATGGTTAATATAACAGTGGTAGTCAGTGATCATAATTAAATGTTCTCCTTTGAGTATATTCCATTGTCCAGGTCTGTAGATTCTCTCAGTGTGTGTAAAGAGGTTCAGGAGAACAGAGATGAAGGAACTGTCAGCATAGAAATGTTGCTAAAACAATTCTGACTTTCCTGCCATCACCACAACCTTCCACTGGGTGAAGCTGTTACACAGAAGGTTCAACTTACTGGTTCACATCACATTTACAAGTATATGATGATCATAATTATTCTGCTGTGAACAGATTCATTTGCCATAAACTCTCATAACTCCAGTAAAAGCTTCAGGAACTGAACCACTGACCATGAGGACCAACAACCTTTACCTGCTCCTGTTACCAGCAGTGAGGGTTGAACCACCAGCACTAACGTCCGTTGGATCTTCAGTCCAACGCCTTCACCACTCGTCCATCCTGGTAGATTTTCTGTGTTTCACAGACAGCAGCTTATTCTACACATCACTAAATATGACTCATCTCTCACTATGTGCTGTGTTTACGATATGACTCCACCTGACACTGACCATGTCCTAGTCATTAGTTCAGAGAACAGTGTGGGGCTGTATTACCTTTGATTATTATCAGTCAATACAGAGTGGACATACTGTAAAACACCAGTAGAACCAGATTCAAACAGATTTCAGTGTCTACCTCAATAAACTGTTCAAGAGCTGTTTTTGTGAGGTGAAAGCATCACTGGTGGAAACACAGAAGAAAAGAAAGTGATAAAAACTTATTTAAACTGTAGAAGCGTTTTTCATGTCACTCAATTATTTCATCACATTTAGGTTTCATCTACATCTGTTAAATTGTGTTTGCATGACGTCCAGTCTAGAAAAATCCTGTTCAGTAACAGAAACACAGTCACATGGTTTCCTTTGCTTTAAACAGGATAGAAGCAGCTGTAATGAGAGCAGGACACTGACTTTAGGATTTTAGACACATCAGCTGCCTAATTAAGCAAAAATGCATCATTTTGTTGAAAGAGAAAAAGTCGTTATGAAAAGTTGTTGGTTGATCCAATCATTTGCTCCTTTGTTGATGTGGTTTCTTCATTTAGCTCTTAAATCTTCCATGACATTATTTTTATGTGACTCTTCAAAACACAACTGTAAATTTAGAGGCGGCCTCGTGACCTTGTTCTGCTAATAGATCAGCAGAGTCACTGGTTGCATGTGATTCTAATAACTTCTAGTACAAAAACCCAAATCATCCACTTAAATAAGCAAATAAGTGGAGCCTGCAGGAGGATAAAACCTTCTAAATGTGTTTATTGATCTATCTTCCCAAAGTGAAAAACCTAACTAACAATTTATTTTTTAACTAATAACTGTTGGTCGCACAAAATATATTTTCCAAATCAACAGGTATGAATCATATTTGGAGACACTGAGAAAGATGTGTGAAAACCTTTGAGGCCTCATTTGCTCTCGTATCCATTAAAAGTCCAGAACGGGTTCACCTGCAGCTCTACGTTCTGTGGGTTCTGTGGTTTTAATATATGAGGAGCATCGATGAATTAAACAACACTGCAGCTGTTCAGCAGTGACTGTGTCCCATCTGTTTTCACAGTTGCTGTCTGGGCCTGAAAGATGTGAGATGTGCAACATAACTCATCTGGATGAACCAGCGTTTAAAGCTCAGCATCAGATAACAGACTGTTGTAACTTCTACTCACACACAGGAACATTCCACCAACATGTCTCACATCTCTTTACATTCACAGAGTTGAAATGAGTCAGAGTCAATTTAATCATCAAATCTCTCCCAAACAAATTTAAAGGCACAAGTTGGAAAATACATGAAAGCAGCTTCAACGTTTTCCAAAGAGGGTCAACACATTTCAAAGGCCTTGTCAGGTTTTCTTTGACGTTTGGCCACTGGATCCAATATTATAGATATAAATAACGTTGTGATTATGGTCCTGAATGTTTGTTGTGGTGTGAACTTGGCTTCTAACGCTTCTATGCATAGCAGTGTCATCATGTCAGTGTCAGCACAGAGCAGCGTTCTTCTTTGCTGGTAGCAGAGCAGTCAGTGTCAGTGCATGTGTGTGTGAGTGTGTCTTCATTGCTGTGTGTGTCAGTGTGGTTCCTTCCTTCTCCTGCTGCTCTGTTGACCCTGGATCCTCAGCTGGTCTCCGTTGAGTCGACCTGTTGTCTGGACAGTCCTGGCTCTTGTGAAGTCTTTCAGAAGTGTCAGCATTTATATCTCAGTTAAATCTTCTTGTGCTCAGTCTCCAGGTTTCACACACCAACAGTCTCCTCACCCCACTCTCCATCCTGCTCTATGACCTTGTCTCCTGGGAAAACAGAGACGGTGCCTTTATCTCCCGTCTCACTGTGTTTTTGTGGAGGAGGATGAGGGAGTGAAGCATGAAACTGCTGCTCAGGAGGTTTCAGGGTCAGTCACAGCAGAAAAGGTGAAAAGCAGCAAAACAACATGTTCATCAGTATGTAACACATTCTGGTCATATACTGGTCAAGTTCCTGTCACAGTAGAAAACTTTACTACACAGACACCAACACACATGAAGGACAACTGACCAGTAACCTATGAAAAAAAACAACGTTAATGAAACCCAACACTCTTATAACAATATTTACAGCCTGCAACTGTCATGAGAAGAATTTCACACTTACTTAATGACTAATTAGTTAATTATTGATTAGATAAAACGTTAATGAACCAGTGGTGGTTCGTGATCATAATTAAATGTTGTTGTTGTCATTGTCCAGGTCTGTAGATTCTCTCAGTGTGTGGACAGAGCTTCAGGAGAACAGAGATGAAGGAACTGTCAGCATAGAAACGTTGGTAAAACAATTGTGCTGTTGTGTTAGTGAAGGACGTCTGACGCGGTGGAGCCAGGAGAGAAACATCTGGTCTGGTCCAAGGTTTCTTTAGGTAAACACTGATATCAGACTGTCTCCTGTCGAGTGGATTCGTCTCAAACCACGGCAGAGAAAAGAGGAATCCAGGCTGGAGACAACGTTCTAGCGAATGATTCCTGGACACAGACGTCGTCACGGTGGCCACAGGTGAGATCACTTTGCTTTTCTATAGAATGTGATGTGCTCTGTGTTTATGGGTCAGTTGGTTGGATGTTGGTTAGATTGTTTGACTAAATCATGTGATTTGTTCTGATGCTGTAAATAATGAACTGACTGCATGTGTTGTGTTGTTTCTGTTGTCTAGATATAAATGTGTTGATATACAGTCAAGTCACATTCTGACTGCTGGTGTCATTTCTAATCAAGACAAAACTTGCTGGTTGAATAAAAGTAACTTTAAGTCAAGTTAAATTTGCCAGGGGCATGAATAATGGAGTATTTGAGTGCAGTGAAGCTGCGAATTAGTGAATTGAAAAGAAAAAATTATTCACATGTACGTGTGTAATATGTTCTGACTTTTTTTATTATGCCATTATTATGAACAAGGGTCGTTTTTAGCTGAGTTAAAATTGTTATAAAAATGTGAAGATCACCAGAGTTGGACCGTTGTCCTGTCTCTCTTTGTGTGTGTGTGTGTGTGTGTGTGTGAGGAGCAGACGGGTGATGTTTTCATTCCATTACTTGTATGTTGACAGACACAAGCTGCAGCAAGATTCTCATGGACTAAAGCTGCAGTGTGTTATAGTCAGTGATTTATGACTTTGTTTGTCTTTATGCACATATATTTGTATTAGTAAGCACATTAGTGAACAAATAAAACTGAAACTGACATTTCAAAGAAGCAGCTGAGGTAAATAGATTCAAAGAGTTTGATTCTAATTTTTATATAATTCTTTTGAACAGATGCTCCACTTTTAAATAATTGTACACATTCCTTTATAATTTTAATCACTTGCATTCACCCAATTATTTTAATGATTTGTAGGTTGAGGATCGTAGAACATCGTATATAACTATATAAATGCATGATGAGAATTAAAAGTATGAGGCTATAAAGTTTGGTAAAAAGTCAGTTTATCCAGTAGCTGACCTGGAAAAAGCAGCCAGGTCAGAGGAGTTGGATCCACATGAAGTTTATTTGTTAAGAGTGAACGTTTCAGACAGAAATCCTCGTTATATGAGGTGGTGCAGTGTGAGGGACAGTATTTACTGTAGCACAGCATCAGGGTAGCAGTTGTCCTTCAGCCTCTTTGTTCAGGCCTGGATGCTGCTCAGCCTCCTACCTGAGGGGAGGGGGGAGAACAGTTTGTGTGCAGGGTGAGTGGTGTCTCATGATGCTGAGCCTTATTCCTGCATCTTTTTCTGTAGGTTTCTCAGAGTGAGGGTGAGCTGCAGACAGTGTTTTGGTGCTGTCTTCACCACACGCTGCAGCGTCTGCTTCTCCTCCTCTGTGCAGCTGTCGTACCACACAAGCAAGAGGTCAGTGTCCTCTCCACAACACACCTGGAGAAGGAGGTGAGGATGGAGGTGCTCAGTCCTGCTCTCTGCATCTTCCGTAGGAAGTTCAGCCGCTGATGAGGATTTTTAATGATGGAGGAGGTTTTATTTCTCCAGGTGAGGTTGTTAGTGGTTTGTACGACCAAATATTTCACACAGGAGACCAGCTCCACAGCTGCTCCGTCGATAAAGAGGTAACAGCGTGGAGCCAGACTTCTGAAAGTCCACCACCATCTCTTTGGCCTTGTGTCTTTGTAATGGAATTTCTGCTATGAGTATTTTCCCTTGTGACAGAACTGTGATTCATATTACTTGATATATCCTCATATGCATTTGCTTTTATCTGTACTAAGCAAAGGAATCATAGAATGAGTTATATACCTGCTTACAGAAATACTTTAGAATAATGAGCCTTCTCTTCTGCCTTGAGAAAGGGAAACACTGTCTAGTTAAAATAGTTTTACAGCATGGACCATGGTGAGAGCATGGCAGCAGAACTTTCATTTACTTTGTTTCTGTTACACTTTTCTCCTGGTTCAAGGCAGTGACTGACCCTGAGTTGTGGGCTGATAAGTCCCTTCCAGACTGTCTGTCTCTGAGACTGAGCAAATGAACAGTTTTGCACTGACTCTGTGTGTTTCTCTTCTTGCAAGAATTAAAGACAACAGAAAGACAACTTTGATCGACAACAGGTTTTTGCCTCTACAGTATGTTGAGGAGGAGGTTGTTTGTTTACACCAGTTCGTCAATGGACATTAATAACCCTAGAGGACATTAATAATGTTAGAGGACATCAATGATCCTAGTTTCAGCAGATGTGGTCAGCGTTGTAGGAGCAGCAGCATGTGAGGGACAGTATTTACTGTAGTACAACATCAGGACAGCATTTGTCCTTCAGCCGTTTTGTTCTGGCCTGGATGCTGGTCCAGGATCCAGCTGCATAGGGGAGAGCACAGCCCAGGGACAGACAGTTTTGTGACTAGTGTCTGTGGGATGATTGTATTGAAGGCTGAGCTGAATCCAGGAAAAGCAGCCTGACATACGAGCACTTGTTCTCCAGATGTGTCAGGGCCTGGTGGGTGACAGCTGAGATGGCATCTGCTGAGGACCGGTTCTTCCTGGTTGTGTACTGATGGTCCGTAGATCAATTTCCCTGTTTATGTGTCATTACCAGCCTCTCAATACACTTCATGATTATGGGGGTCAGTGCGATTGGCCGGTAGTCATGGAGACAGGACTCTGATGGGGTTTAAAACAGGGGTGATTACTGTGGATTTCAGCCACGGTGGTGTTAAAATGTCCTTTAGTGCCTCTGTGAGCTGGTGGACACAGTCCTTCAGGACTGAAATCCCATCAGGACCTGCTGCTTTACGGGCTTCGCTCGCTGCAGGGTGGACCTCACCTCAGCTGCTGTGACACTGCAGACAGGCTCATCAGAACAAAGGGGAAACTTGGTGCGGTTGTGATGCTCAGGTCTTCAAAGCGAGCGTAGAAGTTGTTCAGGGCATCAGGGAGATTTGGATCTGAAGAACACTGTCTGTCTTTGTTGATACAGTCTGTGATGCACTTCATGTTTCCACATGCTTGTACCTTTAAGGCTGATGCGTGTTCTGCTCTTTTTATGCCTATTGTCAGGTTTCTTCTTGCAGCCCTGAGCGCGGTTGTGAGTGAACCTCTGGGTTCATCCGGGGTTTCTGGTTAGGCTGGATGTTGATGGTTTTAATGACAGCAACATCTTCCTCACGCTTCCTTATGTAACCCAGAACAGAAGAGTGTTCTCCTCTAGGTCTACACTGCCATCACGTGTTCCTGCTTCTTTAAAGGTTTCCCAGTTTGTGGTCTCAAAGCAGTCGTGCAGCCTGGAGGATGCCTCAGGGGCCACAGTGATGTCTTCTGTGTGGGTCTCCTGCTCTTTGACAGCAGGCAGGTCAGCATCAGGGAAAAATGCTGAGGAAATATTTTTTTTAAATGACTGCAAGAAACAAACAAGGGGAAGCTCTTCATTGTGGCTTTTGTTGAACAGGTTGTTTGAGGCAGGATGTGCTGACCTGAATGTGTGGATCACATGGATTCCTGCAGTGCTGCTGATCTCCAGCACAGCGGTGGAGGTGAAAGGAGGAGCTGTGTGGATATGTAGCTGGCTGCCGCTCTTCTCCCTCTGAGCATCGACCAAGTGATCTGCGTTGCGTCGTATTTGCGATTGAAGCAAGAACAGCCACCGTCTTCCAGTTGAAATTATTTTTATTAGTAGAAATGAAATAAAAACATGGTTCAGCCTCATAAAATGCAACAGGGGCCACATGAGAGACTAGTTTAGCAGGAAACAGTCACATTCAATCAAAAGCGCTGAATTATGAATTATATGAGGCGATAATACAAAAAGACAAATGTGCTTCATACAACAACTTTAATAAACTTTCTAGCTCTATATGAGGATGTGTCCACTATGCACACACTTCAAAAGTGAGACTGCATTGAAAACACAGCTATAGGATGTGGGCTGCACCATCGAATCACATGACTTGAAAAACATTTGACATAGCTTCACATGACTTGACTTGATTAACGGGTGGCACAGTGGTGTTCTGCATTGTCGCTTCACAGCGAGAAGGTCCTGAGTTCGATTCCCAGAGGCGACCGGGGGCCTTGCTGTGTGGAGTTTGCATGTGTCTGCGTGGGTTGTCTCCAAATTGCTCGTAGGTGTGAGTGTGTGGCCCTGTGACAGATTAGCAACCTGTCCAGGGTGAACCCTGCCTCTCGCCGATAGACAGCTGCAGCTACAATGTCCCTCCTTTGGGGTTTTGATTTCCCTTCCTTGTGTTCAGGGCACATTTCCCTGGTTAACTGTGTTTTTGTTTTTTTCCAATTTGCTACATTGTAGTTGTGTTTTCTTTGTGCAAGTCTTCTTTCAGGAGATTATCTGATTTAGTTTTTGTCACATAAGCCTTGCTGTGATCCTTTGTTTTCAAAATAAAGAAAAGCAACTAGTCTCTGTGGTTATGTGGGTCCAGATGCTGTCTTGAATGTAACAAAAACAGAGCCTCTTGACATGACTTGACTTGACTTGACTTAAAAAAACACTTAACTTTACATGACTTGACTTAAAACGTAACAGGTCCATACGGACATCCCCTGACAAACCGACAAAAACAGGTAGAAGGAAGGAAGCTTCAATACTGAACTAAACAGGAAACTGAACACAGGTGAGACCACTAATTACAAGGGAGGAGCACACAGCGAGAACGTGACACCACGAGACAAACAGAAGCAGAAAACCTGGAACCCTCAGATCCCTGAGGCCCAGTCCTCAGGGATGTGAGGGTTCCAGGTTTTCTGCTGACAGTATTAGCAACAGGGAGTGATTTAGGAACAATAGGAACTTCACAGCTACACTTGATATTATTACTGTGCTGTCTCTGGAGAATTCAGATAACTTGACTTCTGGTCTGTTCATTAGTTTTCTCATAATTTCCCTCCACAGTGACCAGGACCAAAATGGATCAGTACAAAGGCGAACTGAAAGCAGAGGACGTCTATGGCCAGTCCAAGAGGGATATGGAGCAGCAGGACACTGGTTTAACCGAGCAGGACCGGTCCACTAGCGAAATTAAGGAGGAGCAGCAGAACAACGACTACACTGGAACCACCGATCAACAGGTTGGTGCTGATGAGTTCCCCACTAATAGCGTCCAGATCTACAGCTCTCAATGTTCACCTCCTGTCAGGTTTGAGCTGAACAGCAGGAAGACGGGAAGCAGTAGTTGTATTCTCAATATATGTATAACAGTATAAGCAACAGAAGTTCTGGTGACCTTGCTGTCTTTTGGTATTGTAACTATTTGTGCCATCATGTGATTTAATTTTCTCCTCTTCTATATCTGTCACTGTAGAAACCCAGAGGGAGAAGGACTTCAAGGCTGCATCTCTGTCAGCAATGTGACCAAGTCTTCACCAGCCCATCAGAGCTAAAGAAGCATCAGAAGGTTCACTCTGGAGATAAACCATACAGCTGTGACCAGTGTGGAAAAGCTTTCACTAGGAGAGATGGCCTAAAGACCCATCAGCAGATTCATACAGGAGAAAGACTGTACACCTGCAACGACTGTGGAGCAGCTTTCCACATGTCAAAGACTTTGAAAATCCACTGTCGTATTCACACTGGAGAGAAACCTCACTCATGTGAACAGTGTGGAAAAGCGTTCTCTCACCTCAGCAGCTTAGGGAGGCATCAACGTGTTCACACTGGAAAAAAACCTTACTGGTGTGAACAGTGTGGAAAAGCCTTCTCTGAGCTTGGCAACTTACGAAGACATCAACGTATTCATACCGGAGAGAAACCTTACTGGTGTGACCAGTGTGGAAAAGCTTTCTCTACGAGAAGTCACCTAAAGACCCATCAGCAGATTCATACAGGAGAAAGACCGTACACCTGCAATGAATGTGGAGCAGCTTTCCACAGGTCAGCAAATTTAAAATTCCACTGTCGTATTCACACTGGAGAAAAACCTCACTCATGTAAACAGTGTGGAAAAGCGTTCTCTCAGCTCAGTAACTTACAGACACACCAACGTGTTCACACTAGAGAAAATCCTCACTGGTGTGAAACCTGTGGAAAAGCGTTCTCTCAGCTCGGCAACTTACAGACACACCAACGTATTCACACTAGAGAGAAACCTCACTGGTGTGAAACCTGTGGAAAAGCGTTCTCTCAGCTCTGCAACTTACAGACACACCAACGTGTTCACACTAGGGAGAAACCTCACTGATGTGATCAGTGTGCAAAAATGTTTTCTTACTCTTCCAATCTAACAAAGCAGCAACGTATTCACACTGTATAAACATTTGTCAAATCCCACAGCACAGCATCAGCAGTTTCACACTGAAGATAAAGATCTGGAGAAGGTTTAAAAAAAGCAACACAGGTTCACAGGACAAAACCTTTACTAGTGTGAATCATCTGGAAATGTTTTCACCTGTTTTTGTTGGTATGTTTTGTTAGTGTCTCACTTTGTATCTGTTTGTGACAACACGTTCCCCCTCAAACCTTATTGATGTGTCTGAATTTTGAAATTTGAATTCTTCTTAGATGGAATATCTCTGACAACGACACTACTCTTTACTTGCCAAAGATAATTGTAGAATTCATTTAGAATTAACACCCTCTGCTTCTATCTCGTTGTTTTTCTATGTTTATATATTTATACTGTAGAACCAGTACGTGACAGGACGAGTCTGCAGTTCAGACGCTTCCTTCCTCTCAATAATCCAACATCCATCAAATTAGCGGAAGAAGAAACTCTTTATTCTGAAATTAGTATATAATGGTTAATACATAAATAAAATCAATCCTGAAAATGAACACAAAAATAGTTTGTGTACGTTTGAATATGGTTTATGTTTGTTTTCATTTATGTATGTCTGTATATAGTTTGTTTGTTTTCATTTATGTATGTCTGAATATAGTTTATGTTCGTTTTAATTCATGTATGTTTGAATATAGTTTATGTTCGTTTTAATTCATGTATGTTTGAATATAGTTTGTTTGTTTTAATATTGTTTATGTAAGTTTGAATATAGTTTATGAACGTTTGAATATAGTTTATGAACGTTTGAATATAGTTTATGAAAGTTTGAATATAGTTTGCTCTATGTCTGCATTACATTAGTGACGTTGCTGTTGCAGTAAATGTTTACTGCTGATTTATGTATAATTTTTATTTTATTAATCAGTGAAGCACTTTTTATTACATGAACAGTGATGTGCATGTTCAGTTAAACACAGCACTGAGATTCAAAATAATACAAATGATTCATTTCACATGAGTGGTGTAAAAATATACATAAGGCAGTTATATACACAGTCACCTGATTCCTCCCTGCAGGGGTAAAGCTCGCTGGCGCGCGGGGAAGGACGGAGCCTGGCCCAGCCGGCACAGCACACATCTCCCCCTCTCCGCTTTGGGGTGTTGGTTTTTAAACCCTCAACTTGTGTCAGATTGCCCAAATTTGGTCTTCGACTCTTGATACTTTAGACTAATGACTCTGTTTACGGGAAAGTTATCAACAGGTCACTTCGACCTGGCGTGTTCCCGGAGCAGCCACACTCGCCAAAAACTTTCCAGATGTGGGAGAGTGAACATCCTGTTGTTGCCAGTACAAGGGGTTCAAATCCTGGACACAGAAACTCTGTAACTCCTAGTCTGACTATCTTACTTCATGCCTGCACTTATGAAAGCCTATTCCTGTTAATACATACATAGAGTACAGATTCCATCCTATACATTCTGAGCATATATTCCATCCCCAGTACACATTTTCCACTACAATCCCTCCTCTGTGGCTTCCTAAAGCACCACCATAGTCGAAACATTCATACACATGCTATACAACCTATCCCCAACTGAAACAGCACTTACTCACATACTGTCCCACAAAATCCTCTAGATCAGAACAGAGTCAACTAAGTAAATTATTAAATTAACTTTATCCTTAGCTTAACAGAACTGGCATCACATTAAACATATTCCAATAAACAAAATGAACCTTTGAACTTAACATACGACTTAACGTTACTAAATCCTGCAGGGGAGGAAGGTGACTCTCTATTCAAATTAAATGTCACATTAACCCACAAAACCCAGAGTCTGAGCGATGTCATGGAGGTCGGCGTTCCATCCGCGTCACTCGTGTCCTGTATGTGTTTCCTCTGAAACAGGTGTGTGTTTGTGTGTGATGTGTTTTGTGCGGCTAAGGACGGCGATCCGCCCACGCCCTGTAGCCGTGTTGGTCAGATGGACACATGATCGGGCTGTGTCCGGCATCCCGTTAGTGGTTTGTTTCATAGGTCACTGAGGTCGTCTCCTTTCTCTTTCCTTCTGTATCGCGTCATGCTGGTGTCGCCCTAAAACCAGGATGCTGACATGAGGCGTCGGCCACCCTCTATGACGGACTGGTTACTTCTAGGAGATCGGTTCTGATAGCTCAAGGGCATCTGGTATAATCTTTTCCTCTACACGATCCTGGATACAAATCCTCTGTGTCCAATCACTCCAGCGCCTGGACTGTTACTGCAGCTTTAACCTGAGAGCAGATAGCTGAGTGGCACATAGACAAAAGTGCAACACATGCATCGCAGCTGCGGTTTGAAACCTATGGGGGTATTAATATTAATGCACAGATTCAGTATCAGTCTGACTCCACACCCTCCTCTCATACTAACATGACCTGTGGAAGAAAGATCTGAACGTTAGAGAGGTGGTTGGTGTGATGGCGTCCACTGCTCCTTTGCCTAGAGAGAGTGAACCCAAGTTATTAGGGTCCAGGTTTAAGAAACCACATTCAGTCTGGAACAGCTGAACCGGTCACCAATAACAACCAGCTCCTCCTTGCTTGGGTTTAAGATTGAGCTAAGTTGGAAAATTATTACATTATATGACAACATTATAGGACAACAACATCAACAAACAAACATCAAACATCAGACATTTCTCATGGTCAGTCTGTGAAACCTTGTTTCAGTCAGTCAGTCGGGTCTTTATGTCATGAGCTCAGGTTTTATCGTGCACGTGAGCTGGGAGGGAGACCTCCCGCTCAGAATGAACTGCAGTTTAACTACTCGTCCTGCTGAAGGAATCAGCAGTGTCGCTTAGGGGGCCCCCTCCTCCATGATGGTAGACGCTGGTTACATGATTTTTCCTGCAGAAAACACTCGAGTGTAAATTAATGATCTGCTTTTCATGAGATCTCTGATCGATTAGTTACCATTAGTCACTCAAGCAAAGCTTCATGCAATGTTAATCCTGCACACACACACATATAATGACACAATCACAATGTTTTTCTATTTTTATGTGATACCGTAATCGTCAACGCATCTCTGCCACTCAATTAAATTCACTCCTCTTATCGGGAACCAATCCCTCCTCACTGCAGAGACCTGCTCATAGGTCAAAGGTAACAGGCTGGGAAATTAACTTCAACCAGCAGTCAAACCATAGAGCAACATGCTATGAGCTACACACACGTTGCCACACTCCTCCTTTAGGCCCGTTCATGCTGTCTGTTTAACAAGAAACACACACTAGTGACGTGTTCTCATAGAACCAAAGCAGGAGCCTGCTGCAACAACATTTTAATGGTTTCAAATGACACGTGACCCTCTGGGGTCCACACAAGTTTCCCCATAACTTTCCAGCTCCTTCAGTTTTTATCGTCTCTCTCAGGGGTTGCACAATTGTTCAATACCCATCTATCCAGTCTACTCTGCAGCCTGTCATTCCTAAGAAAGTCAGCGTTTCCCAGACTGTGGTTGGCTTGGAACCTTGGTCACAGTTTCCAGTTGAGATGGAGACCCAGCGCGTGTTCCCTGTGTGATCAACCTCCCAGATTCTCCACTTGGTCTTTTCAGTACTGAAGCTTATTTAGAGATACTTTATGGCCTCTTTCAGCCAACAACAAAGTGATGGAACCCACATGACACGTTTCCAGACTAGGTGAAAACTCATCAACCTATGAATTCAAAGAGATGTCAACTGTCTTCACTCAGTATCACACTGAAAACCCAGAACACAGATCAACCACCGTGAACCACTGAGCATCAGGTAGAACATCCGACACCAGAGCATGTGGATCTGGAACCTCAGCTTGGATTCTAAGGGGACTCTAAGCTTTACCCTCACACATACATCTATACTTATCTACACCTATTAGTAGACTAAGTGGTGTTTTAAGAAACTACATATACCCTACACTAACTCTTGGTCTCATTTTAGTCGTGGCTTTTTATTTCTCTCTTTTCTTTTTCTTTTTTTTTTTATTTTAGAAGAAAAAAAATATTTGACCCTAGTTTTTGGAAGCTTGGAGGTCCCTGATAATATATTGATCATAAAATGTGACCACCCCCAGCCCCCCCACTAGATTTTGGTTTGTTGCCTCAAGGCAACAGTGTGCTGTGAAGGCACTAAAGCACCAAGCTTTTCTAATGTATATAATAGATAAAAGGAGAAGCAAAACAGCAATAAATATAGTCAAATAAGCTTATTTTCATCAACAACAACTATTTTAACAAGTTTTATTTCAACAAACATTGTGCACAAATGATTGTGACATTTTTTGTAGTGTGCGTATATACAAAGCACATACCATTTTATTCTGTATAAAACCTATGGAAGCAGTTGCTGGTGGATGTGAAACATAGATGGACATCACAGTTTGGGCACTTTGCTTTAGTACCTTTGCATCCTGATACCTTGCATCTACCTTTCTTGTCATCCGTGATGATCCAATGAGCAATGGTGTCCAGGATGAGTTTTAGTGGACCCTCTTCTCCTCTTTTCTTCATATTCTCTAGCAATTGTGGGACTGGGATGTCCTCTCTTATGTTTAGCTTTCTGCAATGTAGGATTTGAAAGTATTACCTTCACATTTCTCTTCATCCACAGACTCATTGGTATCAGATAGGCTATCTGATAAAAAAACAGTAAGCAAAAATTAGACATATCTATTACCTCTCTTCACCCACTGATGCATGCAAACATATACACCTGCACACACTTCAATACACACATTATGTTATTCTACTGACAGAACTCTGATCTTCTAACTGTCCCTCAAACCTGATTCTGGGATCCACTCACTCACTCTCAGTTTCCAAGTTCACTGTCCTCACTGTCAAAGGAATGAGCCTAAGTGCTTGATTGTGTTTCTTACACCTATAAAATGTTTGTGCATGCATTTCCTGTGAGTAATAATACACATTCTGTAAAAAAAACCTATTATAGTACAAACTACACAAAGTTGCACATCTCCATCCATGTGCATAACATTGTTGAAACAAAAGTGGCCTAACTGCATGATGTTGCCCTGAGGCAACGAATGAAAAAGTATGATTTTTATATATAAATAAAGGGAAAAAGTCTATTTACTCAATCAAGTATGCTTCCTAACATATTCATGCATATCACTGATATTTTTTATTTAAAGTTATTTGACTTTAAAGATGCTAAAAAGTGAAATGTCTCTGCTGGCAGACGTTTCCTAAGTTTACTTTACTGGAGTCACATTTGACTTGTTGCTTTTGTTTCTTCTTAGTTTTAGCTTCTAATTTTAATGACCAGTCGTAACCCAGGGCTGTTGTGTTCATAGGTGTCCTACTAAGTTTAACCTACTCCTACTCACTTTTTTACACGATTCTTTCACTCGATTTTAGAGAAAACTGATCAGCCCAGGTTGTCCCCAAAAACCAGGTCATTTAAGTTTGAGACCCCTGAGGTAATAATAAAAGACATGAATGTCAAACACAAATACAGATTGACATTGCTACAGAGCTGCTCTGTATCTTCTGTGCTGCTGTTGCAGGAAGTATTGAAATATGAGTTTCAATAAGTTTAAGTCCAGATTTCTGATGATCATCTTCAACCAGACTGAGGGTCTTGTCCGAGACAAATGTGGTGTTTGAGAAGATTCGATTTTTTTAACAAAGCCTTTTTTGGGGGAATTACCTCAACTACACTCCTTGTTGAGTTCTGGTGTTTCCCTGAGTGACCCTCATCTCAAGTCATTCGCTGAAGTGACGCACATTCAGAAATAAAGAGCATTTCATCACAAGGTCTCACACTAGCGTCCCTGTAATGGTTGGAGAATAATTCACGGTGGTTGGGAGCTCTCACCTACTCACTACCCTCAGTCCTTTGCTCTCATAATGAGCCCATTCATTACAGGTGTGAAGTGAAACCTAACTGGAGGATACATTTGGTGGTCCCTACCACTCTGCAATCCCTTCTTAATTATTTCTAATTATTACAGCAGCTCCCAGGGATTACAAAGCATAGGTGGTGCAAAGGTGCAAAAAGATGAAATGTGCAAATTTACAATATTTACAAATACAAGTCCAATTTACAAAACTCAAAAAGTTTTACAAAATATACAAAGATGATCTGTATAGTGGGTCTGTTAGACTGGTTGGTTGTGAAGCTACAAAGCAGCGATAAACTGAACAAAAACCGAACAGAGGAAGTGAGAACAAAAGTCAGGAGGGAGAACACTGGTAACACAAGTAGTTACCACATCCGAGCAAGTCTGTGAAGAACAAAAGAAAATAAACAAGCAAAACAACTCTTCGTCTTTGCTGAGGTCACAGTCAGCAGCTGCTCTCGTCTGTTGAACGTGACATTTCTCAAACCTTTCAGGCTTCATTTCTTACTGCACCAGAGAAAATCTGCCTCATATGAGGAAATGGTTCATCGTAGGTCTGGACACCAACTGACTCAGCTCAGTTCTAATGTGAGCTTCACTGACTGAACTACTTTTTGGTTTGTTTGCTGGTGGTTTTGTCTAAAGTCTCAATCTGTCCACAGTGAAAGTGAGATTTTATAAAGACCCAAAGTAAAATTCTTGTTCAGTTTAACATCTTTGTGTAACAAGTCCAACACTAAACAGTTTAACTCTGAATGTCAACATTTACAGGAAACTACAACAAATGAACTAAAACCTTCAGCTTCAGGTCTAATGGACAGAAACAACATCATGTGTCGCCCCCTGGAAACTGAACCAAACTGAGATCAACTGAGCTCTTCAGTTCACGCTGATCCTGCGTGAGCACTTGAACGCACCATAAACACTGTCAGAGTTAAAGTCATGTAGCAGGAACTGACCACTGCCTCATCAAAAGAAACTTCCCCAAAAGGTTTTTCTGTGTCGACCAGTTGGTTCTGATCAGATCAATGCAAACACGTGATGTGTTTCATGATCCTGCAGCTCAGGCTTAAGCACACGTTCACCTTCACCTTCATAGCAGCTGTGTCGTACTGACCCACTTCTCTGGGTCCAACAGCTACGTCTGACAACTACTTAGTACAAGATGGTTCAAAACCTAAGATTATTATCCTACAAGACTTTTACCTACAAACTAAAGGAGTGGAAATACTTAGAATAAGCTCAAAATTAAAATCACTTGTTTTGAAAATGTTTTAATCGAAAATAGTTTAGTTAAATGTCTTTCTTTCTTTTTTATCACCTCATCTCTGACATCACATTCTTCTGATAAATGTCTTTGTCCAGGAGCTTGGAGCTGTCGCTTCACTGTGTCTAGTTAAATCCACTAGGTGGCGCTGAAGCAGCGCTGTCACGTCTGTTCTCTGGCTCCATGTCCAGGGAGGGAGGTGGAGGAAACGCTCCAGAGTTTGTCATCAAGGTTTGTCAGTGAGCTGCAGTAGTTGAAGCTACAGAGTTTAATGACAAGACGAGGTTCACACACGGAGCCAACGTTTAAAGCTCATAGACACAAGCTACACAACATCAACACAAACAACATTAGAGTCACGTCAGTTATTACAAATCCTACATTTAACACATGAAGCTTAAGGACATTAATATTGAACATAAACATACATTTGTACAGAACATGAGGTCGAGCATTTAATAAAGTGATAACAGCTCACATTTAACATCTGTCTAATAAGAGACAACATCACTTAAAATAATGGACACAGTAAAGATGAAGATCACATTTTCCTCCACAAAGTCAAACCAATGGTCACTAACTGAAGAACATGAAACACGTCTGAGTCAGGAAGGACAAGAATAAATATGATGAGTATCCTCAACTCAGCTCAGAGGTGAAGACTCAAACTGGTTGATGAAGCTTTCAATGGTCTCGATCCAGTGAATGAAGCTTCAATGAGGATCCTTTAAACTGAGTCCTGGTCCATCGTCTCTCTCTCCCAAAGCAGCGATAGACAGTCAGCAGAGCTGCTGTAACTACTGCTACCAGGCCCAGTATCAGCATCAGCATCAGCATCAGTATCAGTCCACTGTAGTGTCTGGTTCCTTGTTGTGGATCCTCTGGTTGTCGTCTCACATCTGGTCTCTGAGTTTCAGGCTGATCAGCAGCTGCTGGAAAACACATTAAAATCCCTGTTGATATTCAATGTATAGAATCTAAATGTGGATGATCTGAGCTTTAACTCAGTGATGTTTGGACCAACTCACTACATTAATGAACAGCTGCTAAATTCGTCTGTATTTCAGATGCTCAGCAGCTACAGTAACATTAAACCAACTCACCAGTGACGTTGAGTCGACATTTGCCAACGTTCCAACCATCAGATGTTCTGATGCTACACTCATACCGTCCAGAGTCATCAGTCCTGAGTCTGGACAGTTGGAGTCTGATTCGTCCTTCTCTGAGGACGTCTTCGTCAAACTGGACTCGTCCTGAAAACTGTTGATCCTGAGATTCTGAGGCCTCAACACCTTCATAGAGATCAGTTACCAGGACACAGTAGACGTAGACTGAGGTGATGGACGTGTCAGGTTTGGTTGTGAAGGTTCAGTCCAGTGTGATGTTGAGGTTCTGCTCTGCCTGATAGTAGGTCTGGGCCATGTTCACCACTAATGATGCTGTGGAGCAGAAACACAGAGAACCTCAGGTTCACGTGTCCATGATGTGTTTTCAAATCTTATTTCTCAGGATGATTCAGTGACTCTTCCCTGTAACAAGTATCAACAACGTAAGCTAAAGAATCAGAACAAATAGAATCTACATCTTTCCCTCTAAACACTGTTTATCTCTGGGCCACATTAGGTGTAAAGTTTGATTGAGGGGCCAGAACAGACAGAGACGTTAGTGTGAACACATAGAAATGACGTGAAGGTTGTTACATGAAAGGATTTGGCCTCTAACAGGCAGCAAAGCAGGAACATTCAAGGCTCATTGGACCAAATGTTTTCTACATGCATTGAACCTTTTCTTCCATGAAGCGTAACAACCTCAGTCAGAAATGTTCTTAATGTGACACGAAAAAAAAAAGATTTCAAGTGTGATAAAGATTTGTCCAACACATCAGACTCATAGTCGTTGATCTTCACTTTAAATATTTTGTTAAACAGTCTGTGTCCACATTTCTCTGCTTTGCTCATTCTGGCACTAAGGGTCAAAGGGCAAAGCCAAAACGTGAAGCAGAGAGAAATAATATAATATGACACTGATATGAGTGTTAGTCAGTGAACACTATAATATAATATGACACTGATATGAGTGTTAGTCAGTGAACACGTAAATTTGGCATCGAACTTTCACAGAAACATCTGTGTCTGTACAACTACGCGTAGTGCTGCTTTATGGGGAGCAGTTATGGTAAAGTTGGCTTGGAGCCACAGGGTCCCAGTGTGGATATCATGAGGAAGAAATATGGAGACGATAGTATCAGTTGTCTTTCTGTGTGGACAAAGCAATATGGGTTCCCAGAGGGTGGTTCATTAAAAATTAATCAGATTAACATTTTGGGTGACAAACTGAAAGAAGACGAACAAAAGTTGAGAAAAGCTGCAACCACCGCAACAACAACAGCTTCAAAGTTTGTTATTACCACCACTACAACTACAGCAACTTCAAGGCCCGTTCACCTCACACCCTGCTCCTGATTCAACCATAGAAGAAGAGCACGGAGCTGCAGGAGGAGCAGGTTCCACTGCAGACACAGGTGAGGACGGCCAACACTTCAGCCCGATTGCGAAAAGAACCAGACAGGCCACCACTGGTTCAGTTATGACCATGCCTATGTGTAACCAGATCGATTTAGAGAGCGGCTTAAGAAACAGCTGTGATTATACTTAACTACGCCACCTTGGGACTCTCACCCAAAGATCTAAAAATTTAGGATTCGTTGAATTCGCTGATGGATCCCCCCACACAGTTAAGATATCACAATAAGCCAGGAACGTATGTAATAAGAAAAATAAACTTTATTTCATTTAAACAATTTCTTATAAAACTAAACACTATTTATTTTAGGACATGCACATTAAAATTTAACTCCAGGGCCAGTCACAAGGCCGACACACAGACCATGCACTTAATTAGTTTGGAGTTAGTAAAACATGCAACAAGAAAAACATGCTAAAACACTACATATTAGTTGAGCCCATCAACCAAAGCACAAAAAACATAAGACAAAACAAACAAATGAAGACAAAACAGAAAAACACACAAAAGACCAAGCAAAGCAAAGACAAAAAGACAAAGCAGCAGTGGCTCTGGCTGCTCTCCCCAGTCCCTCAGGTCTGCTTCACGTACGCACCCTCGCCAACTAGCATCGCTACCTGCGAGCTAAACATACGCCAAGTGATTATTACAGTCACCTGCACTGACGGAGATTAACCAGTTATGCGCCGAACCACATGCAGAGCAACAATCGGGCTAAACAAAACAATAGCGTTGACAGCACCACATACCTGGCGATCTGGACTCACCTTCGTCCCACAGCTGCAACAAACAAGAAGTCAACTAACCGGAAGAGGAGAGAGAGAGAGAGACAACGCTTCCTTCCGCTCATTTATCCCGTCTCCAATTATGCAGGCCTCCGGTGGGACGACGTTAAGAAACTGTCCTTAGTCCTTCAAAAGAATGTTTGGAAACAACAACATACCGTCTATTTCAAACCCACCAACACACTCATACAGAAGCTTGTGCATCCAAAGGACCAGACACCAAAACATATGAGGCGCAAGATAGTGTCTGCAGGTGCATAAGTACCACAAAAGCTCCTTTTATTGGTCTGTTATCAGTCATTGAGCTGCACCAAATCCGTCTACAAAATCAAGAAAACAAGTGGTCACCTCCAGTAAGTCCCTCCAGCCTGTTTCCTTCTCGTGAGAGAGTCCTTCCTTCTGTTCTCATAAGGAGCCTATTCTTTACAGATGTGAAGTGAAACCTAACTGGAGGATAAATCTGTGGTCTCTACCAAATTTTCTCAGACTCAAGAAGCTTCCTGGATAGAAACATTTCTATGAAAACAAGAAATGCCACAGCCTTATTGAGATGCTTTAATTCTGTAATTTGAAAACCGTTACATTCAAAATAAAAAAAACGCTAAAATAACAACTGGCAGATTAAACATGACGCAGAATTAAAGTCTATGGTAAAAAAAACAATAAAGTGAAATTACAGTGACTAGAGTGAAAAAGACAATATCTAAGAAAGTTGGTTCATCTGGAGGCTCATTGGAGACAAGTTATGCACAGGTTACCTCAATGTTGCTCATGCATGCTGGTTAGTTTTCGGTCAACTTTAATCCCAACGTGCTCTGACGTCATACATACATAGGCAGCCATATTATCACGAGGCCAAAGCAGCTGATGTTGAGACTGCTGATGTTTCCAGCGACTGCAGAACCTCAGCAGATGATGGGAAACGCCTGGATCTCACCTCATCTAGGATCTGATTGGTTCAGGTGTTAGATCAACAGCCTGATGAGTGGGATTGTTCTTGACTTTCTGCACAGACGACAGCTTTACTGCTGGAAAAGCTTGAAACTATCTGACCTGATCAAAGCGTTTTGTCTCCGACTCCTGCTCTGATCTGTTTTCCAGGTGCAGTTCATCTCCAAAGAGCTGACTTAGTTTAGTTTTAGATAGAAGGTAGAGAAACGTGCAGCTAAACAATAACTAGGCCACGTTTAAAGACGTCTATATACTGGGAAAGCTTTCACACATGCATTCATGCTTCTCCAGCGTTGACATCTTGATGTTCGGGCACAGGTTTCTAGAAAATGGGACTTTATAAAATACTAACAAAACACAGAAACAAAAACTAGTTTAAACGTTGCCAAATCATAAAGACTTTGTTCTGTGAACATTTGTTGCTTTGACTTACAGGAAAACATTTTAAAAGCATTATCCGCAGTTGATTTCTAGTGTGAAAAAGTTTATGTTGTGATGCTGGAAATGATGTTAGCAGATGTTTATCAACTGAAAGTTTCTGTGCAGTGTAAATACGCTGGTGGCATTTTAGGAAGAAGGTAGAGAAGGTTTTACCACAACTTTAACATTAATTAGGTCTTTCTCCAATGTGAATACGCTTGTGTTTGGCTAGGCTGGAAGAACGAGAGAATGTTTTTCCACACTGTTCACACCAGTGAGGTTTCTCTCCAGTGTGAATACGTTGGTGTGTCCGTAAACTACTGGACTGTGAGAACACTTTTCCACACTGTTCACATGAATGAGGTTTCTCTCCAGTGTGAATACGTTTGTGTATACGTAAGTGACTAGGATGAGAAAACACTTTTCCACACTGTTCACACCAGTGAGGTTTCTCTCCAGTGTGAATATGTTGGTGTATCCGTAAAGTACTGGGATGTGAGAATGATTTTCCACATTGTTCACATGAATGAGGTTTCTCTCCAGTGTGAATACGTTTGTGCAAGAGTAAGTCACAAGAACGAGAAAACACTTTTCCACACTGCTCACACCAGTGAGGTTTCTCTCCAGTATGAACACGTTGGTGTTTCAGTAAACTACTGCGGTCACAGAAAGCATTTCCACACTGTTCACACCAGTGAGGTTTTTCTCCAGTATGAATACGTTTGTGTGTCACTAAGCTGCTGGACTGAGAGAATGCTTTTCCACACTGTTCACATGAATAAGGTTTCTCTCCAGTATGAACACGTTGGTGTTTCAGTAAGCCACTGAGCTGAGAGAATGCTTTTAAACACTGTTCGCATGAGTGAGGTTTCTCTCCACTGTGAATACGACAGTGGATTTTCAAAGTGTCTGACCTGTGGAAAGCTGCTCCACAGTCATTGCAGTTGTACGGTCTTTCTCCTGTATGAATCTGCTGATGGGTCTTTAGGCCATCTCTCCTAGAGAAAGCTTTTCCACACTGGTCACAGCTGTATGCTTTCTCTCCAGAGTGAATCTTCTGATGCTTGTTTAGCTCTGATGGTCTGGTGAAGGCTTGGTCACATTGCTGACTTGAAGTCCTTCTACCTCTGGATTTCTAAACGACAAAAGGAGAAATTTAAATCTCAGGATAGCACAAATAGCTACAATACCAAAATACAGCAAGGTCCCCAGAACTTTTGATTATACTAGGATACCGTCAGAATGGACGTTGCCGGTAATAGTACATTTCAATGGAGGCTAAGATATTAAGGAGAAACCCTGTGAGAGGATATTTAAGCATTTTAGGCCTTAAGCCTCAAAGTTGTTGAAATAATGAGTAGCTGCTACACTGTTGCAACCTCCTAGAAGAATTGTGAGACTTTGCGGAGTGCACAACGGAAATTCTATTAGAGCTACTGACGTAAGGGAGCCTGCTGAAAATGCTAAAATGATTATGCTAATAATAATAATAATAATGCATGTTAATAATAATTGCATGTTCTCTCCAGGGTCTCCGTCTTCCTCCCACAGCCCAAAAAGACTTGCAATTAGATAGGTTGGAAAACTTTAAATTGCCCGTAGGCGTGAGTGTGACTGGTTGTGTGTCTATGCGACTCTCAGCCATCCACTACTAATTCACTAGTGGAATTTTAAAGCTACTCATTACATTATATTACAACATGCGTTTGTACATTACATTTATTATGTGAAGCGACACCAAATTACACATGTGTACCCCAGCATTTTGTGTGTACAATTTTTTCGCACAGCATTTAATACTGACACTAATGAGCACCTTAAATACGTATTTATCCATCTGTTTATTTATGTGGTTATTTGGCTCATGAGAAACAAGTAATTCTGCAACTGCACCCAGCTTCATTATTTGTGCAAAACAATAATAGACCTGTCCCTCCAAACTAGATTGTTTTACTTTGCATCAGTTGTAGTCGTGCTTCAGTACTTTGGTTCATGTAAAGTTATGTGCACATTTTCATTCATCATGTGACCAGAAGAACCAGTGGATCCACATCTTGAGTGGAAAATGAATAGAGTCCCACTTCATCCAAAAACTGATCAAACACCAAAGATGTTTCTTCATTCCACAAAATGAATGGAGGAAACTGAGCCAAACAGAGGAAAAGCAACAACTTAAAACTCTACAAATGTTATGTTATATCAAAAGGGATTAAAAGTATTCATCTGCTCTGCAGCTTTGCCTTCAAGAGACAGTGTCAAGTCTCTGGGGCTTCAGAGAAAAACAGCTGCAGTATTAAAAACATTGTCTTGGAGTGAACGGAAAAAGTTAAGAAAACACAGTAATGACATAAGTAGTTTGCTTATTATACCCCAAGAAGACAAAGGAACATGTGATACCTTCATACAGAAGATTATCTTAAAACCTAAGGGAGTCATGCTGTCGTCCACAAACACTACCCAGGGGGTAATCAAGTAATTAAGTAAGTAATCAAACTGAGTTTGTTAATTTCTATTTGTCAGATTTATTATAAACAGTTGCACTTTGCAAGCATGTCATCATACAGTGGCCCATGTCTGACTCCTCACCTACTACAATGTCCAAAGCCAAGAGGATCTTGAGAAAGACAGTGAGCTACACACTTGTTGACTGAAAATTGTTTCCAGTCATAAATGTTATTAATGCACATCAGACAGGTTAATAAATAAAAATATTAAAAATATGACAAAAGGACAAAGACTATAGTTCGTTGTATACTCAACAAATATTCTTTGTATATAAACATGACAATGCACTTTTGTTGATCAATTCTACATTTCAACACAGTTGATTGAAGGAATTTTGCATCTTTCCAGCAGCCAGTATAACGTGGACATGCACAGATATATTCTAAACCAATACACTGCTGGTGTGAGTCTTTGGTTAAACATCACAGCTGCATCTACATGTTTTGCCAAAGGTAATTTCCAAAGTGGTTTGCTGCACCTCTAGATTTACTCACTTAATCATCTCATCATGCTGTTACTTATTAATGTACTGTCTTGCAGTTGAACTTTGAGAACCAGGTAATTGTTTCTTTTCTGAACATCAGAGGAGTCAACTGGATGTTGATAGTAATGTTAGTTAAAATACCTGATACTTAATGATTCTTTGAGATAAACATATGTGTTTAAATTACAGCTTTGTTTTTCAGTATATTATTTTTGTGGTGGATTCTTCACTAATGTCTGCAGAGAGAGCAAACTCAGAGTATGCAGCAAAAAGAGTAAGAACAGTACTAGGTAGCATCAGTCAGTCACACATGTACAGTATGATGAGCAGACATTAAAAATGCTGGATTATTACTTTGCAGTGTACAGTAACACTAACTACATTATTATTATTATTATTATGTACAGTAATCCAGTGCAGTTAGTGCTGGTCAGTAAATTGTCCTTTAAAAAAAAAATCACATCTTTTGTGTTTTACAAAACAATTTACAGATTATCTAAATCTTTTCTCTCCTAGTTTGACACAGTCACTGTAATGCAGAAAATTAAAACAAGTCTACAATGAGAACTAGTAATAATAGTGTAGGGTGACTGTGACCATGGTGACGAGTTTAATGGTATAGAAGTCATTGTCCTCTGTGACATCAAATTACTTTCTCTGTAAAGGTGTTTTACTGCTGCACTATGTCGTCAACGAGGATCAAATTACATTGTGACGATATTAATGTAACAAACAGAAGCAGAATAAGATAAGTATTACGTACTGTACATTAGTTAGTGTAGTGGAAAACATTAGTATATGTTAATGGGTTTAAGACACATTCAGAGTAGAATAGACATTGTTTAGGCTTTGTTTATTTCCAGGGAATATGGTGGCACAGGACACTTGCTGGCCTTGGGGCAGCTCAGAGGATGTCTGGCCTGTAGAACAAACTTTGGGCAAAACATTCTGACCTGTTAACCAAAGCAATTTGTGGTAGACAACATGCTCCTTAAGAATCTCGGGGGGAGAGTTCTTTGCCTGCTTTAGAGACAACTCATTTTTCTGTGGTCAGGCCTGAAGCTCCCTGTGCGCTAGCAAGCATCCTCCCTGCAGGAAGAATGCATGTTCACACGAAACATTGTGTGTGAAAAATACTTTGTTCATAGTTGCATTTAAATTGTATATATAGATACTAGGATCACGGTAAATGGAAATTATAGAGCTATAACCTAGAATAACTCCATATACACAAACTCCTCCAAGACCAGGGCCTCCCACTACAAACTGGGTTTTCCTTTGAATTTATTCATCATTTCTATTGTTGTGAATATTTAATATTACATAAACAGCAAAACTGCTGAATAGCAGCATTAGAGACATGGCAACAGGTGAACTAAGTCATTTGAAGGACCTGTGATAGAAATTAACTCCATTCATACCTGAGCTTCCTACAAACAGTGAAAGCCAAACAAATAGCCACAATACAAAAAGACAGACAATTAATAGAGAAGTAGAGAATCAGTGGAAAGTACCAGAAAGGCCATGAGTTCAATAAAAAAAGCAAACACAGAACTGACGTTAATATAACTAAACCTGATCAGAAATGAGACAAAGACTAGATGGTGTCTGTTTACATGTAAAAGCTGTTCATCCATTGGTTAGTAGCTGTTGAACATGCTGTCTAACATTGTTGCCTGGAAACAACCAATGATGCCATGGAAGTACATGTATGGTTACGTTAGGAGACAAAGTCAGCATGACAGCAGAAAATGAGAAAAGAACCCCTGGTTGGGCGAGAGCTGCTGACTGTAACTGTCTCTGTGCGTTTTAAGTTCTGTATCCATCATTCCAACAATTCTTTGTTGTAATCCACATCCAAGGACGTTGGCTACAGAGCCAAAAGCTGTAAACCTCTGGATGTCCACAGTCCACAGGTTTGTCACACACAAAAATTAAAAGACCATCACATGCTCAAAAACCCATCATTTCTAACTATTTAGAGGGTGCCAATACATTTGTCCAATGCAGTGTCTGAATTTAGTTTCAAAACAAAATCATATTTGAGAACCAAAATATTTGCACCTGCAACAACAGAAGCGTTGCCTTTTCTTACAGAACTGCAAGGGTGTCTATATTTTGCCATGACTGTACATCAGCGTCTCTGTATCTACTGTACCAAAAAAATTATCACAAAGGCCTAAGAATAGTGAAACAGATTTGCTGAAATCACCCAAAGCAAATGCTGCAGATCCATGCTGGAGAATTATTCTTTCAGGATGTTTAGAAGCCTTTACAAAGTTTAATTCTGGCTAATGTCAAACATATCTAATCATATAATATTAGTAATTGGTACATTTGACTGACGTTCATTCCATTCATACCTGAGCTTCCTACAAACAGTGAAAGGGGAAGAAAAGCACAACAATCCTGTGACTCAGCATTTTCCACTGACCTGGATATTTAAATGAGCTTCCTCATGTTTTAACTGATACATTTATCTCTTTGTTGAAGCTCGTTCTTCTTTTCTGTCCTGTTCAAGCTGCATCAACCAGATTTCGCTGCTACATCGTTGGACGTCTGTTCTAATGTTTCCTCTGGGATCATCACTGTTTAGTCAAAGCTTTTCCAGCCACACTCGTTTGCTGGGTTTTCACTAAAGCATCGGGGAAAAGCCGCCATGTTGGCTCCCACCACGTCTGCAGCCCGACAAAGACTAAACTGCTTCCTAGGTTTGACACCAACCACTTTGTTCTGGTGACAGACGGAGCCTGAGGCTCATGTTCAGGCTTTTAGTGTCGCTATGAGCCGCTTTTAGCGGTGAACTGATCAGCACCGACCTGTTGGTCTGTGGCTCCATCGTGGTCGTTGTCCTGCTGCTCCTTCATTCTAGTGGATCGGTCCTGCTCGGTTAAACTCTGGTCCTGCTGTTCCTCCTTGATTCCACTAATAGATTTTTCCTGCTTGGTAAAACTTGGGTCCAGCTTCTCCATATCGCTCTTGGTCTGGTATTGATAAATGTCCACATCCTCTACTTTCAGTTCCAACTTGTACTGATCTGCCATGGTCCTGGTTGCTGTGGAGAGAAATTAAAGGGAAACTGATGAACAGACCAAAAGTAAAGTTGTCTTGCATAGGAAAGCTCTGAGTGTAGCTGTATCTCAAAATAGATCAAAGGCTTCGTCTCTGGTCTCCATCTGATGCATCCTGCAAAGTCCAAAACATAAAGATGGAAACTGGTGAGTTGAAAACTTTCCTTCTCATGCATCTGCAGAACGTTTTTATCATCTATAATATGGCATCAAACTCTCACAGAGACGTCTGTGACTGTATAAAGTACACGTAGTGCTGTGTCGTGGGAAACAGTAAAGGTAAATATATACATATGTCCTGAAGGATAGTATGAGTCAGGTATTAAAGTTAGGAAAGAACTTAATAGAAATAAAAACTTAGAAAGTAGGAAGAGAAACAAAACTAAGGCAAGTCTGTGGAGATTCTCAGTCATCCAGGTGAAGTTGTCTGAAAGTTGAGTCTTCTTTTTGTAGAAACCAGTGGAAAACATTCCCACTTCCACTGAGGCAAGAAAGAGGAAAACATGCATCTAAGGACAGCTCTCAGGACCCAGAGACCCAGAGCCAACGGAAGAATCTGGTTATTCTTTACATGGCCGGAGTTTTAGAAAAGCTCAAAAGGATTTTTGAAAACCAAACAGCCATTAGACAATGTCATGAGAAGAAACCACAACAACAACCTCCACCACAGTCCACTTAGCTAAACACCAGACCTCCATCAACCCCCACAACTCAAACGTCCAATCAACAACACCCTGTTCCACGACCACAGTCACAGCTACAGAGGAAGATAAAGAAAGAGGAAAAGTCCTACACGGGGAGAAAGGAGACAAGGTCATAGAGCAGCATGAAGAGAGAGACTGTTGGTGTAGGAAACCTGGAGACTGAGCACTAGAAGATTTCACTGAGAGATAAATGCTGACACTTCTGAAAGACGTCACAAGAGCCAGGACTGTCCAGACAACAGGTCGACTCAACGGAGACCAGCTGAGGATCCAGGGTCAACAGAGCAGCAGGAGAAGGAAGGAACCACACTGACACACACAGCAATGAAGACACACTCACACACACATGCACTGACACTGACTGCTCTGCTACCAGCAAAGAAGAACGCTGCTCTGTGCTGACACTGACATGATGACACTGCTATGCAGAGAAGCGTTAGAAGCCAAGTTCACACCACAACAAACATTCAGGACCATAATCACAACTTTCCACAATATGTTTAACAGTGAATAGTGGAAATCAGATTTTTATGATGGACGGTGTTGCAACAAGATCATTACTAGGACATATTTAACTGCAAGTTTAGACGCATGTGAATCCAGACTCGCATTGAACAGCCAAGTTCTGTTTGGAAGCCTTAGCCTGAAACAACATCTAATATACGTTTGTCTTGTGTTTATTGGGGGAATCTGACAGAAGGCGATCGCAGCCTGAGTCATTTCTATGCGAATGATTTATCCATTGTCATCTCATCCCTGTCTGAGCCACCACAGAGTTTTAGTTCATACAGAAAAGCTGTCATACAGCAAAGCGAGCATTCGCTGCATATGTAGAACCAGAACAGATGAATCAGTCAGCGAAGCTACTCGCTCCTCCGCTTCCGCCTCACGTTCAAAGTGGACTCGTTCACACAAACAGTGGAATTAAACCCATGATGTGATAAAACGGTAACAGCAGACACCGCGGCTCTAAAGAGGAACCTACCGCTGCTAGTGTAGCAAACGGAGACGCACTAAAACCAGTAACGTTGTTGTGACTGCAAGTCAAAGTGGTCACAAGTTGATTTGGTGCCGCAGCCCAGAGAGAGCGAAAGTCTGATGTTAAATGGGTTCAACGTATGATGGTGAGACATAAAGCTCCTATGGTTCAGCGGTTTAGAATCATGATTTATGGTCTTCGTGATTTTCTTACCGTCGCAGCGAGATCGAATCCCGAATTGAGGATTCTGTTAATTTCACAAAATGACTCAGAATATTTTTAGAATAAACGATGCTTATTACACCCAAACAAGGCTTCAAAGACAAAACGGAGAGGTTTGATGTTTTATTGACAACAGATCGCAGGGATTCAGAGCAGACTGACTCAGTCCTGATTCTGTTTTAGCCACTTCCGTGATACGAGCGACTTTCAGGCTGCGTCAGATTATTTCTGGTAAAACTCTAAAGATTGTTAACAGCAGTTTGTTTATATGGCGTAAACACAATAAAACACCCGACAAGGCAGTGACTAGGACTAACAGGCTCCTTCAAACATCTGTCGTAACTACGAGCAATCAGTGCGGCATCCAGAAGTCGGTCATCAGTTAACGCGGTCACTCGTTAATACGGAACACCAGGAAGGAAGAAAACATTAGTGGTTTGCTCCTAAACAACACTAAGAACTAACACTACTGAATAGTCCACAACACACTACAACACGGAACAAGAGCATCCGCTACTAAGCACATCTCTACTAAATAAAACGACCCGTGAGTTTGGGTCGGAGCGACCTACGAGCTTTGTAGCTAACTGCTGCAAGCTAAGCTACTGCTACTGACCAAAAGCTACTTCCGCAAACAGAGACTCCGTGTCCCAACATACCGCAAAACCTCGAGCGAAGAAAACTCCTTCCAACCACTCGTTCACGTTGAATAATGGACTTATCTGAACACTTACACCGTCACTGCCTATTGATTCCCGTCGTGGCGGTAGGTGCTTAAACGTACGATGTCGCAGGAGGATGACGTCACGTGTGCGACTTGTTTTCTGGCGAGCGCTGCCATCAGCCATAGAACTACAGCGCCACTCGCTGGATAATGTGAGGAACTACTCTTTACTCGCCAGAGAGAATTGTTACCTCTTCATTTAGAATCAACAGCCTTTGCTTCTATTTCCTTGTTTTTCTGACGTGGCTACGTTTATATATTTATACTGTAGAATCAGTTTGATTTTACTGAGCATCATTCAATACAAACCCAGTGAATGCAGAGTAAAGTTGTCCTGCAGGAGAAGGGGGTGGTGGTGAGGAGGGAGTTCCTGCTACGATCTCACCTTGATCACACCCTGATGCTGTGCTGTTGAATCTAAGCTCATATTTGATGGTGTGTTAGACATTAGCAGCAGTTATCTGAGCTTCTCTGAGGTAAAGCTGAACCCACCAACACAGAAAAGCAGCACAGCTCATTTCTAACTCGTCTTCAGTCTCAGGTCAGTGCAGCGTAGTGAAAGGCGTCATATCGCTGGTGGGGGAGGTCAGAAGAAGGATTTGATTGAGAGCGATCACTGCCTGGTGATAATCAGACTGGATCACTGTTGATCCCTGGGAAAGCTCGCAGACGGAGTGGAGACGGCTGAAGCTGTTGGGTGGCTTGATATTTCTCTGGTGCTTTGTTGACGTTAAGCGTATTGTGTCTCTTCCTGGTACTGAAACCAGGTGGTCAGGCCGCTTTAGCCGATGCAGAGCCACCCGCTGTACAGTAGGTCTGCTGCAGCCTTATTTCACTGGTTACCTGGAAGGTCCTACTTCAGCAGCTACTACTTCAGATGAGGGGAAGCACAAAGGGAACTGGTTCTCCCAGCTCCTCACTGACTGAACACCTGATCCAGGTAATGAGCAGAGAGCTGACGACTAGGGTAGGAAAGCCCAGCTCTACTCTCACATCTCAGTGATGGGAATCCTCCTGACTCACTCACTCACAAGTTCTCAGTGTCTACTAGTCTGATCCATTCCTTCACTGTCGGTGACAGTTCAGCACTGATCTGATCACACGTCTCTGACACACGTTTCATTACATCTCAACTCTACTGTGTTGTGGAAGCTCTTTATAGTGTTATAGTATATTAAATATAAATGTGCTGCACCATCATCCCAGACAAAAGAGCTGAATGAACACATTTCAATCAACTAAAGAGCCATTGATGACAACGTGTTATGATGTAGAACTGATCAGCTCACATGAGCATCACTGTTAATAAACTTCTATTATTAGATTCTATTAACTACATGAATATATCACAGCTGAGTTATTACTTCATCTAATGCAAAGTGGATAATTAAACACACACATAGTTTGAACATGTTCATGTCCAGCTCTGTGAACTTGAACATCAGCATCATCAAACCCAGCTTCTAATAATCAAACCTAGTGGCTTCCAGCAGCAGCAGCAGCGTCTGTGTGGAGCCTTTGACTGAGTCTGGTTTGATCTGGTTGGACAGAAGCCGTTCAACCACTGTGGCTCATCTGCTCTGTCTGTTCACGCACCTGAACAGTAGGTCTGTGAACGCATCACTGTGGTGTTTCTATCAAACTATATGACACGTCCTTCTGTTCACGCTGCCTCGGGGCAGTGATGTGTTGAACTGAACTCAGAGAAACAGATTCAACCTTCACATCAGAACCTTTCAATAGAAACTACTTCATCATCATCATCATCATCATCATCATGAGACAGAGGCGACGGCTCAGGAGTCTGTAGGTGGAGGAGAAGAAAGACGAGCAACAAAAGGCCCAAGAAGTTTCCTCTATCACACGTTGGTTTTATTTCATGTTGAGGAAGTAAAAGAGCCACAAACAATCTACTGTGCTGACAACTGGCACATGTAGTTCTTCACTCCTTCACATGTGAGTTCAGCGTTTTAACAGGAAGCTGTGGCCTCTGTCACAACGTCCAGGTGTGAAGGAGCTTTTCACTGGTTGATGTGTTGCAGCAGCCGAGCAGCTTGGAGCTACGACGCTGTGCACCGTCATTGGTGAGATCAGCGTTTCAGCGTCAAGAGGAACCAGCCTGAAAATATCCACATCTGCCTGTTGGACCCCTGACACTGATCCAGTTGATGGAGGAGTGAACTGGTTTGAGTCTGGAGCAGGACGATGCAGGAATTCAGTCAATGTCAGTGGAACAGGTTGGTTTGTACATGAACCCAACATTAAAACCCTGTTAGGTTTGGATCATTACTGTGGAAATAGAAGCATCACAAGATTCACACATCATCTGTTAGTTTGTGTCTGTTCTGAATGTTGCTTCACTTTCAGCTGGTTCTGATCCTGGAGAGTCCAGTTCTTCCAGCGATGGAGGAAAAGCTGTGACTCTGTAGAAGCAGGTTTACTTCCTCCTCCGATGTCACCACTGATTTCTAGAAAGACGCTTCTCACTGTTATTATCTGCTTCTATGTCCTGTTGGGAACATTCATTGCTCTACCTCCAAACACACACACACACCAAGGATTCACACAGGATTTGTAGGAAGATTAACATGATGATAAACATTGACTGGTAGGAAATGAGCAACTGATCAAACACATTAAATCCAACAGTTTTAATTCAACAATCATCTCTGAACATCTGGAAGCTTCTCACTAATTCAGCTCAGTGATTCTTCTCTGATGTCACATGTGTTGAACTGACCTTCAGGCAAAGAGAAAACATCCTGATATTCACTGGAAAACAATTTCACAACAAGTCATCAACATTTCCATCCTGGAATAATCTGAGCTTCATCTTTAAAGGAAGAGGAAGAAGTTGACAAGGAATCATTTAGAACTGGTTCAGAAAGAAACTGATTCAATACATGAATCTGAAAACAAGACAGACATGAACAGACTGAACTATGTGATCAACAGAGACAACGTTTCTCTGACAGAACCACACTCTCACTACTACACATCACACACAGACAACCAGGAACCAGGAGAGTAGACTCCAAACCCAGGATACAGAGGTTGAGTGGATGTGGTGTTGAAGGTGTGGAGGTGGATCAGTTTGTCAGAGGAGACTCTGTAGAAGGACAGAGAACCAGCAGGACAGTCCACAAACACTGAGACTCTGTCAGACACAGAGGACGAGATGGATGTTTCTATGTTATTGTGCCAGACAGAGTAACCATCATCATCAGAGCAGTTCAGCCTCCAGGACTGATTGTTTCCTCCCACCTCACAGTCTTCACTGTTTCCTCTTCTTCTGATTCCTCTGTAACTTACTGATATATCAACGTCTCCTCTCCACTCAACCTCCCAGTAACAGCGACCAGTCAGACCATTACTACACAGCAGCTGAGGACACTGGTCAAATCTGTCTGGATGATCAGGATACGACTGATCCTCCTCCACATGTGTCACCTTCCTGTTGTTGTCAGACAGTCGTAGTTTTCTGTTCACTGTGTTTGTGTCGATGGTGAGTTGACAGAAATCTGATGGAGAGAACAAGACACAATCCAGCTGCAGTTATTCAACTGTCATCAGTTTGATGATGACTCATGACATCAGTGATGTGACAGTTTGAAGATGGTTGAATGTTGCTGCTTTGTTTCATCAGTCTCATTAAAACACACTTACACTTCCTCACACCTGGTCTCAACCATCGGACTCCACCAGGTTCCACCCTGAAAGGAGGACGGGGTCAGACCAGCACATGCAGACATGGACATTACATGGCTCTCATGTTGTTCTAGGATTGTGTTCAGATGGAGGCTTGTATGTAGGGATGGACATTCAGCAGATACTAAGGAATTGGAGCCTTATCTTGGAATCTACGGAGCAGGAGGTGACGTGGAGAAAAGGCTTCACTTCTCTACTGAAGATCAGTTTTGGTGTCAGACTCCTGCTTTCAGTCTCACTCTGTCACCACCAAACTAATGTGACACCACAGGAAACAGGAAACTGGAGCAAAGTCAAAGAGGCTCAACTCTACATACATGGACTCTGTGTCTCTAATGTTTGGGACTGATCTCAGAGCTGGAATGTGGAGAAAACCCTGAGGTTCAGACGTTGTCCTGTGTTCAGAGGAGCCTAGTTCACCTACAACTACTGGAGACTCATCACTACACACAGACTTTGTGGCTTCATCTGATCTGGGCTCAGATTTGTTGGAGCAGCATAGACAGAATGTGGACAAAATAATTCTTGGTAATCACAAAATATTTACATTTTGACTGACGCAGGTTTGGGGATTAAAACACGCTCCCTAAGAATCTTGGGGAGAGTTCTTTGCCTGCCTTAGAGACAACTTGTTTTTCTGTGACCAGGCCTGAAGCTCCCCGCATGCTAGCAAGCATCCTCCCTGCAGGGAATTTCTGTCTTTACTTTACTTTATTTCACATTTCTGTCTTTACATTCTTTCATCCTGGCACTGAGAATAAATTCACATTTCATTGCCTGAACCCAGTTGGGACATCTCTGACCACTACACTTTCCACTTAGTTCATTAGAAAATTTATGTTCCATTATAATATACTCAGAATCAAATCACATTTTAAGGATTAACATCACGTTGACTTTAATCTGTTCCAGTTTCCATCTTGAGCAGCAGGGACTTCAGTCGAGTTCAGAGCAGAAGTGCAGCAGCTTCCTTCCAGCTCATCTGAACGTCTTAGACTGAAGCTCACACACCTGCACACGTTTAGCATCAAGTTTGCTGACTCTGCAGATTTCGCTGTCAATAAACTGCTGAGTCATCAGTTTAGTGACAACTTCCTGTTGGTCAATGAAAGACAGAATAACTGTGTGGTGACCAACATCTTCTCTGCTTGGAAACATCAGCTGACACAACAACAACAGTCGTCTTCATGATCACAACAAGCTTCTGGCTGATCTGATGCTGACTGTTCTCTCTGTCTCTGTCTTTCTGCCACAGCTTCACTGAGAAGGTTGGAGCTTTACAGGAAACACTGGAATCTCTGCTGTGACACTAACTGAGTTAACAAGACTGATGGAAGCAGCACAGACTGACTCCAACCTCTACTGACCTCAGAGTCACCTGTTGACAGTCTGAACCAGGTCACGAAGATGCTTCACTGATAAATCCTGCAGGTTGTTGAAGCTCAGGTCCAGTTGAGTCAGATGTGACGGGTTGGACTTCAGAGCTGAGGCCAGAGAATCACAGCTGATCTCTGACAACCTGCAGTAACTCAAACTGAAAAAAGAACCAAAGATGAAACAGTAGAAAACAAAGAGTCAGCTTGAAACCATTCAGTGTCTCTGCTCCACCACTGGCTCCATCTGGACTCACTCATGTCATGATGACACATTGATCTGAGCTTCAAGTTCTCAAACAGAACTAATGAGTCCGACTCAGGTTCCGGACATGTGACTCATTTATAGAAACAAACAGAAAAGGTTCTGTTTGATGGAACAACATCATCACAGAAACATTTGATACTGAGGAAACATTTAATGGAGTCAAACTGATGGAACCAGTCAAACAAGCAGATCCAGAACTTCTGATTACGGCATCTTGTGTTTGAATATTGAGTCAGAACCAACATTATGGAGCCTTAGAAAAGTGTTGGAGCATCAGCTACTGATCACAGATTTATATTTTCTGACTGATTAAACATTATTTCGTTTTTATTTTCTGTGATAAAACAAACAAACAAAAAAAAAAACTAAACCACAGAGGAAGAAACCAGACGTTGCCATGGAGACCCTCAGTGTGGATCAGTAGAACATCAGCCTCATGTCTGCAGTTTAGCGTCAGCACAACGTTCACATCACATTAATCTACACAGAACTAAAACATGGAGTCTGACCTCAGAGTCTCCAGTCGACAGTGAGGACTCTCCAGAAAACCACACAGATGCTTCACTGATGAATCCTGCAGCTTGTTGTAGCTCAGGTTCAGTTGAGTCAGATGTGAAGGGTTGGACTTCAGAGCTGAGGCCAGAGAATCACAGCTGATCTCTGACAACCTGCAGTGACTTAATCTGAATAAAGAACCAAAGATGAAACAGTAGAAAACAAAGAGTCAGCTTGAAAACATTCAGTGTCTCATCGTGTGTTTGGAGCTGAAGACGCTTCAGGAAGTAGAAGTTTAGAAACTAGAAGCTCCAAACAGCAGAACCAACAGGATGCAGGTTAAAAACAGTCTAATCAAACAGTAACAAAGACTCATTAATATTAATGACAACAAGCTGCTGCTTCAGCTCAGACGTCGTGACTTCACCTCTTCAACTCTGCAGCTCCACCACTGGCTCCATCTGCACTCACTCATGTTGTGATGACATATTGATCTGAGCTTCTACTAAAGATCCTCAAGTTCTCAGACAGAACTAATGAGTCCGACTCAGCTTCTGGACACGTGACACATTTATAGAAAAAAACTGATGGAAAATTTGATGGAACGACATCGTCACAGAAACATTTGATACTGAGGAAACATTTATTGGAATCAAACTGATGGAAAGAATCAAACAAGCAGATCCAGAACTTCTGATTATGGCATCTTGGATTTGAATATCGAGTCAGTACCAACATTATGGAGCCTTAGAAAATGTGACAATTCGCCCTCTGACCACCGGAGGGTGCTCGTGTTCACCCTTCTTCTTTGTTGGTTTTTGTTTCGTCTTAGTTCCTGTTTTAGGTCATTAGTGTTTTCAGCTGTGTTTAATTTTCTGTTTGTTATGTATTTAAGTTCCTTGGGTTTTCGTTCTCGTTGCTGGCTCGTTATTAGTGTTACCTTTGTATTTAGTGTTAAAAGTTGGTAGTAGTGTTACAGATTATTATTGTTCTGGCATTTTTGTTTTCAGCTTGTCGTTTGTTCGTTTTCGAATCATTGGTTAGTATGAGTGTTAGTGTTCCTGTGTTTGTATGTTATGCTCATTGGGTTGGTCTAGTAATGAGTGTGTCTTGGGTTCTTGTGCTTGTTTATTGTCGTTTTTGTGTTTGTTAATTGAAGTCTTTTGGAGTCCGTGTCTTGTCCCGTTCACTTAGTATTTAACTTCTCTATCTCGCTTGTGTCTTTTGTTCCATGTTTTAGGTTCTCGTTATGCTCTAGTTCTGGTTCACTGTCTAGTTTTGTAGTTAGAGCATCAACTTCTGATCACAGATTTAATGTTTTCTGATTGATTAAACTTAGTTTTGTTTATATTTTCAGTGATGAAATAAAGAAACAACGATTAAACAAAACTATAAACAAACAAATCCAAAGAAAAAAAAGCAGATGTTGCCATGGAGACCCTCGGTGTGGATCTAAAACTATCTAAAATAGAATTAAAACATGGAGTCTGACCTCAGAGTCTCCAGTCGACAGTGAGGACTCTCCAGAAAACCACACAGATGCTTCACTGATGAATCCTGCAGGTTGTTTCCACTCAGGTCTAGTTGTTTCAGATGTGACGGGTTGGACTTCAGAGCTGAGGCCAGAGAATCACAGCTGATCTCTGACAATCTGCACCAACTCAATCTGAATAAAGAACCAAAGATGAAACAGCAGAAAACAAAGAGTCAGCTTGAAACCATCAGTGTCTCATCATGTGTTTGGAGCTGAAGACGCTTCAGGAAGTAGAAGTTAAGAAACTAGAAAATAAAAAGTGAACGGACTAAACCACAGAAGAAGAAGCCAGACGTTGCCATGGAGACCCTCAGTGTGGATCAGTAGAACATCAGCCTCATGTCTGCAGTTTAGCGTCAGCACAACGTTCACATCACATTAATCTACACAGAACTAAAACATGGAGTCTGACCTCAGAGTCTCCAGTCGACAGTGACGACTCTCCAGAAAACCACACAGATGCTTCACTGATGAATCCTGCAGGTTGTTCCAGCTCAGGTTCAGTTGTGTCAGATGTGACGGGTTGGACTTCAGAGCTGAGGCCAGAGAATCACAGCTGATCTCTGACAAACTGCAGCAGCTCAATCTGAATAAAGAAGCAAATATGAAACAATAAGAATTACTTAAGAACTAAGACGTAGAGTCAGCTTGAAACCATTTAGTGTCTCATCGTGTGTTTGGAGCTGAAGACGCTTCAGGAAGTAGAAGTTTAGAAACTAGAAGCTCCAAACAGCAGAACCAACAGGATGCAGGTTGAAAACATTCTAATCAAACAGTAACAAAGACTCATTAATATTAATGAAAACAAGCTGCTGCTTCAGCTCAGACGTCGTGACTTCACCTCTTCAACTCTGCAGCTCCACCACTGGCTCCATCTGGACTCACTCATGTTGTGATGACACATTGATCTGAGCTTCTACTAAAGATCCTCAAGTTCTCAAACAGAACTAATGAGTCTGACTCAGGTTTTGGACACGTGACTCATTTAAAAAAACAAACTGATGGAAAATTTGATGGAACGATATCGTCACAAAAACATTTGATACCGAATTAACATTTAATGGAGTCAAACTGATGGAACAAGTCAAACAAGCAGATCCAGAACTTGTGATTACGGCATCTTGGGTTTGAATATTGAGTCAGAACCAAGATTATGGAGCCGCTTTAGGAAGTAGAAGTTTAGAAACTAGAAATAAACAGTGAATGGACTAAACCACAGAAGAAGAAACCAGACGTTGTCATGGAGACCCTCAGTGTGGATCAGTAGAACATCAGCCTCATGTCTGCAGTTTAGCGTCAGCACAACGTTCACATCACATTAATCTATACAGAACTAAAACATGGAGTCTGACCTCAGAGTCTCCAGTCGACAGTGAGGACTCTCCAGAAAACCACACAGATGCTTCACTGATGAATCCTGCAGGTTGTTGAAGCTCAGGTCCAGTTGAGTCAGATGTGTCAGACGTGACTTCAGAGCTGAGGCCAGAGAATCACAGCTGATCTCTGACAAACTGCAGTAACTCAATCTGAATAAAGAACCAAAGATGTAGATGAATCATTAATAACCAGTCAGATTTGTCCTGATCAATGATGGTCATGGTTGAATTGAACCAGTCACAGTCACAGCTATCGCTGGATGAGGATGGAGGAGATTTATCCTACAGAGGGAGGATGTCGTCCCCTCACATCCTCTCTACTCATGTGATGATGGACACGTTTCTATAAATATGAGGTGAAATCTGGGTCTCAACTAAAAAAAACAAAGATAGAAGTTTGAATGTTTGATAACAGATCGAAAGTGTAAAATGTGATTCAAACATTGTAAAATAAATCTGAATCCTAAAAATCCCTTGTTATCCATGTGAAGTGTCCATTTCTTCGTCTGTGGGCTTTTCAGTGTGAGCTGTTTCTTGATAAATGGAGGTTGTGTCCTCAGCCTCCTCTTCTGTGGAGGGAGGGTTTATTTGCACATGTTCAGCTTCTCTTAGGCTCCTTTCAAACCACTTGTCTTCTCTTCCAGAATGTAATTATTATTACCCTCCAACCACTTTTCTTTCTCCAGGAAGATCAAGATCACGTCACCAGTCCCTCATTCCAGACGCTCTGAACCAGCCTGTAATGGTGGAGGAGCAGAGTTCCCACCTACTCACTGCCTCCAGTGCTTTGGTCACATAACCAGCCTGTTTTGGTTTGTGTTGTGTCTGGTTTCTCCTCATTGGATCCTGTATTCAAATGGTTGGGACTGAAACATCTCTGCACTGGTCTGTAGCTGAATGTTTCTTGACTTTCAGAGCTACTGGAGTCTCATTCTTTCAGTGTTATACTAAGTATTCAATGCTTCTCAGCCACTGCATCAGACAGTGGAGGCTCTGAGCAGCTCCTTCAGTGGAGACTGATCCAGAGTCAGTGTAGGAAGGAGCGGTGCCACAGATCCTTCATCCACTGCTGTTAGACTCTACAACCAACCAGTCTAACAGCCACCGTGCAGATCATCTGCTGTAGTTGATCTGGGACTTTATGTTCAGTGTCTGGTAGTTGGAACAGTCGTACATTTGTATAATGGATCTTGTTCTTTGCTCCACTTTCATCCTTTCACTTCTTGCTGATTGTTTGTAGCTGTGGTAACAGTTGAATTTCTCCACTGTGGGATCAGTAAAGAATGATCTTCTCTCATCTTCCATCCTTGGCTAATGAGGCTGATTCTTCTTCATCTCTCTGGTGCAGTGTGGTCCTTCATCCATCAGGAGGGGCCTCTTAGTTCTTCACATTTGTTGTGTGTCAGTCAGTGAGTGTGTATATTGTGTTTGCCACGGGTTTGTGTGTCTAGTGTGTCCTCCCTGGTCCGTGTCTCTGCTTGTGCTGTCCCTCGTCCTGTCCCTTGGCCTCTAGCTCGGTTCGTTGCTTTGGTTAACTCTTGTGGGTTAGAGTTGAGTCAGTCTCAGGCGTTGGCTTCACCTTGTCAGCTTCCTGCTCTAGCAGCTGCTTTGTGTTCTAGTTTTCTATTGGCTGCTCTTCTCCTGTCGTGTGCAGTGATTGTTTTGTTCTGGTGTTCAGGGATTCATTGACGTCATAGGTCTGTTACTGTCGTCTCTGGTTCTCCCAGAACCTTTGAGTCAGTCCTGTTCAGAGTGTTGCAGTTTCCGTTCTGGTTCCACAGTGTTTGTCCTTCTCTGTTATCTGAACTAATATCTGGTCACTTGAGATTGGTCTCCGTCTCTTTCTGCATCTGGGCCCTGCCCTGGTCCAGCAACAATATCTCTTTGGTGTATTAGTAAAATGTGCTGCATTTATAGAAATACTATATATTACGATTTAATAGATTTTGTAATAACAGATTCTCATTAGATTTATATTCCTGTCTGTGTCTTTTCATTTAAAAACCAAATGAGGCCTTAACTACAGACACTAGAAACCCTACGTGTACAATGTGTTTGAAGAGAGACGTGATAAACCAAATGTTAAATAACAGTGAGGGCTGTAGCTCATCGTTTACACGTTGGACACATCCTGACCTGAGACTTTCCAGATGACACTGTGGGCTCTCCAGTCCAGCAGAAAACAGCTTCACTCCTGAATCCTGCAAGTTGTTGTAACTCAGGTCCAGTTCTCTCAGACTAGAGGACTGGGAGCTGAGAACTGAGGACAGAGCTTCAAGGCCTCTTTCTGAGATGTTGCAGCGACTGAGCCTGAAAAACAGTCAGAGACAGAGAGAAACCATCAGGAGTGTGGGTACTGGCTCAGAGAGGCCACTGCTTCCTGGACTATCAGTGACCCATGGGACAGAAACCTGCTCACTGTTTCTCTGTGGAAATAGAGGTGGAGGACACCAACACATGGTAAACCATTTAACCAGTTCTTCTAGTTTCTAGTCAGACAGTCACTTTATTGTGTTGTGTTGTGTGTTATCTTAACATCTTTGCATTTCTGGTGTACAGGTAACTTCAAATATTTGTTGTTTAACCCACGTGCAGCCTTCGAGGATGTCCAAATGAAAATAGGGGGCACACAAAGCTCAAAAACACACACAAGGGTTGGACAGCCGCGGACAGATGATAAATCACAACACACTTTATCTAGATGAATGGTTGGATGAACTTGTTCATCAGAAGACTCACATTGCTTGGACGTTACACCCATGAAGGCTGTTTTATCCAACCCTTGTGTGTCACGATCGGCAGCTTTTGCCGATCTGACCTTTATTGTTTTGAGCTCCACCCGGACTCTTAATGTGGCGGGTTCCGCCGGACACATACCACACCTCTGCCAACTTCACCTCAGTTCCCTGATTGCTTTCACCTGTTCCTTCTGCTCACTTGCCCTGATTGTTTTCTCCTGGTTCATTAACTCCACTACTTAAGCTCTTCTTACAGCTCAGTCCCCTGCCAGATCGTCAACATTACCCTCATGCCACACGACCCGGTTCGGACCTCGCCTCTCGCCACGACCCTCACAGGGAGAGACCGTCGTCAGCTGCCGCGCTGCGATCCAAACCTGGCAGAACCGTAGACTGGACTTCTTTTCCCCCGCTTCATAGCCCCATCACTATTGTCATCTTTGTACCAATAAAACTCACTGTTCCTTTCCTCTCTCATGCCCGACCTTCAAGATCGTAACATTGTGTGTGTTTTTGAGCTTTGAGCGACTACTTGATTCGCCTGACTCCTACTACGATCACTCTTCTGCACGTCCTGCATTCAAGTGGCTCAAATCAGGGTCTTTCTACCTGCTCTGTTCATCAGGCCGTGTTACTAATCACTGCTGTGTTCCATGGAACATATAGTTCATCAAAGGCCTTTGGCCTGTTGAACAGTGTTAATGTGGGTGTTGTTACCAAGTGGTTCATTCTACAGCCAGATGTGCATTTAGAAGGCAGAGCTATGTGAATGTGATGTGTGATGTGCTATGTGAGGGGTGATGGTGAGTTTGTAGGAAGGAACATCTGCTATCTGCTTCACATAAACGTGGTCTATGTGAAGGTCACTCATCAAGTCATTTACTAACAGAGACGTGAGATTTAGTAGATTTACTGAAACCTGGCTGCAGCAGGATGAATGAAGTGTGAAGCTGCTTATATACAATGAACAAAGTCCAGTGTGTGTGACTGACCATGATTAGTCCATGGAAGCAGAGAAACAGCCAGTGAATGAGGATTAAAACAGGCCCAGGTTTCTGTTCAGCTCTGGAGCCAGACTGACTAAGAGTCATAGCTGTGTTGACCCAGAGCAGCTTCAAACACCAGCAGCAGTGACTTCATGGATTTCTTTCCTTAGAACATTGGAACCATTAGAGACATTGGTTCATTTGCTGGTGACTCTGTCTGACTGCTTGTCTCTTAGACTCAATCCCAACTAGATCACTCACAGAGGTTCTTCCATTAATCAGCACGTACACATTGAATCCAACCAACCAGTCTCTGCTACGTAGCTCAGGCTTTTCAGGCTGCTGTGGTCAAACCTTCACTGAACAAACCTGCTCTCAACCCTGGAGAACTAGCAGCTATAGGCCAACATCTACTCTGCCCTTTCTTTCTAAACCCTTGAAGTCGTAGCCAGACGACCATGTGACCACCTGCGTAGGAACAACCTGTGTGTAGATTCCAGTCAGACTTTCCAGGAGCAGATGCAGGACCAACCACCTGACTGTGTTCTGTTGATGCTGCTCTGTTGTCTCCTGGCGCCTTAAATAAACTGAACTGAACATTTTACTCATGTATTTAATGTTTAATGATAAACTATTGTTGAGCTTTTGTTTATGTGGATTAATTTACTCATTACTGGTCACAGCAGCTTTATTCTGTCACATCATGCTGCAGCCTACTGAGATCTGAGTCACGACTGGATGATGGATAGAAACCACTTTGACCTGCTTTATAACTGGAGCGTGACTGTGATTAGTAGTAGTATCATGTAGTGTTTTGTGTGTGATGCCAGGTGTTGGTCCTACACCTGAGCAGCCAGACCAGAACATCATCTGGTTCCTGCAGGCATCAGTCCAGATGTGTGATCTCTGTCAGGTTGAGACATTTAATGCAAACACAGCAGCTGGATCAGTAATTAATGCTTCAATACTTCACTTTCTGTGTCACGTCCACATTTAACAGAGAGGAAACAGAGGCAGGGGTCAAAGGTCAGTGACCAGGTGCCTTGATCACCCTGTTAGTTATTATTCTAGGTTCAGGAAGGAACCAGAGACTCATTCATTGACTGAACTACTGATGTTCACTCATCTGCTGTTGCTGTTACTCTCAACTGTCTGGAATCTGTTTCCATGATTCCAGTGTGTTGTCTCACTTCAACAGGTTTTAGTTCTATTAACACACGTTCAAGCTGTTAATGTGTCTAATGTGTAGATGAATCATTCAGCTCAGCTGCAGACGTCTCTGGCTGAGGACAACTCCAGGCTGTTGATACACATTTCAGTCATGTGAGGACTTACACAGCTTTGTTGGAGGCTTTGACGACTGGCAGCAGCCTCAGCAGAGCCTCCTCTGAACCAGAGTATTTCTTCAGGTCAAACACATCCAGATCTTCTTGTGATGACAGTAAGATGAAGACCAGAGCCGACCACTGAGCAGGAGACAGTTCACGTGTGGAGAGACGTCCTGATCTCAGGTTCTGTTGGATCTGCTCCACTAGAGAACCATCATTCAGTTCATTCAGACAGTGGAACAGGTTGATGCTTCTCTCTGCAGGAAGATCCTCACTGAGCTTCTCCTTGATGTACTGGACTGTTTCCTGATTGGTCTGTGATCTACTTCCTGTCTGTGTCATCAGACCTTGAAGGAGACTCTGATTGGTCTGCAGTGAAAGACCGAGGAGGAAGCGGAGGAACAGGTCCAGGTGTCCATTTGGACTCTGTAAGGCCTGGTCCACAGCATTTTGGTACCAATGTGTAGGTTTATGTTTCTTCTTTCTAAAACGTTCAAACCAGGGCGTTGATTGTTGCTGTGACAGCAGGTTGACTCCAGAGTTGATGAAGGTCAGATGGACGTGAAGAGCAGCCAGAAACTCCTGAACACTCAGATGGACGAAGCAGAACACCTTGTCCTGGTACAGTCCTCTCTCCTCTCTAAAGACCTGTGTGAACACTCCTGAGTAAACTGAGGCTGCTCTGACATCGATGCCACACTCTGTCAGGTCTGACTCGTAGAAGATCAGGTTTCCTTTCTGCAGCTGCTCAAAAGCCACTTTTCCCAGAGACTTAATCATCTTCCTGCTCTTTTTATTCCAGTGTGGATCTGTCTCAGCTCCTCCATCGTACTTGATGTTCTTCACTTTGGTCTGAACCACCAGGAAGTGGATGTACATCTCAGTCAGGGTCTTGGGGAGCTCTCCTCCCTCTCTGGTTCTCAGCAGATCCTCCAGAACCGTAGCAGTGATCCAGCAGAAGACTGGGATGTGACACATGATGTGGAGGCTTCGTGATGTCTTGATGTGGGAGATGATGGTTGTGGCCTGCTGCTCATCTCTGAACCTCTTCCTGAAGTACTCCTCCTTCTGTGGGTCAGTGAACCCTCTGACCTCTGTCACCATGTCAACGCACCCAGGAGGGATCTGATTGGCTGCTGCAGGTCGTGTGGTGATCCAGAGGCGAGCAGAGGGAAGCAGGTTCCCCCTGATGAGGTTTGTCAGCAGCACATCCACTGAGGTGGACTCTGTGACATCAGTCAGGGTTTCAGTCTGGTGGAAGTCCAGAGGAAGTCGACTCTCATCCAGACCGTCCAAGATGAACACGACCTGGAACTGTTCAAAGCTGCAGATTCCTGCTGCTTTGGTTCCAGTGAAGAAGTGATGAACAAGTTCCACCAAGCTGAACTTTTGCTCTTTCAGCACGTTCAGCTCTCTGAAGGTGAATGGAAATGTGAAGTGTACGTCCTGGTTGGCTTTGCCTTCAGCCCAGTCCAGAGTGAACTTCTGTGTCAGGACTGTTTTCCCAACGCCAGCCACTCCCTTGGTCACCACGGTTCTGATGGGTCCATCTCTTCCAGCTGAGCCTTTAAAGACGTCTTCTAGTCTGATGGTTGTTTCTGCTCTGTGTGGTTTCCTGGAGGCTGCTTCAATCTGTCTGACCTCATGTTCATGGTTGACCTCTCCAGTCCCTCCCTCTGTGATGTAGAGCTCTGTGTAGATCTGGTTCAGAAGGGTTGGGTTTCCTGCTTTAGCGATGCCTTCAAACACACACTGGAACTTCTGCTGCAGCTGAGATTTAAGCTGACGCTGACAAAGTACAGCAGGAGATCCTGAAAGAACAAACAAAAAAAATATGATTTGTTTCATTTAGGTATGAAAACTTAAGTATGATCCACATTTACCAAACTAAAGCCTCCAACACATCGGTAAATGTGTGACTGTGTGTGATGCTAAACGTTGAGATAAATCCTCTTACTGCTCTGCAGACAGTCAGCCAGCTCCTCCTGCTTCATCCTCCTCAGGAAGTTCAGTGTGATCTTCAGAAATGCGTCTCTGCTGCTCCTCCTCTGCTCTTCATCATCACCATCCAACGCCTCCTCATCCTCCCTCTGACTCTCTAAGCATTCTGGGTAATCTGGACTCAGAACCTTCTGGATCTTCTTCAGCTCCTTCTTCACAAACATGACAATGTTGTCCTCCAGCAGCTGGAACAGAAACTCTATGAATGACACCATCCAACTAAAAGCATGGAGCCAAACATCAGATCCATGTTGGACACACTGACAATCCACTGGTGTAAAAGTGCAGCATGGAGACGATTGAACACAACAGATGAAAGTAGTGGTTGTCCATGTACAGACCATAAACATGGAGTCCAGGTGTGTTTGGTGCTGCTGGGCAGACTGACCACTGGGAACCTCTGAGCTCTGCTGGTCCACTCTGTGGAGGAACCATGAAGAATGAGCTCACATGATGTGAGTCCACACAGAGACACACACAAGGTAAAGGTCCATGAAGTGATGCTGGATGTGAGCAGTGAGTCAGAGACTCCCTGTAGCGGTGAAGCTTTACTGTCACAGTCTCAGCAGCTCTGAACAACATCTATCTCTGCCTCCCTCACTGAACAATGCTGACGTGTTGGAACAAGGCGTCTAGAGACAGAGTCTGCTGGGATCAGACTGGTTGTACTGGGCAGCTCCCAGTGGGAATGTGTTGAACTGTGTGAGTCTGAGGCAGAGCTGCTGCTCACACTAGTAACATTGAACCACTTCCTCCATTCATTCATTGTTGGATCCTACATCAAAGTTCAGACGTCAGCTCTGGTGCTGACACTGGGGACAAACAGTCGTCTCCACTTACTGCAACAACATCAACTAAAGTCTAACAGCAGGAACTTCAACCTACTGCTGGAAGACATTTGAGCCAAATCTGCACGTAGAGAACGTCAATAACCAGATTTGATCAGAGTTGAACATTTGTGGTTCAGCTGCTTCCTTTGACGTCTGCCTGCAAGTCAGCACTTCATTAGAAGAGGAGCAGCCCCTGTGACCCTCTACAGGATCAGAGCTTTAGCTACTGGCTGGATGGAGATTTGATCCATGATCAGAGTGTTTGCTGGAAGAACAGTGAAGAAAGCTTCTCCTTCACATTAACACTAAACACAAACCAACTGACTCACATCAGAAACAAACAACACAACTATTGATGATGATAGAAAGTTTACATCAGATTGTTCAACCTGATTCAAACTGACAACAACTCACTTTGACTCTGATGCAGGTTGGTCTTTAAAGGCAATAGGATGATCCTTTGACCGGTCACTCTTGAAGGACACACAACTGGGTTCAGGTCCAGCTTCAGCAGATTCTTGTCTCTGATGGGACCTGATAGAAAAACAACTTAGTGACTCTCACATATTCAGTGGACGTTTCCTTCATCAATGACCAATAATAGTGAATCTTAAACAGTGTGTGTGACTTGGAGACAGAATCATCAGATGGTCTCAGTCATCTCACCTCTGAGCTTTGGTCTGGCTCTCATGGTCCCCACACAGAGTGGTTTTAGAGGGAGGGGCTCCCTCCTCTCTGTCCTCACACTGATTCATGTCCACATCAGCTCACACACACTTTCTACCTTCATGTGGAGACAAACACAAATCATTCACCTGCACATCAGCTGAAATCCTCCTTTTTATCATTACTCCTCCACTCATCGTCTCTTCTTCACTGTTTCATACAGAATGCATTCAGACAGTGGGACGCACTTTCTGATATTTCACAGATCCTTCCCGTTCACAGTTTCCATGATAATGATCTCCTGTACAAAATCAGGACGAGAGGTGTTTCATCTTAACTTCACTTCCATATCTCGAATACTCAAAACAAATACAGTTATGTAAAAAATTAGGACATCCTATTTTATTTTGTAACAATTTTCTTCTCTGGTTATTTAATTCCATTGTCACAATACTGAGAGATTGAAGTTGTGACATTTCATCATATGGAGGGCGCTCTGGTTCCTTGTCTTCTTTCGTGTTCTTACTTCCTCGTTTCTGTCTGTCCCAACAATTGACATTTCCTGTCTTGCTTGTATTTAAGTTGTTCCTGGCGTCATCTATTTTGATTGCTATGGTCATGTGTCTTGAGTTCTGTGTTTCAGTCTGTGGTAATTTAAAACCCTGTGTTCATCTCTCTGTGTTCTGTGTGCTGTGTTCATGCCTGGTTGGTATTCTTCTCATGTGTTTGTACTAGTTTGATTCTATTGTTTGATTGCTTGCTTGGTTTGATTAGATCCTTTCATTTTATTGCTTCCATTCATGAATGTTGTCTTAGTTTTAACCTGTTTGGTCCTGCATTACGGTGAATTTAAATTCTAGAGTTGTTTTCTTAGTATCCTGTTGGATCTTCTGTAAATGTAATTCTACAAAAATACATATTGTAACTGAGGAAAAACTTAGGACACCCCCACATTTATTAACACTTAAAATGGCTCCTTCAGGGAAAAAATGTAGCAGTCTATGAGCCTGGTTAAAGATTTAAAAAGATCAGCCATTCCACTGACCAGAAAGTAGTCTACAAGTGGAAAGCTTTCAAAACAACTGCCAACATGCCCAGGTCTGGTCGACCCTCAAGACAGTTGGTTAGAGTAGAAAATCCTTTATTAAACAAAGAACTTGGGACATTAAGGAATAGAAAAGAAAATCGCTGCAATTGCAGGAGAAAACAGAAAACCATAATGATGATGATGCAGGAAATTCACTAATGACAACAGCTAACACAGACTGACTAGATCAAACACGACAGAGCAGGACTGACAGCAGTATTTCAGCAGGTTAACAGACTGGACCGGAGTGACAGATAACCCAAACCAACAAATGATAGACACACACTGAAGAACTTAAATAAAAGACAGACAGAAATGCGTGAAATGAAACTATATCCACAACAGACAGGAACACAGAAGCAGAACGTGACATACTGAAACAGAGACAAGCAGAATCACATTGCCATTTTACTAAAGTGGACCATTGGTGAAAAGGGGGGTGGGGGTGGTAACAACACTACACAACACAGGACTCACACCAGCAGACAGAGAACCGTGGGGTCACATGTTAAACCCTTAAGCAGCAGGGACGTGTTAACGAATGGGCCTTTTTCAGATTTTCAGCTACAGAGGTCCTCACTCGTCCTTTTCTGGTGTTTGACAGAAGTATTTTTATCGCTCGTAGTCCATTGCACCAACACAGACAGATGCTATGTCCACTTTTTTTTCTCTGCCTTTTCTTAAATTGAACTGGAATGACTTTGTCTGTGGATCAGTCCTTATCCTCCATGAATACATGTGAGGGCCATCAGAGCCACAGCCTATCCAACATGGTTATAGAATAGAGTTTGATTTGACTTTATGAACATGAAAACTAACAAAATAGCTTTTGTTCTAATGAACATTTTTGGAAAAGCTGAGAAAATGAGACCTGAAATCCAGTAAATTCCACTTAGTGTAGCAGCTCACCTGTGTCTTCACCTGGTCTGTCCACACGTCACAGAAGGATAATCTGCATCTCCACAGACTAAAGCTGCAGAATGAGAAAAGACAGCTTAGTTCTTTAGTCACAATGCCACGTCTTCATAGCTTCACAGAGTTAAGAGGAAAAACACTTTGTTTGCATTGTGACCAGTCCAACCAGTCTTTTGATTCAGCCATGACACGCTACAATAGAAATAATCTAATAAGAAGTACGTCTCAAGGTCACACAGCTTAGTTTGTTTAACAAAGCACAAGTTGGAATACAGGAAACTCTGAAATATTAAACTAAAGGTCACAGCCAGAGCAGGAGGCAAAAGCCACTATGCCTTCGAAATACCTGCCTCTCGCCCATAGCCAGCTGAGATTGGCTCCAGCACACCCACGACCCCTACAGGGAAGAAGCAGTAGAAGATGAATGAATGAATACATGAATAATAATAATCATGCACAGGTTAGCAGACTAACAAACATTATGAAAACAATAATTACTACATCTAAGACAAACAAGAGTTAGATGTTGAGCAGGAAGTAAACGGGCAGAGACAACCAACCAACCAAGCAGGAGAAGACACACAGCATGCGTTTCTTAGTGGCCATGCATTGTAGTTGGGCTGAGCATCGAGGTGAACCACCTACAGAACACATGCTGTGTTTTGGTTAGTGTTCACATATGGCCTGTAAATATGCTGTGACGGTTTAAAAACAGAAATAGGACAGTAAATTAGAGCTTAATTACGATTTACCAATAAAGTAATCTCACTAACTGAACCATAGATAACCACAAACTAGAGCTAGGAGTCTGGAATAAGGAAGCGAGTGGGCAGAAGCAAACCAAGCAGGAGAGGATACACCATCAGCAAACAGACAAGTATTAAAACCATAATTACACATATTAACAAAGTAAACACCTGTGTAAGGTGAACAAACAAGGCTCCACCCAGAACTAACCCAGGGAAGAAAGCAAACAAAGTCCATGAACACGAGAGATCCTTCGTGGTTGGAGGGCTGAGTTAACATTCAGGTTCACTCTCTCCTCTTTTTTAGCCTCTTTACACGCTGCTGTGTTTGTCTGCGTCAGACAGAGACACTGAATCTTTCCCTTCATCCTCAAGCTCATTGTCCCTTGACAGCTGTTCATCAGTATCTTGCACCTGTGGCTCTTCTTCGACATAGAATGTCCCGTTGTGTTAAGGACGTGACACAAGGATGTGGAAACCGTGTCTCTTTTCTTTGGGCAAGTGTCGATCTACCTTAATAACAGAGTAACAGAAAGCTTAAGCTTGATTTCTGTCAGTCTTAGCACTGATGTTTCTTTACTTGCATTCTAAAATTAATAATAATAAAAAATTTATTAATTTCAAAACTAAACGTGTGGGTGTGTATCTAAAATTACGTGTATGTATAACTTTCTTCCCTGTCTTATCATCGACATCATCCTTACAGATGTTTCTGAAGACAGCTGGGACATGTTGCTAGGTAACCTGCAATGAAGGCCATCACAAGCTGCTGATGATTAATAATTATATTTTATCTTATCAGACAATATAGATTATGTATTTATATATTTTTTTATTAATGAGATCATTTTGTAGCACTCTGGTCTACACTTCAGCATAGTAGGTGGATGCCACCCGCCATAGAACAAGAAGAAGACGATCTTAGCAGCAGCTGTATTGTTATTTTGTCCTACCTGTTGGTCATTGTCTCCCTGTGAAATTTAGTTTAGTCATTTCTGAATTTGAAGGAGACTTTTCTTTGTTACCGATGTTTTCTGCTGTTTTATGGGTAGAGAGTGAGGGTTAGTTGAATGTCTTTTTGTTTGTTATTTTCGTTACTAGTTCTAAATGACGACCTGTTTTGGCCTTGGCTCACCCTGAAGACTTTGACTTCTGGGCACTGTAAATACTATATTCACCACTGGGTATGTAAATAAATGGCAAAAAATGTGCAAAAATTAGATTTTGTATGACTGCATATTGTATATGTATATATAATGTTTGTTGATTTTATAGCTGGTTGACCTGGCTAAGAAGGGCCACGTTCATGTAACACATGTTGACTGGTGTGATTATGTTAATCAAACATGAGAAAAACTTATTCCAGAGGGTGAGAAAGCTCAGACAAAAGGAAAAGGAAATATTCGACATGAAATGAAAAGGATCCAGTTCAAAGGCAAGTGGTTGCCACCAGCAGAAAGTGCTGCTCCATCAAACAGGAAGACGTCACTGTCTTCACCTCTGTTGTTGTGTATTTAGAAATTGGGACTTTATCATGACTGTTTTCATCAATCAGCTTGACGCAGTCCTAGAAAACAAATATATAAATAAATTCTGTTCGGTAGACGACTTAATTTTGTGCGTTGCACTTCTTCTTTGGTTGTTTATATTTCAAACAAGCTGTATTTCTGTCTTTTAATGTTTATTTAGAATAGTATTTCAGCAGAGCGGTCGTTCTCTGCTCACTGGCTGCAACATGTGTTACCTTTGCATCCTCACTGGGCACAGACCTGTTGTACTGACTAACGAGAGCAAGGAAAGTGTGGTCAGTTAGAATCGTGGAAAGAAATTCCAACCTTTGGTGATTTATTATTTTTTTTTTTGTATGACCACAAAACCAGTGTCTGGACAAGCTGCACTCAGCAGCAAAACTTGTTAAAAAGGAAAACATTTACTTAAAGTTTACTTTTATGTACATATATACTAAGTAATATTAAACCAAAGTATAATCAAGTGATCAAGTATGTTTGGTTTACACTATATACATATATAGCACATTTACAAAATAGATTATGTTTAACTGAATATAAAGCAAGAAGATTATCATGACAAGTGAACAGCTTAAACAACACATAATGTAAGTGGACCTGAGTTTCATGTACATGTTAATAATCAAGATTCACTGGCTTTGTGGATACTCTTTTAGTCATATCGGTTTGGTGTATGAAATAATTGATGATTACATAATGATGTAATAAAACTACTTCAGCAACAACACACTTCATTGTTTTCATATTTGGGCACTTAGCATGTTAATGTTTCCTGTTATACAGTTCACATAATACAGAGATTCATTTAGATCAGTTAGTGGCCACAGTAGCCGATATTCATACCAGGTGAAACTCCTCTTGTAATTTAAAAAAATTAAAAAAAGTATACAATAGTTTACTGAGTGCTTGACAAAGTAGTGTCACATTATTAAAAGAGCTCTTCCACTTGTGTGCTACAGGGTAAGTAATAATGCTGGATTGAATCAATTCTCAAAGTACAATTTCTCCTATTTGACCGACACAACCCCTAAAAATGGATAAACTATCTGCAAAGTATAATGTTTGTGTTGAGGACCAAAGAACAGCTCACAAGACGGCACAGTCTGCATTATCTGATGAGAGAAGCCAGAAATCCCTCCGAGGTTGGGAAGAGTCTGAGGCAAGAGGCTTGATTTGCAGTAGTTTACTAACACTTGGTCAAGTTTAGTCTAGTGTTTGACTGTTGCAGGCGACACAAAAAAGGAAGGTTTGGTAAAGAAGGAGCAGATTTTTGAAGGGCTGCTGTTACCGTACTCAACTTTTAAAATGCTTCTTTTATCTTTTTTAAGGCTCAAAGGTTCTGAGGACCTGTGCACCGAACACTTTCATAAACTCAAATCCCTGTGAGTTTTGCTACCAAGGTTGTTATAGTGCTTGGAGAAGTAAATGTGCAGGTCATTGTGATGCGTTTTGAAAGTGAGTGTAGACTGACCCTGTGTCGTCTGAAACCTTGGTCTGTAAATACTGGAGCAGAACCAGCAGTAAAGCACAGAGAGAACAAGTGGCCTCTCATAGCAGAGAACGAGGCCTGTGATCTGAACAAGCAGCGCAGAAGTGATTCATTAAACTAAAGCCTCTTTCTGCACTGGATCCTTGAAATGTAGCACAATTATTATTATGTGCTTGAATTCAGCATATTCACTGTGAATGGCCTCCACAGGATGTAGGTGGTGAAGAATGGCCTCATACTTCTTTGCCAGTGTAGCAATGTCTTGTGATCCATACTCAGAACTGATGTCTGAACTCAAGGCCTCAGTGTCAGATGCAGACGACTCCTTTAATTCATCGTCTGGAAAGCATCCAAGTGATCACAGAGCTTGTTAATCAAATCAATAATGTCAATATTCCTGCCATCAGCTGATGAAGCCCTCATCGCCTGTTTGAAGTGGCCACTGCACTGAACATTCTGCTCATGCTTCAAGTGTTGGGACTTCTCAAAATTTGCTCTTTGAAGCCGAGAACGTCCATCAGTCAGGTTGAGTCTTAGAAAGGAAAGACAGTTTTGCCAGTTTGTCCAAAACATTTAGAGCAGTGAGAGTAACCTTGAGCTTTGAATCAGTCAGTTTTCTGTAGCAATAATGTGCCACTAGATCAGTTGTTATATCTGCTACGTTTTACCTTATGCCTTAGTTCAGCAATTACCACTAATTAGTGATGACACAAGAACATGAACAACTTGTACCTGTCACAGTCCGATGCTGGGAGGTCGTCGTGTTTTCTGTCTGTCCTTGTCTCTGTGATGTCACGTTTTGCTCCTGTTCTCCCTGTGAGTACAGGTCATTTACACCTGTTGTTAATTTCCTGTTCAGTTCAGTGTTTAGGCTCCTCTCTGTCCTTGTTGTTTCAGCTGGACACAACAATACACTGAAATTTGTATTAGTTCTTTATTCATACCGTGAGTAAATTTCTTCTCGTTCTATTAGTGAAATGTCACATGTTGAACATCACACTCACACGAATATTACACAACTTGGGACTGTGTCACTAACTTTTAATCCAGTGATCAAGCTTTACAAGAAAATGAAAACCAACTGAAATGAATGGCAGAGTTTTTACTCAGTTCTCTTTCAGAATGAATAACTTCAAGATACAGATGCTATTTCAACTATAAAATATTCTACAAACCCTCAGTTTTCACAGTGTGAAGCTTTTAGTTTTAAGTTTTAGGCAGAATTTGAGGTTGTCGACGCATCGTCTACCTGCTACATCACGTTCTGTCTCGTCTGGAGGCCTCTGGAAGTGCTGTGAGGCTCATGCTCTTCATGGTTTCTCCCGTGCTTTCAACACCATCCAGCCATCACTGCTGAGGGGGAAGCTGGAGGTGGTGCAAGTGGACCAACATCTGGCTCCTGGACCATCGACTACCTCACTGACAGACCAGTTTGTGAGGCTGCGTGACTGTGTGTCAGAGGTGGTGTCTGCAGCACGGAGCAGCTCAAGGGACGGTGCTTTCCCCTTTCTGTTCACCCTGGACACGTCTGACTTCAGGTCCCACTCCCACCACTGTCACCTGCAGAAGCTCTCAGAAGCTGGTTAAGGAGCTGGTTCTGTCCTGGGCTGCACACGGACACTATGGAGGAGGCAGCAGACAGAAGGATGCTGGTAACTGTCCTCCATCATGGATGATCCCTCCCCCCCTGCACCAGGCTGTAGAGGCTCTGAGCAGCACCTTCAGCAGACTATTACCCCCCCGGTGTAGGACAGAGAGCTACCGTTGTTCATTCCTCCCACAACACTACAGTGATGTATACGTGTAGCACACAGTGGAAACTACATTTGGCTTTTTCTTTTTTGGTGTAATATTTTTTAATTTTGAATCCATCCACCCACTAACTATGTTTAGTGTTTTGACAGTAGTTGGTCTTAGTTCACATTCCATGGTGGTAAAAGTCACAGCTTGTAGCTGAACCATATTGGAGCCACGTCAACTATGTTACACATGTTTGTTTTTTTATTAAACTGCTTCTGTGTGGGTTTTTATTCTCCAGCATTTTTATTTCCTGCTCATTGTTTGACCTCATCTCAAGTTCAACCTTACTTCCAGGTGAGTGTTTCAACATTGTGTAAAAATTGTGTCTTTGCTATAATTCTATGTATATTAATTGTATCACGTGATCTGCAGAATGGTGCTTTAGTAAACGTCCTAAAAAAACCACACAGATTATTATCACACTAAATTACCACATGAATCTGCAGTTGGTGGTGACCAAGAGCATTTTGACTCAGAGACTCAGTCTCTCCCCTGTTAATGTTGGAAATATTAAATATTCCTTTTTTCTTGAGCAAGCGGTTTTTCGAAATAAAACATCTTTCAGAAAATCTATTTTTCTATCTCTAGGGTAAAGAAGAGGTTTTTTTCAATAAAGGCTTGACCACAGCAATTTTAAAAGCCTGTGGTACGTAGCCTGTTAGCAGAGATGGTTTGCTTTGATTTAATATTGTCGTGTAGAGTAATGGGATAATTTCTTGGAGTGATCTAGTTCGGATAAGAGTTAATTATTGAAGTTAAATCTATGGGGGAAAAGCATATAAGTAAGACATAGGTCTAACCAACAATTAATGACGAGGTATGTGGTCCCAGCAGGGGTTTAGGTCTAGGAGTAATTAGTAAAGTCACAGTCGACTCATTCAGACAAACGTATTCATCCTGCTGCAGCCAGGTTTCAGTGAGACTAAATAAATCTATGTGATGGTCACTGATCAAGTCATTTATTAACAGAGATCTGATATTTAACAGACCACATGTATTTTTTTATTGTTACTTTGTTCTGTGTTGAAGTTTATTGGATTCCTGTGAATCACTCCTCTTTTATTCATTTGTGATTTATATAGTTTAGGTGGTCGGGGAGCAGACACAGTCTCAATGGGAGGGTTACAGCTACGAGGGGGTGGCGGCTGAGAGTCTGCAGAGAGGCTGGAAGACTGCAACCTGGCCACATTCATCAGGTGGAGCCACACAGGCTCAGATAGGTCCAGACGCTTCATCAGCTCTTTATGGAACCAGGCTTGGGCCCAAACTGACACAATATGGACCCAGTTCAGTCTGATGCTGTGGACTGAGCTAGTTTTCAGTTGGACTGAACCACAAACCCACAGAGCAGATGCTGCTCCTCTCTTTACTCCTCTCACTTTGTTCTGACCACTTCCTTCTGCTCCTCAGAGCAGCCAACAGAACCGACTGATCCAGAGTTTCAGAGTTATGTCAGCTGGGTTTAAATGGACTGATGTCATCAGCTGGAACCAATCAGGAGGCAGCAGTCACTGGTTTCTAGAGCTTGGATACGTGTAGCTGTGGTTCCTCTGTCATTAGTCATGAAACCAGTTCAGTCAGGTCCACATTCCAGTCAATCGGTTCCAGTTCATCCCCAACAGTTAAAAGCCAACAATCCAGATGATGTTTGTTTGTTCATATAGTTAAAATACAAAGTTCTTTTTTGTTTTTGTTGTATTACTTTGTTCTTTTATTTTGTATTCTAAGAGGTCTGTGTATGTTAGAGTTTATTGTTTAGGTCTTAGTGTTGGTAATGTTGACCCCCCTTGTGTTTTGGCTGGTTTGGCCAACCAGTATATATGTTGCCCTTGTATGTCTTTTGTCAGGTCAGGTTTTGTCTTTTGTTTGTAGTGGTGCTTGTGTTAAAAAAATTTACTTACTTATTAATGTGATTTTTTATGCTTCTATATTTTGATTTGGATAATAATCCTGTTGTGTCCTGTGCCTGACTACGCGGTCCCTGACAGTCCTGATCTCAGTGAGTCGGTACCAGTGTTCCCAGCAGCAGTGATCCACCTCAGGGACCTTCAGCTCCACTGACTGGAGTCTTTAATCTGAGAACATGAGGTCTGTTATTGTGAAAATCTGCTCCTGTTTCCTGCTTCCATTCCAGGTAACAGCTCACCTGTGTCAGGTCCAAGGTTCATCTCTGTTGTTACATATTAACAGAGCAGCAGAGTTAACACTGGACATTATCAGCTTTTGGTCTTTAACACTGATGTGTTGTTGTAGATGAATCAGCTCAGTTCATACAGTGATTAAATCAGCTCCAGCTTTGGACCAACTCAGTGAAGATACAGCATTAGTAACGTTAATGCTTCAATAAGTGAAACCAGAACCACAACGTGTAGGATTCTGTGTAATGAGAACTTTCACTGCTGCCACTTTAACCAAGTTGTCAAGCCAGAGTCACATAAGAAGCATTTATTGTTGAGCTGGTGTTTTTTCCTCACTGTTTATAATTATTTATCAGTAGATGTTTTATTTGTCATATTTTAGACCTGAGACATTTGCACTTTACAAAATAAATGTTAAATGTCTGAACTTCTTCTATTTGGTAGAAACTTTCTCCATCTGTCCAGGAAGCTTCATCAGGCTGAGGGAAGTTGGTAGAGACACAGATTTATCCTACAGTTAGATTTCAGTTCCTGTAGAGAATATGCGTGTTGTGAGAACAGAGGACAGAGGATAGTGAGCAGGTTTTAAGATTTTCACTTCTGACTCTATATGTAGTTTGAAACAATTGCAAGATTGCTTTTTTGCTTCTTTGACATTTATTTCAATAAATGGTAAATGGCCTGCACTTGTATAGCGGTTTTCTACCTATCGGTACTCAAAGCGCTTTTGACACTGCGTATACACACACATTCACATACCGGTGGCAGAGCTGCTATGTAGCTTAGGCTGACACACCGGGGGCGGTGTGGGGTTCAGTGTCTTGCCCAAGGACACTTCAGCACATGGCTGGGGAGGCCAGGAATTGAACCACCGATCCTACGACTGGTGGGCGACAGCTCTACCTCTGAGCCCCCGACTATATAATAACTATAACTAAACTAATGGAGACTAAACTTAATTAACAGGAGGTTTCATTCTGATCCATTAAATCAAAAAGTCACATTGAGCTTAGCTCCAATCAAAATGAAAAGCTACAGAGTTAACACAAAAGAATAAGTAATACTGAGACAGACACAAACAAAGAGAACGGGTCAAACGTCAGACAATCATTTGACAGTTACGTGAACGTAGTGTTAGAGCTTCAGAAAGCCTCAGTTTCTCCTTCCCCATCAACAGTTAGTCTGAAAATGATCAACAAAGAGTCACTAAAACAAATGTAGGGCTGCAGTTGGACAGGAAGCAGGAGCAGATTTTCACAACAAAATCACAGTAACGGTTCATTGGTGTAGTTAGTAAACAAGTAGTTATTCAAAGACATAGGAAGTTATTGTCTGCTTTAAAAACAATATTTGCATCTGATAATAAAGTATCTTGTTAATCAATAGACGCCTGCAAACCATTATAATGATAATTTATTGATTTAATTCCACTTGTATATATATTAATACCACATATTTTTACTTCTCTTTTCTTTGTGTAAATTTGAAGAGGAACATGAAGAAGATGTATGTCTCTGTTAAAGACATTTACAAAAAACTAAACTGAAAGCATGTTGAGATGAGATAGTCTGTATGTTTCCTAAAGGGAAAATATTACATGGTTTACAGTAAAACATATCTGAGTTTGAATGTTAACAGTTCCCTCTCATTCAGTTTTTTTGGTTTTCAAAGTAATTAAAAATGTTCTTCTTATCTAGGCCTACAATAAAACAGTTTGTTTGGTTTTTAATAATGACTCTCATCAAACCCAGGTTGTCCACATGACTCTTCTCTGGTTCTGCAGCATCAGCCTCATCAACAGACACTGATGTTCAGAAAATCTCTCCTCTATGAAGCCAGTCTGTAGACGCCATTAAACATGGATACAATCACATTTCAAACCTCATCTGGTTAAATGGCCAGACGTCAAGTCACCAACCAAAGAAGTTAAAATGCAGCGTATGATGGGAGAGTCTCTAAGAAACGTTCTGGACTCTTTGATTACATTTCAGCCAGTAATGTGTCTCTTATTGTGAAACTCTGCTCCTGTTTCCTGTTCCTACCTGTTCCCACCTGTTCCTACCTGTTCCAGGTGCAGCCGCCTCATTCCAGGAAGCAGCTCTGCTGTGTCGTGTCTGGGATCTGGAGGCGTCTTTTACAGGTACATTGAACTGTAAGTTTGCTTTATTTGGTTCTTTGACGTTTGTTAACTGAACTAATAAAGTTTGTTGCGGTTTAACAGCAGAGTCTAGTGGAGATCAGGTCAGAAACAGCTTCTCCTACACACACCCCCCCCCCCCCACACACACACACACACACACACACCCCCACACACACACACACACACAAACACACATTACGCTTCGTTCAGCTTGTAGTTTGTGTAATGAAGACCTGCTGAGTGTTTGGATTGAACCAACTGTTGTCTGTGTGGGTGGTGCTTGGACTGGTTTGTCTATGGTTTCATTTAAATGAACTTTAACTATGAAGTTGGGAGAATAAAGAGAGTTTATTTAGGTATGAATGGATCTGTGTTTAGGTTCATGGGGTCTTGTGGCTGGTTCTGTGTATGTGTGTGGGTCTAAGTGTAGGTGTCCTTGAGTGCGGCAGAGCTAGGAGGGTGTGATATAGCTGCCAACTCACTGGGGAGGTTGTTGATCAGATCTGCTGGTTTTGTCGGCTGAATCTGTTGGTTTGCTTAAATGATTAGTGTGTTTGTTATGTTCATGCTTTGTAGTGATGGGCTGGTGCTGACACTTTCTTGATAATTGTGACGAAAAGATTTAAAGCTTCAAAGTGTCAGTGTGAGTTTATTCTCTAGCAGCTTATGCAAAATACGACTAAAGCAGTGAGTTTTAAACCTTTGTCAAAAATAAATGCCCAGAAAAGACTGAGGGGTCTTTAGTTAATTTATGATAAATAGCTTTTACAGATTACACATTAAAATGAATAATATCAATGTGGTACAGAGAAGTTTAGATGAGTAAGACGATTACAAGAAACAAGTATGCAGTCACACTCATCCACACACACAAACAAACAAACCTGTTAATGTGTATTGTAGGGTATAAGGTCCTTCTGCTGCCCAGAAGGGATGATGTGTCGCTGTTACTATAAGATGACTCCTGGGTACAGAGCAAACACCAGAACAACCAAAAATAGTTTTTAACAAATACATTAAAAATGAAAATAATTCAATAATTAAAACTGAAAATGTACGGCATAAAAAGTATTTTACCCTATTGGGTGGTACAAGATCAAAATGATGCCAAACCTTTGAACAACGTCTACTGCTGACAGGCGACATAACATTGGCAAAATATCAATATAATAATGTCTCCAAATTTTTTTCCAAATCTCCTCCCAGCACATTTTTCTATAATCCTTAAACATGTTAGATTTGTGTTTGTCTCCACATGAAGAAAGAAAGTGTGTGTGAGCTGGTGTGGATATGAATCAGTGTGAGGACAGAGAGGAGGGAGCCCCTCCCTCTAAAATCAGAAGAGTGGACATAAAGACCAAAGCTCAGAGGTGAGATGACTGAGACCATCTGATGATTCTGTCTCCAAGTCACACACACTGTTTAAGATTCACTATTATTGGTCATTGATGAAGGAAACGTCCACTAAATATGTGAGAGTCACTAAGTTGTTTTTCTATCAGGTCCCATCAGAGACAAGAATCTGCTGAAGCTGGACCTGAACCCAGTTGTGTGTCCTTCAAGAGCAACCAGTCAAAGCATCATCCTATTACCTTTAAAAACCAACCTGCATCAGAGTCAAAGTGAGTTGTTGTCAGTTTGAATCAGGTTGAACAATCTGATGTAAACTTTCTATGATGATCAATAGTTGTGTTGTTTGTTTCTGGTGTGAGTCAGTTGGTTTGTGTTTGAAGTGTTAATGTGAAGGAGAAGCTTTCTTCACTGTTCTTCCAGCAAACACTCTGATCATGGATCAAATCTCCATCCAGCCAGTAGCTAAAGCTCTGATCCTGTAGAGGGTCACAGGGGCTGCTCCTCTTCTAATGAAGTGCTGACTTGCAGGCAGACGTCAAAGGAAGCAGCTGAACCACAAATGTTCAACTCTGATCAAATCTGGTTATTGACGTTCTCTACGTGCAGATTTGGCTCAAATGTCTTCCAGCAGTAGGTTGAAGTTCCTGCTGTTAGACTTTAGTTGATGTTGTTGCAGTAAGTGGAGACGACTGTTTGTCCCCAGTGTCAGCACCAGAGCTGACGTCTGAACTTTGATGTAGGATCCAACAATGAATGAATGGAGGAAGTGGTTCAATGTTACTAGTGTGAGCAGCAGCTCTGCCTCAGACTCACACAGTTCAACACATTCCCACTGGGAGCTGCCCAGTACAACCAGTCTGATCCCAGCAGACTCTGTCTCTAGACGCCTTGTTCCAACACGTCAGCATTGTTCAGTGAGGGAGGCAGAGATAGATGTTGTTCAGAGCTGCTGAGACTGTGACAGTAAAGCTTCACCGCTACAGGGAGTCTCTGACTCACTGCTCACATCCAGCATCACTTCATGGACCTTTACCTTGTGTGTGTCTCTGTGTGGACTCACATCATGTGAGCTCATTGTTCATGGTTCCTCCACAGAGTGGACCAGCAGAGCTCAGAGGTTCCCAGTGGTCAGTCTGCCCAGCAGCACCAAACACACCTGGACTCCATGTTTATGGTCTGTACATGGACAACCACTACTTTCATCTGTTGTGTTCAATCGTCTCCATGCTGCACTTTTACACCAGTGGATTGTCAGTGTGTCCAACATGGATCTGATGTTTGGCTCCATGCTTTTAGTTGGATGGTGTCATTCATAGAGTTTCTGTTCCAGCTGCTGGAGGACAACATTGTCATGTTTGTGAAGAAGGAGCTGAAGAAGATCCAGAAGGTTCTGAGTCCAGATTACCCAGAATGCTTAGAGAGTCAGAGGGACGATGAGGAGGCCTTGGATGGTGAGGATGAAGAACAGAGGAGGAGCAGCAGAGACGCATTTCTGAAGATCACACTGAACTTCCTGAGGAGGATGAAGCAGGAGGAGCTGGCTGACTGTCTGCAGAGCAGTAAGAGGGTTTCTCTCAACATTTAGCATCACACACACAGTCACACATTTACTATTTACTACCAGTAAATTGCCTGAATCATTGTTTGTTACTTGTTCTTTCAGGAACTGATGCTGCAGTGTTTCAGCGTCATCTTAAATCTCAGCTGCAGCAGAAGTTCCAGTTTGTGTTTGAAGGCATCGCTAAAGCAGGAAACCCAACCCTTCTGAACCAGATCTACACAGAGCTCTACATCACAGAGGGAGGGACTGGAGAGGTCAACCATGAACATGAGGTCAGACAGATTGAAGCAGCCTCCAGGAAACCACACAGAGCAGAAACAACCATCAGACTAGAAGACGTCTTTAAAGGCTCAGCTGGAAGAGATGGACCCATCAGAACCGTGGTGACCAAGGGAGTGGCTGGCATTGGGAAAACAGTCCTGACACAGAAGTTCACTCTGGACTGGGCTGAAGGCAAAGCCAACCAGGACGTACACTTCACGTTTCCATTCACCTTCAGAGAGCTGAACGTGCTGAAAGAGCAAAAGTTCAGCTTGGTGGAACTTGTTCATCACTTCTTCACTGGAACCAAAGCAGCAGGAATCTGCAGCTTTGAACAGTTCCAGGTCGTGTTCATCTTGGACGGTCTGGATGAGAGTCGACTTCCTCTGGACTTCCACCAGACTGAAACCCTGACTGATGTCACAGAGTCCACCTCAGTGGATGTGCTGCTGACAAACCTCATCAGGGGGAACCTGCTTCCCTCTGCTCGCCTCTGGATCACCACACGACCTGCAGCAGCCAATCAGATCCCTCCTGGGTGTGTTGACATGGTGACAGAGGTCAGAGGGTTCACTGACCCACAGAAGAAGGAGTACTTCAGGAAGAGGTTCAGAGATGAGCAGCAGGCCACAACCATCATCTCCCACATCAAGACATCACGAAGCCTCCACATCATGTGTCACATCCCAGTCTTCTGCTGGATCACTGCTACGGTTCTGGAGGATCTGCTGAGAACCAGAGAGGGAGGAGAGCTGCCCAAGACCCTGACTGAGATGTACATCCACTTCCTGGTGGTTCAGACCAAAGTGAAGAACATCAAGTACGATGGAGGAGCTGAGACAGATCCACACTGGAATAAAAAGAGCAGGGAGATGATTGAGTCTCTGGGAAAAGTGGCTTTAGAGCAGCTGCAGAAAGGAAACCTGATCTTCTACGAGTCAGACCTGACAGAGTGTGGCATCGATGTCAGAGCAGCCTCAGTTTACTCAGGAGTGTTCACACAGGTCTTTAGAGAGGAGAGAGGACTGTACCAGGACAAGGTGTTCTGCTTCGTCCATCTGAGTGTTCAGGAGTTTCTGGCTGCTCTTCACGTCCATCTGACCTTCATCGACTCTGGAGTCAATCTGCTGTCACAGCAACAATCAGCATCCAAGTTATCTAAAGTATTTAAAGATAAACATAAACTAAAACAGTTCTACCAGAACGCTGTGGACCAGGCCTTACAGAGTCCAAATGGATACCTGGACCTGTTCCTCCGTTTCCTCCTCGGTCTTTCACTGCAGACCAATCAGAGTCTACTTCAAGGTTTGATGACCCAGACAGGAAGTAGCTCACAGACCAATCAGAAAACAGTCCAGTACATCAAGGAGAAGCTCAGTGAGGATCTGTCTGCAGAGAGAAGCATCAACCTGTTCCACTGTCTGAATGAACTGAATGATGGTTCTCTAGTGGAGCAGATCCAACAGAACCTGAGATCAGGACGTCTCTCCACACGTAAACTGTCTCCTGCTCAGTGGTCGGCTCTGGTCTTCATCTTACTGTCATCAGAAGAAGATCTGGACGTGTTTGACCTGAGGAAATACTCTGGTTCAGAGGAGGCTCTGCTGAGGCTGCTGCCAGTCGTCAAAGCCTCCAACAAAGCTGTGTAAGTCCTCACATGACTGAAATGTGTATCAACAGCCTGGAGTTGTCCTCAGCCAGACTAATCATAGTCACGCTCCAGTTATAAAGCAGGTCCAAAGTGGTTTCTATCCATCATCCAGTCGTGACTCAGATCTCAGTAGGCTGCAGCATAATGTGACAGAATAAAGCTGCTGTGACCAGTAATGAGTAAATCAATCCACATAAACAAAAGCTCAAACAATAGTTTATCATTAAACATAAACTACATGAGTGAAATGTTCAGTTCAGTTTATTTTAAGGCGCCAGGAGACAACAGAGCAGCATCAACAGAACACAGGCAGGTCGTTGGTTCTGCATCTGCTCCTGGAAAGTCTGACTGGAATCTACACACAGGTTGTTCCTACGCAGGTGGTCACATGGTCGTCTGGCTACGACTTCAAGGGTTTAGAAAGAAAGGGCAGATTAGATGTTGGCCTATAGCTGCTAGTTCTCCAGGGTTGAGAGCAGGTTTGTTCAGTGAAGGTTTGACCACAGCAGCCTGAAAAGCCTGAGCTACGTAGCAGAGACTGGTTGGTTGGATTCAATGTGGACGTGCTGATTAACGGAAGAACTTCTGTGAGTGATCTAGTTTTAATGTGGCCTCTTTTAATCCTCATTCACTGGCTGTTTCTCTGCTTCCATGGACTAATCATGGTCAGTCACACACACTGGACTTTGTTCATTGTATATAAGCAGCTTCACACATCATTCATCCTGCTGCAGCCAGGTTTCAGTAAATCTACTAAATCTCACGTCTCTGTTAGTAAATGACTTGATGAGTGACCTTCACATAGACCACGTTTCATTAACTCTTGTGTTTTCTTGTATAGGAGATGTTCCTTCCTACAAACTCACCATCACCCCTCACATAGCACATCACACATCACATTCCCATAGCTCTGCTTTCTAAATGCACATCTGGCTGTAGAATGAACCACTTGGTACCAACAGCCACATTAACACTGTTTAACAGGCCAAAGGCCTTTGATGAACTATATGTTCCATGGAACACAGCAATGATTAGTAACACGACCTGATGAACAGAGCAGGTAGGAAGACGCTGATTTGACCCACTTGAATGCAGGACGTGTGCAGAATAGTGATCGTAGTAGGAGGCAGGGGAAGTGAGTGGACGCCCAGATGGAGCAGAGACAGATGGGAAGTGTCATCCAGAGAGACAGACGCTCCTCTCTTTCCAGTTACTCCTCCTCTGAAGCTGAACACCCTTCATGACCAAACTAAAACAACCACAACTCCCCAAACAGAGTAGAAGGAAGGACTCTCTCAGAGAAAGCAACAGGCTGGAGGGACTCACTAGATTTACTGGACTCAGGACTTAACAGGTTTGAAAAAAGCTCAGAACAGGCTTGAGGAGCAGACGATGTGGCCAGAACAGAGACTAAACATAGATTGTGACAGAGAGCTGGTTAGAGCAGTTATAACCAGGTGAAGGTGGAGGAGAATGGGAAACAAACCCTTGTTGTTGGACTGAGACTGAAGCTAAGAAGAATTCAACCAGACAGAGTGAGGTTCAAACCAATAAATGGTGGCTTAAATCTCTCTAAGGCAAAGATTTGAAGTCATGTCTACACCAGAAATGAAAGAACGTTAAGACAAACACAATAAAGTGACAGAATTAACATCTAGAGACTGTCTGACTAGAAACTAGAAGAACTGGTTAAATGTTCACCATGTGTTGGTGTCCTCCACCTCCATGTTGTCTTCATACCCAGCAAACCACAGCATCACACTGAGCAGCACAGACTCCAACCATCAGCACCTTGGGAGGTCCAGTGGTCCTCTCCACCAGTTCTGGTAGCTTCTGCCTCTGCACCACATCTCCCTGGTTCTAGGTGTGGTTTCCCGCTCGCCAACAGGGAGCTCACCCCACCTCCTTTCCTGCTGCTCTGGAGTCTGTCAAGTCTGCCCCATCAGCATGAAGCTACTACCTCTGAGCAGACAGCATCACCTTTATTTAGTGATGTCCACAGAGAAACAGTGAGCAGGTTTCTGTCCCATGGGTCACTGATAGTCCAGGAAGCAGTGGCCTCTCTGAGCCAGTACCCACACTCCTGATGGTTTCTCTCTGTCTCTGACTGTTTTTCAGGCTCAGTGGCTGTAACATCTCAAAAAGAGGCCTTGAAGCTCTGTCCTCAGTTCTCAGCTCCCAGTCCTCTAGTCTGAGACAACTGGACCTGAGTTACACCAACCTAAAGGATTCAGGAGTAAAGCTGCTTTCTGCTGGACTGGAGAGCCCACAGTGCCATCTGGAAAGTCTCAGGTCAGGATTTGTCCAACGTGTAAACGATGAGTTACAGCCTCACTGTTATTTAACATTTGGTTTATCACGTCTCTCTTCAAATACATTGTACACGTAGGGCATAGGTGTCAAACTCTGGCCCGCGGGCCAAATATGGCCCGCAGCGTAATTATATTTGGCCCGCGAAGCCATACCAAATTACTATTAGAGCTGGCCCGCCATTAATTAGCATGTACCGCTAATACTACAAATCCCAGAATTCTCTGTTGGCGTTTTGGTGGCGTCAATCGCGAGGACCCATTAACGCCCACTCCTTCTGTTGACCATAGTCATAGAGAACGTATGCTAATACTGGCATCGTGCTACCCCCCCCCCCCCCCCCCCCCCCCCTGACTCGCGGAGCAGAAGAGACAGATCGATCGCTGGGAATTCAAAAATGTCTTTGGACATGAAACTCACACAAGTCGCAGATTAAAGTATCGGCTTTCGGGTGGTTTTTGTGATTTGTGTTACGGTTTCGCTTTCCTCGGTGAATCGCCACAGCAGTCAGCTGTCACTGACAGGATGTCTGAGTAGTGCGCAATGTCACTCCCAGTTGCTCAGATAGTCCAGCAGTTAGTCTGCTGTGCTCTACTGCGTGATGCTACCGGTTCAAATCCCCCTAGAGTTGTCCCTTTTTAAATGTGATGTTTATTGTCATCACATTCAATCTGAATGTTCTGCTTGTTGTAATAATGCAAAAACATTTTGGTTTGGTTTAAATCTAAAGACAGAGACAGGAATATAAATCTAATGAGAATCTGTTATTACAAAGTCTATGAAGGCATAATATATAATATTTATATAAAGGCAACACATTTGACTAATACACCAAAGACATGTTGTTGCAGTAGCTCAAACCGGACCAGGGAAGGGCCCAGATGCAGAAAGAGGTGGAGACCAATCTCAAGTGACCAGATATTAGTTCAGATAACAGAGAAGGACAAACACTGTGGAACCAGAACGGAAACTGCAACACTCTGAACAGGACTGACTCAAAGGTTCTGAGAGAACCAGAGACGACAGTAACAGACCTATGACGTCAATGAATCCCTGAACACCAGGACAAAACAATCACTGCACACGACAGGAGAAGAGCAGCCAATAGAAAACTAGAACAAAAAGCAGCTGCTAGAGCAGGAAGCTGACAAGGTGAAGCCAACGCCTGAGACTGACTCAACTCTAACCCACAAGAGTTAACCAAAGCAACGAACCGAGCTAGAGGCCAAGGGGCCAAGGGCATCGCTCCTTCCTACACTGACTCTGGATCAGTCTCCACTGAAGGAGCTGCTCAGAGCCTCCACTGTCTGACGCAGTGGCTGAGAAGCATTGAATACTTAGTATAACACTGAAAGAATGAGACTCCAGTAGCTCTGAAAGTCAAGAAACATTCAGCTACAGACCAGTGCAGAGATGTTTCAGTCCCAACCATTTGAATACAGGATCCAATAAGGTGAAACCAGACACAACTCAAACCAACACAAACCAAAACACTTCCCATTTGTAAAGAACAGGCTGGTTATGTGAGCAAAGCAATGGAGGCAGTGAGTAGGTGGGAACTCTGCTCCTCCACCATTACAGGCTCGTTCAGAGCGTCTGGAATGAGGGACTGGTGAAGTTTGAATGTGAAACTGAAAGTGAAAAATGTGATTCAAACATTCAAAAATAAAATCTAAATCCATGTGAAGTGAACCATTTCTTTGTCCGTCCATCTTTTGTTCTTTATTCAGAATGATTGGCTGCAGTTTGTCAGAGATCAGCTGTGATTCTCTGGCCTCAGCTCTGAAGTCCAACCCGTCACATCTGACTCAACTGGACCTGAGCTACAGCAACCTGCAGGATTCATCAGTGAAGCATCTGTGTGGTTTTCTGGAGAGTCCTCACTGTCGACTGGAGACTCTGATGTCAGACTCCATGTTTTAGTTCTGTGTAGATTAATGTGATGTGAACGTTGTGCTGACGCTAAACTGCAGACATGAGTCTGATGTTCTACTGATCCACACTGAGGGTCTCCTTGGCAACGTCTGGTTTCTTCTTCTGTGGTTTAATCCGTTCACTGTTTATTTTCTAGCTTCTAAACTTTTACTTCCTGAAGCGTCTTCAGCTCCAAACACACGATGAGACACTGAATGGTTTCAAGATGACTCTTTGTTTTCTACTGTTTTCAGATTGATGAACTGCAGGTTGTCAGAGATCAGCTGTGATTCTCTGGCCTCAGCTCTGAAGTCCAACCCGTCACATCTGACACAACTGGACCTGAGCTACAACGACCTGCAGGATTCATCAGTGAAGCATCTGTGTGGTTTTCTGGAGAGTCCTCACTGTCGACTGGAGACTCTGAGGTCAGACTCCATGTTTTAGTTCTGTGTAGATTAATGTGATGTTAACGTTGTGCTGACATTAAACTGCAGACATGAGTCTGATGTTCTACTGATCCACACTGAGGGTCTCCATGGCAACGTCTGCTTTCTTCTTCTGTGGTTTCATCTGTTTTTAGTTTTATTCGATCGTTGTTTCTTTCTTTATTTATTTTTTATATATAATGTTTAATTAGTCAGAAAATATCAAATCTGTAATCAGTAGCTGATGCTCCAACACTTTTCTAAGGTTCCATAATGTTGGTTCTGACTCAACATTCAAACCCAAGATGCCGTAATCAGAAGTTCTAGTCAGTATCAAATGCTTCTGTGACCATGTCGTTCCATCAAACAGAACATTTTCAGTTTGTTTCTATAAATGGGTCACGTGTCCAGAACCTGAGTCGGACTCATTAGTTCTGTTTGAGAACTTGAGGATCTTTAGTAGAAGCTCAGATCAATGTGTCATCACAACATGAGTGAGTCCAGATGGAGCCAGTGGTGGAGCTGCAGAGTTGAAGAGGTGAAGTCACGACGTCTGAGCTGAAGCAGCAGCTTGTTGTCATTAATATTAACGAGTCTTTGTTACTGTTTGATTGGACTGTTTTCAACCTGCATCCTGTTAGTTCTGCTGTTTGGAGCTTTTAGTTTCCAAACGTCTACTTCCTGAAGCGTCTTCAGCTCCAAACACACGATGAGACACTGAATGGTTTCAAGCTGACTCTTTCTTTTCTACTGTTTCATCTTTGGTTCTTTATTCAGATTGAGTTGCTGCAGTTTGTCAGAGATCAGCTGTGATTCTCTGGCCTCAGCTCTGAAGTCCAACCCGTCACATCTGACTCAACTGGATCTGAGCTACAACAACCTGCAGGATTCATCAGTGAAGCATCTGTGTGGTTTTCTGGAGAGTCGTCACTGTCGACTGGAGACTCTGAGGTCAGACTCCATGTTTTAGTTCTGTGTAGATTAATGTGATGTGAACGTTGTGCTGACGCTAAACTGCAGACATGAGGCTGATGTTCTACTGATCCACACTGAGGGTCTCCATGGCAGCGTCTGGTTTCTTCTTCTGTGGTTTTGTCCGTTCACTGTTTATCTCATAGTCTCTCAACTTCTACTTCTTGAAGCGTCTTCAGATCCAAACAGATCATGAGACACTGAATGGTTTCAAGCTGACTCTTTTGTTTTCTACTGTTTCATCTTTGGTTCTTTACTCAGATTGAGTCGCTGCAGTTTGTCAGAGATCAGCTGTGATTCTCTGGCCTCAGCTCTGAAGTCCAACCCAACACATCTGACACAACTGGACCTGAGCAGCAACAACCTGCAGGATTCATCAGTGAAGCATCTTTGTGACCTGGTCCAGACTGTCACCTGGTGACTCTGAGGTCAGTAGAGGTTGGAGTCAGTCTGTGCTGCTTCCATCAGTCTTAACTCAGTTAGTGTCACAGCAGAGATTCCAGTGTTTCCTGTAAAGCTCTAACCTTCTCAGTGAAGCTGTGGCAGAAAGACAGAGACAGAGAGAACAGTCAGCATCAGATCAGCCAGAAGCTTGTTGTGATCATGAAGACAACTGTTGTTGTTGTGTCAGCTGATGTTTCCAAGCAGAGAAGATGTTGGTCACCACACAGTTACTCTGTCATTCATGGACCAACAGGAAATTGTCAGTAAACTGATGACTCAGCAGTATATTGACAGTGAAATCTGCTGAATTAGCAGACTTGATGCTAAACATGTGCAGTTGTATGAGCTTCAGTCCAAGACGTTCAGATGAGCTGGAAGGAAGCTGCTGCACTTCTGCTCTGAACTCGACTGAAGTCCCTGCTGCTCAAGATGGAAACTGGAACAAGACACGATTTAGAAACGTTGGTTAAACTGTGTCAGACTGATGTTGATCCTTCAAATGTGATTTGATGCTGACTGTGTCATAATTAAACATAAATTCTCTAATGAACTAAGTGGAAAGTAGCAGAAAGGCTGAGTGGACAGAATGAAACTAGATGAGACTGAACCATGATCAGAAATGTCCCACTGACCTTAGATCTGCTCTTAGTGAGTCAGTGTGATGCTCCACTGACCTTAGATCTGCTCTTAGTGAGTCAGTGTGATGCTCCACTGACGTTAGATCTGCTCTTAGCGAGTCAGTGTGATGCTCCACTGACCTTAGATCTGCTCTTAGTGAGTCAGTGTGATGCTCCACTGACCTTAGATCTGCTCTTAGTGTGTCAGTGTGATGCTCCACTGACCTTAGATCTGCTCTTAGTGAGTCAGTGTGATGCTCCACTGACGTGTGCTCACATGTGTGGATGTGTGTGTGATGTCAGTTGGTGTCATTTGTCTCATTAGTGTGGACAGAATGACTTTTGCCTTAATGTGAGCAACATCTAGTTTGGTCCAGGGCAGAGCTTTATCTTCAGCAGTAGGGGGCAGTGGAGGCTGTGGTTTGGACCAGCGTGAGTTTCTGTGTCCTTCATACCGGAGGAGAACTTAGCCAAGTGAAGCCACGTTTCCCGTGTGTCATGGTCTCTTTCCTGTGTTTCAGGATCTATATCTGTCTACAGATGCTGCAGCTGGTACCTGTGACATGAGCTGAATATGTCCATGAAGCGCTGGTTAGAAATGTTGACACATGGAGCCATGAAACCACAACGTTCTTCAGAAGTTCTCTCCGACTCTGTTTGACAACTCAGTGACGAGAGAAGCCTCATATTGCATCTAATTTCCCACCAGCCAGTTACAGCTCACAGACCTTTTCAGAAGACCAGACTTTTATCTCAACTCATTTAAAAGACTGTGATCATCACAACAATAAAGGTGTTGTCACAAATCCACATTATGATATTTGAGGAATTTGAGTCTTTGAAGAGCTGAAATCCTCAAAACAAGGTTTGGATGGAATCTGTGATGGACAAGACAAACTAGTTGGAGCCTCTGTGACAAAGATTGAGACGTTTAAGGAAGCTGGGAATTAATTAGTATTTACACCTTTCAGGACCAGCCTCGATCTTTCAAAGTGTCTGTTTAATAAAAACATAACATGAAAACAACTCCAGTATTATTTTTCAATTTTTAATAACCTGTGTATTAATTTTACACGTAACAACCCAGAGATCCTTTAAAAACCTGACTGTGTCAGTACAAACGTTCTGTTAAACGTGTGTTGATGCTTCTTCAACTTGGTGAATTAAAACTGGCTCTAAAAACGAGGGTTCTTCTGTATTTTCTTATACTACTTCTTTCTTATATTTCTTAAAGTACATGAGGTTTAACACACACAGGCCTATGAGGCTGTTAAAACAGAAGAAACAAGGAGGCAGACGATGCTTTTAGTCAGTTCTTAGTGACAGTGTGGTTCTTAGTTATCTAGACCAATGTGGGAAAACATTTACCTACATATTAAATAAAGCCTTGATGAAAAAGCACAACATCAACAACACTTTAGCACATACACCATTGGTCACTAGGGACACGAATCATTTCAGTTGCATGTTTAAATGTCATTAAAGGTTTAAAGCTAGGAACACATAGAATACAGGCTTGAAGTAAATATGCGAGACATGCATCTAGGCATACAGAGAGCATCTTCTCAATAAACACGGCCATAATGTCACTACACATGATTACATGAGACAAAAGACGCGTGAGACAGGGCGACTAGTGATACAAGGAAGGAAAATGACAAGTTAAACATTGTCTGATTTCTTAAACCAGCTAATTTCCCTCATGCTATTGATGCTGTGAAACATGTGGCTGCTAGAAAACGCCAAACGTTGGGCCACAACCTCAGAAAAGTAGCAGATGTTCTTCAATGTGAAGCAACGATCTCTGGTGATGAGAAAACTGTTCACAACGTTCAGGTGTCAAGCAAATATATGACAATAAATGGAGTGAATGTGTATCATCCAAAGCCCTCTGGAATTTGAGGGAGGCTAAATGGAATGCTCCACAACTACACTACGTCCTTTCACTGAGGGTGTGACAAAGGTGCACAAGTACCTTAACAAATGCCAGGTGGAATCTCATACAACACTCAAAGAAGAGCCATGGAAGAAGCACCGCGCAGAACTAGCAGAAATTATTCTCTGTGAAGTCAAGCTCTTCAACCGAAGAAGATCAAATATGCATCTCAATGCTTTTACGTTGAGAGACATGTCATCTACTCATCCAGACCTTGAACCTTTGTTGTCCGACCTTGAAAAGAAGCTTTGCAAGCACTTCCAGCAAACAGAAATAAAGGGCAAACATGGACGAGGTCCCCACTGTCCTGACACCGGACATGCTGACATCAGTGAACATTACTTACCAAGACTCACCGCAGCTGTGATGTGTTAGATGAGAATCCCTTCATGTTTGGGAGACCACAAGCATTCAGTTACTGCAGAGGATCAGCTGTCATTCGGCAGATTGCTTAAAGTTGTGGGGCATAGCACCCAGAAGCCTTATCATCCACCAAACTGAGAAAGCACATGGCCACAATGTCTAACAGACGTCCTTGGCCACGGTATCAGAGTGTGTAGGCAGTATTACAGGCTGCCTGGGGGGACATTACAACTTGCAAAATAAGTAAAGTTTTAATGACTCTGGAACAAGGACAGCTGTCTGAATACAAAGGAAGGAATCTGAATCTGATGAAATCAACATTGATCCAAAAGGTAATTGTTGGGTTTAGCCTGTGAAGGAATCTAAATAGTTAAGTAGTAGTTAAAATAGTGGTTGAAAGCTTAGAGAGTAGGATGCAGGCAGAAAACAGAACAAGCCGAATGCATTAAAGTATAGTTTGAAACACACACATCAAGTTTATTGAATAGTAGAAGAAAACCCAGACACAGGTCATTAAACCTTATGTAAACTATGGGGTCTAAGCAGAAAATCAGATAAGTAGGGAGTGAAACATGTGAATGTCTGTAGAAGGAATGTGCTTAGATCCATAGGTTATGGAACCACACAGCAACGGAGCAGATAAGACACCAATAAAACACCAAGGAGACGAAGACCAGACCACGACATCAGGATCCGGTTACACCACAGAAAGATGCTCTGTCTAGTATAAAAGTGTGGGTCAAGGGACAGACAGTGTCAGTCAGACTTCGTGCCCTGACTATATGCTGTATAGTATAGAGACAGACTGACCCAGGCCTGTAAAATTATTATTCTTCAAGTTTGAAATAAAGACAGATTTTTATCAGACGTTTCTCCTCATCATTCAACGAACGTGCAGAGCTGGGATTGGGAGAGCAGCTCAACACCTGCCAACACTTAAATAATACAGAGACACTGACACAAGAAGACAAACTCAGATATCTTAATTCTTATACTTGTGCGCACAAGGGAAGCCGCTCTGGAACACAATAACTCAGTGCCCAGCCGCCGGACTACGACTCCCAGTTGTACACAGCTCCTTTTATTGAGAACAGCATGAAAGTCACTCCTTTACATTCAACATAGCAAGATAGAAAACAAGTCCATATATGGTGAGTAAGACACGTATGGAGCCGTTATGTAGTAAAATGTGGTCTGCAAAGTCTCCTCCTGACATGGGTGGTCAAGCCACCCTGCCCTAGTGCTATAGATCATCCATGTTTATACAAGTAAAGACAAGAAAAGGTCACAAGGTCACAGAGACACAGAGAGGACAAGACACAGAGAGGAGTATGCTCCATATCCTCTAACAGTAATGGATCTGCGCAGATTTGTGTATATAATAAAAAATAAAATAAGGCAATGTTATAATCAGCAGCTGCCCCATAAGCTGACTGGTGCTCTCATTGGTAGGAAGTAGCCATGACAGTGTCTCCCCCATCTACCCTCTAGATTCATTTCAACCCTGTTAGGCTTGAGTGTTTCATTTCTGATGAAAGTTGTTTCTGCAGTCTGAGGTAAGTTGACAGGAGACAACTTACAGCCATTGTGAGTTATGTGTGAAGTGAAACTGACCTAGAAGATATATTTGAGGTCTGCTACTAACTTACCTGATACTGAAGAAGCTAAGAAACATTTCAACCTAACAAAAAAGAAGTGAAATGTGACATATAGATGACATTATCTGTATGATCCCTCCACAAATAATATGTATTAATTGCACAGCCCAGACTCTCCCTCTGTCTCTTTTCCCTTTTATATATAATATTGACCTTGTTGTGTGCTTTCTTACTTTTTGTTTCCATGTGGCTGCTGTGTTTCCCAGATAACATAACCGTAGACAGTGAAGCATCAGACACAGAAGATGAGCAGACCACAAGTATCACAGATGCTGCGTCATCAGTTTCACGTTCATCTTCTCGATCATTAGATTAACATCTACCCGTGGTAATTATATTTATGTTTTTATTTTGTTTTGATGTTATTGAGAAAGGTTAAAGTGCTCCCCCCCTCATTCCTGTTGATATATGGTATCAACAACGTCTGTAACACTGCACTGCATAAGTACTTCACACAGTATTACCTCTAATATAAACAAACATGTTATAGAATGATAATTTTCAAACAGCTTTAAAAACTTAACAAATTATAACATAAGTAGAATTTAAATCAGCCCCTCTGTATTGAATTGAGCTGTACTTTAACTCACACATGTACCTATTAAACAATCAAATTCACATAATAGGTATGATATAATACTTTTTTACTTTTGTTCATAGATGCAACCCCTTCCCAGCGTGTGGTCGTCCCACAGGATTTAGAAACAGAAGCGTTTTTTAATATCCTAAAAGAGACTGTGCAAGACATGCCAGAGGACTTTGAGTTATGCAGAGTCAAAGGTCAGCGTTGGGTCATACCACTGCACGTCACATGCCCAGGGGACATTAAAAGAACTCACGCTTTGGGACGTTCAGCTTTATATATTCGCCCAAAGGTACGTGAAATATACAACTTTTCTTTAGAACTGTGTCTACCCCCTGCTACTTTTAGCCCCACACAAAATGTTGACACAATTTCTTTATAATTGATAAACTAGAGCGAAGACATTGTAGCAAACACGAGATTGCAAGGTAGTGTAGTCCAATTGAATTCTTCTCATTTTGTAAGATCTCTTAACATTTACTTTTGGGGCGAAACAGATGTGCAGGCTGCTGGTGAGGGAACCAGTCGCGAGGCATCATCTGAAGCCCTAGTTGATGCTGTGCATGACCAGGAGCATCTGTGGTGATGTGGTAAACTCTGCTCTGATCTTATTTGAAATCAGTGATGGTAAATGACTTGTAAACAATATTTGTATGTGGCCTATGATAACTGATCCTTGTCATTCAGGAGGGAATCAGACGTTGACAGTGACATGCCCAGAGCTGCTTCCACTACTCAGCAACCTGTGACAATAAGGTAACACTGTCACTGCTACAGTATCTCCCTGCTCCAGTCTGACTGAATGAGTCCTTTACAAGACTCCACTAAACCTACACAGACGCTGCTCATTGGTTTCTGCAGCTGTTTCTGTTGGTTCTGTTAAACTGGAGATGACTAGAGGTTGTTCTCTGCATCAGCCTGACTAAATAGAGGTTTGATAGAGAGTCATGGCTCCAGCAGTAACATTGGATGAAAGCACACAACACCAGACTTGGTGTTTCCTTCACTTACTGAAAACACTGTTTACATAAAAGGTGGCGCTTGGTCAGAATCAACATGAACCATTGATACGATGCAGAAGGAATTGGAGCCAACATCATCTGTTCACACATGGATTCTTCCAGTACGTTATATTATAATATTTCTCTACATTCAAATGTTTATCTGACATCTCTTTATGACCTTGCTTTTATGTGCTTGCTTGTTGTCATTTATACATTGGTCAGCAATCATATTGCATATATGTCATATTGTGTATTACAACAATTTAGCAAAACTATTGATCTTTTTCTTTTGTGGATTTTAGGGAGGAGTTCTACGTTGACTCTGACTCTGATGTATCAGGTGTAGAAGAGGTCCTGTTGTCTTCCCCTACTGAAAATATTCCAGATGTATGTCCACCAATCCACAGTTGTCCCTAATTTACTATTCTTACAAAACTGTATAATATGTACTGATCTACTTCTTTCATTGCAGGACATATCTACACTGGAAGATGTTTTAACTGCTTTTCAGACAGACAACTTAGACACAGCAACAAGAGCCACAGTCATAGCCAGGCGAAGAAACGTTTTGCAAAGTGCCTGCATGGCATTGTCCAAATCGTACTTCTCCTGGGCTAAAGTGCCCCAAGTTGAATTTGTATCTGAAATGGCAGAGGACTATGGTGGTCCGCAAAGAGAATTCTTCAGGTATTTTAATTTTAAATACTTTTCAATGTTAAATGCATACATTTGTTTTGTCATATGTAAATGTAAAATAACTAAAAGTAACTATATTGAAAGTTAAATTCTTTGAGTTTGCCTCATATTCATCACTGTTTTTATGTACTTGCAGTCTTCTAATGATAGATGTCCAGGCTAAGATGGGAGTGCTGGAAGGTAGGCCAGGAGACTTGCTGTACACATATAACCAGCAGGCCCTGGCAAACAACAAATATTACACAGCGGGGAAGTTAACAGCGTGGGTCATTAGCCACAATGGTCCTGGCCTGCGATGTCTAAATGTGGACCCCTATGCCCTGATGTGTGGTCAGAAACCCTGCCTGACCAACTTTGAAGTGGGCATGTTCGCCAATGAAGAGGTCACAAGAAACCTCCAAACGGTACATTTTGTCTAACAAAGACAATATTTCAAAGGATGACTTAACGGATATATTTACAAAATTAACGTGAAAGAAGGTTCAAAAGGCAAAACGTGTAGACACATATACACCGTAGACAGCCTTAAACTCTACAACAAATTGCAAACTTCAAATATGTGGTTGTTATAATCAATAAATGTTCTTTCCAAAGGTTAAGAGTTGCACTACAGAGGCTGACCTGGAGCAGGTCAAGGACAACATTGGAGACTGGATTTCCAGCTGTGGTGTGCCCAGTATTTATACGTCCACTCTGGAAGACCTCCAAAATGTCCACAACCAGATTGTGGCGCAGTTTCTCTATCATCGGTATGGACAAGTCATGGACGACCGTCATTACACAAGCTTAAGTCATGTTTTAAGTTGAGCACATTAACTATTTTCATTATGAGTATTTGTTTGGATATTAACTTGTGTGTCAGTATGTCTTAATACATACCATAGTTGAAGGTCTGGGAGAGTCTGATGAATTTCAAATTAGTATAGTACCCAGATAAAAAAAAAAAAAACAACAACAAACAGGAAAGGCCTAATTCTAATTTATTTTTCTTTCTTCTGTTTAACAGTGTAGCCAGCATGATCCAGCAGTTTGTTGCTGGCATGAACTCCTGTGGGCAGTTTTGGCAAATGGTGGAACGTCACTGGAAACAGTTCCAACCCCTCTTCACTGCCACAAAGGAAAAACTCACCCGGGACTCAATTCAAAATCTATTTCAAATCAACTGGAGTCCAGCAGGAAGCAACAAGAGGGAGGAAGAGGAGTCCACAATATAGTAGAGGTTGTAATATTTTCTCACAAATATGTTAACAGAGGGTGGAATAGACTTCTCCTTCGAGGAAATCCTCATATTTGTGACCGGCGCAGACAGCGTTCCACCCCTTGGCTTCCATAAGACTTGCGAAATAGACTTTTTGACCAGGAGTCAGGAGTGAGATGACTGCCTTACTCATCTACTTGCAACCTCAGTCTCTTCCTGCCCAGAGGTGTTGAGGAAGAAGAAGACTTCCAATCAATGATGGACACAGCACTGAGGGGGTGCATTGGATTTGGGAAGGTTTGAAAGTGTTAGCTATAGTTATATGCATATATATATAGAGAGAGAGTTAGGTTTAGTTTAGTTAAAAGTTATAGATATATATGTATAGTTATGTTTAGTTTAGTTTAAAGGTTATGGTTATATATAGTTATGTTTAGTTTAAAAGTTATAGTAATATATATTATATATGAATGTTTCTGTATTTTATTGAAACAAGTTTGTGAAATAAATGTACATATTTTTCTTGTAACTGTTTCTGATCTGTCAGGCGGGATCAATGACACTGAGACCTTGAATGAATAATCCAGAATATATGACTAAATTAAACCCTAATGATACATTCACATATAGTACAAAGGTGGCATCAAACTCAAAAGAGAAATTATAGATAAATTGGAAGTTGACGATATGAATTGCGTAGTCGTGAAACGTTTTTAAAAAGAAAATACCGTATTTTCCGCTCTATAAGGCGCACCTAAAAGTCAAAATTGTTGTCAAGAATCGTCCGTGCGCCTTATGTGTGACTGAGTCCAAAATCTGGAAACATGTTGGTAAGCATTGATGCTAAATGTTCCGGTTGATTGACTGTCATCATTTCCGCTGACTCAGGGATGTAACACGTATCTATGATACTGGCCTCGATAAACCGATAACGATGAACAATTAATAAAAATCTATGCACAGAGACCGGATGTTTTTTCCATCACCGTCCCTGTTAATCTGCGACTTAATGTGCGTCCATCTCACCGCTTGTTAGAGGATATGGAGCATAGTCCTCTCTGTGAACTGGTCCTTTCTGTGTCTCTGTGATATCTTGCTATGCTTGCAGGTACTCCCCATGACCTTGATAGGCTAGGGAAGAATGTTTAACCGCCCACGCTAAGAGGAAACTTCACAAAACTGTATTCATGGCATAATGACTTCCTATGTATCTTATTCACCATATATGGATTGGCTTTGTATCTTGTTTGACCAGATGTGAAGGAGTGACTTTCATACTTTTCCTAATAAAAAGAGCTGAGACCAAGGGGAGTTTGGAGATCGTCGGCTGGGCACTGAGTTATGGTGTTCCAGAGCGGCTCCCCTTGTGCCGCTCTGGAACACCATAAAGTAAAATGAGCTTTGTCTTCTTGTGTCGGTGTCTCCAGTATTGTTTAAGTGTTGGCAGGCTAGACCCAACATTTCTTGGTGCCGAAACCCGGGAGTCAAGATTCAACGACGGGGAGGAGGACAACGGAGAACCGAAATCTGTGCACAGTCGACTCGTCTGGGACGGTCGGAACAAAGACCCGGAGCGTGAATTTGTCTGCTGGGCCGGTTGAATAGCTCCTGACATCCCCCTCTTCGCTCGCTGATGACGACTCCTGGAGACATCTGACCAGGGCAAGACAAAAAGTAAGTACCGCTGAAAAAGTGCGGGTGTGTGTGAAATGGCAGGTCGCATTTCCAAGAAGTAGAACAGAAGTAATTGTTCTAGATAAGGAGAAAATAGACGTACTTATTTTCTCAAGCGGGCAGAAGTACTTGTCCGAGGGAGGAGTAGACGTAGTTACTCTTCAGTGAATGTTCAGTCTAATGCATTAGTGATGTGTGGAGTGTGAAAGTCACCCATTGACGCAGAAAACGTGTGACCGGGGGAAACCTGACGGTGTTAACACAACCCGGCCACACGCACTATACGAAGGGTGAATTAAGGAAACTGTGGGTTATTAGGAGAATCCAAGTCAGAAGTTTCACCGCCTAGGTTGCGGGGCTCGGATTCTCACATTAAGTTTTAAAACAGTAGGACTGAGCCAAAATTGAAATCGCTGCTCACGTTTCCGCACATTTCCCACATCCGCAGGTGATAGACCTGTAGAAGCTTGGTGCAGTCGATGAACACGTGAGGTGGTGGCGGATCGTTGACTCAGTCCAAAAGTCTATTAATAAAGTGTATTAATAAAAGGCTATTGATAAAGCCTATTAATAAGGTATATTGATAAAGGCTATCGATAAAGCCTATTAACAAAGTCTATTAATAAAGTCTATTAATAAAGTATATTAATAAAGTCCTAATAAAGTATATTAATAAAGGCTATTAGTAAAGTCTATTAATAAAATATATTAATAAAGTTAAAGGAGAGATGGGGAAAAGAAACAGTAAGCCCCTTTTTGGAGGGGGACACGAAGTTCATGGCATCGTTAGATCCACAACATGTTAAGTGGATCGGCGAGTGGAGAGAGAGATATGAATTTAGTGGCAAATTAGTGCCTGACGATTGTCGTAAACTTCTGTCTAAATTAGATAAAAAGATGACAAAAGAGAAGGGAAAACGCAAAGAAAAATTACAAAGACAGTGATTGACAACAGCAGAGTGGAAAAAGCAAGCGGTGAAGAGACAAGGACAGATAAAGGAAAAACAGGAAAAAAAGGAGAAACAGGTTGCATTACAAGCAGCAGCTCTTGTGGAACCAGATGAAGAAGCAGTGCGAGGGAGGGCACTGAGAGAACAACGGAGGAGAGAACAGGAAGCGAGAGACGCCAGAGAGAGGCTTACAACTCGTTTGGCAGAGTTAGATGAACAGACCAAGTCAGTGGGAGAAGGAGCAGCTGGAGTGACTTCTCCAGTAGCGTCACATACGAGGGGAAAGGAAGAGAAGAGTGAGAAATTAAAATTCAAAACAGCCAGCGTGAATGTGGCTGCACAATATCCAGATCTTACAAATATCAAATTAACCTATGGGTTAGATAATGATGATGAATGTGAGGATTGTGATCCAATGCCAGATCCTCTGACCCCTGGGCCAGACCAGGTGTTTCCCATGATTGAGGTAGCTAATCCGAATTATGGAGTAGGGACAGAAGGAAGAACCATACGAGTTTATCGACCGTGGACAGAAGCAGACTGTAGTGAAGCTTGCAAAGCATCAGGTGACCCCACAGTTGACCCCGAACAATAGATTGAAAAACACAATTAGTTGACTCTTTTGGTCTGAACGGTTGGGAAGTTACACAGACGTTTAAGAAATGCCTTTTGTTTAACTGGGGACGTGTGAGAGGACAATTCACAGGGAAATCAGCAGACGGTTCCTGGCTCGCAGCCAACAGTGCTGCTCTGACAGCACAGAGGGAAGCAGTCTATGGAGAAATAAGAAGAATATGGAGAGCACGACCAGACTATATAAAAATTGCCCAGTGTCGCCAGAAAGATGGGGAGGATGTGTATGAATACAGAGAACGTTTAGAAAACGTCTTTAAAACACACAGTGGCCTTCCAGAAGATCAGACACCTGACTCAGCCTATCAGAACCAGCTAAAACAGGCGTTATTAGCAGGATTTAGAGGCCCAATCTCCGATTTTATCAGAAAACATAATATAAATTATACTACTGACTCCGTTCACCAAATTATGAACTTTGCCAGACATGTGAGCGAAGTATTAGCTAAGAAAAAGAAAAATGTTGAAACAACAACTGTATTCGGCTTATTTGGAGCAGATGACAACTCAGAAGCAGAAGTGTTTTTCCAAGGGTCCTCCGGTAGAGGCCGAGGGGGGTTTAGAGGTCGTGGTCAGGGTAGAGGAGGTCCACCTAGGCACGATCGCTGTTACATTTGTGACAAGCCAGGACACATGGACAGAAACTGCCCCGAGAACCCCAGAAAGCAGCAACAGAGGCCTGCAGAGTATAATAAACCAAACCCATTTAATCCTAATAATTGACTGGGCTCGCAGGAGAGTTCACCAGACATGGACAGACCTGATGATTTTTTAGATCTCACTTGCGTAATAGAAACATTAGTAGCACAGACCGGTAATAAGAACACTCCCACCAGAACTCTGACAGTAGAAGGTCGCGACATCGTTTTCTTATGTGATTCAGGAGCAGACCGCACAGTTTTAAAAGAGCACGTCGAAGGCGTTTCTGCTTCAAACGACCGTATTTTTGTGCAATCAGCAAACGGCAGAATAACATCAAGTGCAGTGTCTAAACCTGTGTCTGTAAAAGATCTTCAGACTAACGTAGAAATAACAGCACCTGTAGTAATGTGTCCAGCATGTCCAGTGAACCTCTTAGGGCGAGATTTAATGATAAAATTACATATTTCCGTCGTACCCACCTCAAAAGGAATGGTGGCTATAGGGAAAGATGAAACAGTGCCTACATATCCCCTATTAGCCAGTGGGATACCACAATATTATTGGTCTTTAGATTTCCCAAATCCAGACCCAGGGAAAATAGGGAAAGAATTACTAAAACTGGCTGACAGTAGCCAATCAGGAGACTATGTCTCTATGTCTCCAAGCGAGATGCATGTTACCCTCTGGTACAAACATGACCCAGGGTCAGATCACCAATATGATAAGCTGGTGAATGACTCTGGACCCCAACGTGTAACGTTACAACATTATTACACTGATGGCAGAGGAACGTCAGCCTGTGACGTTTTATTGCCAGATAAAGCTTTCAAGCTGTTTAAAAATCATGGCTCACAGCCGCATGTCTCTGTGACCAGAGACCCCCAGTACAAATGGGAGTTTCTGGGCCCGTGGTTGAAAGAGACAATGAGACGCACCCACTGGAAACCAGAGCCTGGTCAAGACGGGTGGGAAATAAATCACACCCGAGACAGATGGAGAAAACCTTTAGGTTGGGTGGTGACGCTCACACCACACACCCACTTAGAGAGTTCTTATGAGTCTAAATGACAGCCATGCCCAATAATGTCAACAGTAACAGACCCACTGTTGAAAACAGTTCCTGATGAATTTTGGTCTAAGGGAAAAGCAGATGTAGGTTTAATGACTACTGCTCGACCTGTAGTGATAAAACCAAAAACGGACTATAGACCTCGTGTCCGTCAGTATCCACTTAAACCAGATGCAGAGAAAGGCATCCAGCCAGTGATAGCTGATATGATTAAAGCAGGCATCATAATTCAAGCTCCAGATGCCTCATGCAACACTCCCATTTTTCCTGTCAAGAAAGCAGAGGCGGAACAATGGAGAATGGTACAAGACCTGAGAGCAGTAAATCAAGCTGTGGAAAGCAGGGCCCCATGCGTGCCTGACCCACACACACTGTTGAATCAGTTAAGAGCAGAAATGAAGTGGTTTACTGTAGCTGATTTAAGTAATGCTTTCTTTTCTATCCCATTAGCACAAGAGTCACAAGGATGGTTTGGTTTTATATATCAGGGAAAGAAGTATACTTACACTCGGTTACCACAAGGTTTTTGTGACAGTCCTACTATATTCACTGCAGAAATAAATAATTGTTTGGCTGATTTCCAAATGCCTGAACACAGCCAACTATTGGTATATGTAGATGATCTATTAATAGCATCAGACACAGAAGAACATAACAAGCAGGTTTCTGTGGCATTATTTAAACATCTACATAAAACAGGAAACAAGGCCTCACTGTCAAAGTTACAGTGGGCCAGACAAGCTGTAGTTTTCTTAGGCCATGAAGTAACTCCTGAAGGTCGAAGAATCACAGACACCAGGAAGAAGTCTATATTAGATGCACCGAAACCCACCACAAAGCAACACATGATGAGTTTTCTAGGCTTGTGTAACTATTGTAGACTGTGGATCCCAAATTATGCACAAATGACACAACCGTTGTTAGATCTCATCTATGATGAACCAATGACTATGAAACAAACTTTGCAGTGGACAGATGCAGCAGAAAAAGCTTTCACCGAGCTGAAACAAGCACTTACCAGCTCCACTGTTATTGGGCTACCAGACTATACCAAGCCCTTTATACAGACTGTTGATTGTAAGGGTTCATTTATGACGTCTATGTTAGCACAGCAGATGGGAGGCAAGATGAAGCCTGTGGCTTACTACTCTAAGAGATTAGATCCAGTTGCATGTGCCTTGCCTAGCTGTGTCAGAGCTGTGTCAGAGCTGTGTGTGCAGCAGCGTTAGCCATACAAGCCTCAGCTGAGGTTGTGCTTTATCACCCGCTGCAGCTGCTAGTGCCTCATGAAGTAGACATGTTATTGACTCAGACAAAAATGACATTTCTGTCTCCTGCGAGACATTTGTCTTTGCTGTCAACGTTGCTTTCACAACCACATTTGACTATTAAAAGATGTTCAACTCTGAACCCGGCAACCCTCCTCCCACATCCACATGAGGGGCTGCCACATCGTTGTCTAGCTGACACAGAACAGCAGTGTAAACCACGACCTGATTTGAAAGATACTCCTTTAGAGGAAGGAGAATGTTGGTTTGTTGATGGATCATGTTCAAAGACTCCTCAAGGTACTAATCAGTCTGGGTTCGCGGTAGTTACACAGGACACTATCATCACAGCAATGAAGTTACCATCTCACTATTCTGCACAAGCTGCAGAAATTGTAGCATTAACTGAAGCATGTAAAGCTGGACGTGGGAAAAGACTGACAGTCTACACAGACAATCAGTATGCTTTTTCTACATTACATTGCTTTGCCGCCCAGTGGGCTCGTAGAGGAATGACAACTTCTACAGGAAAGACAGTGCAACATGCAAACCTGTTGGAAGCATTATTACAAGCTGTGCTTTTGCCAAAAGCATTAGCAGTGTGTAAATGTGCAGCACATACGAAAGGGAAAGATTCAGTTTCACTAGGAAATGCGTTTGCAGACAAGATAGCGAAAGAAGCAGCAGAAGGAAAATATGGAACAATGGTCATGATGGCACAGGATTCTCCTCAAGTGCCACTAGACATAGAAATTATCAGAGACATGCAAGCTAACTCTCCTAAGCAAGAAGTGATAAACTGGCTCAAAAACGGAGCACAAATTGAAAATGAAGTTTACTACATTAACAAGAAGCCATGCCTACCCAGAAGTCTGTTCCATACAGCGGCTGTAATGAGCCATGGGCCGTGCCATGTCTCAACAGGGGGGATGGTGACAATAATTGACCAGAACTTCTATGCTTATGGATTTAATACTTACTCAAAAAATTTTTGTAGATCATGTCTCATCTGTTGCAAACATAATCCACAAGGTAATCTCAGACCAAAAAGAGGACAGTTCCCTCAAGCTAAATATCCTTTTCAGTTCATACACATGGATTTTATTGAACTAACACCAAGCCTGCAGTATAAGTATTGCCTCGTTCTCATAGATCCATTTTCAAAATGGGTTGAAATCGTTCCAAGTAAGACAGCAGATGCTCTTACAGTAGCGAAAGCCATATGCAAACACATAATACCACAACATGGTATTCCAGAAGTAATCTATAGTGACAACGGGACACATTTTGTGAATGAAGTAGTGTCACGAATGGCAGAACATCTAGGAATACGTCTGAAAAATCACTGTTCATACCACCCACAAAGTGCAGGGTTGGTGGAACGAACAAATGGCACCGTGAAAGGCAGACTGAGAAAGACCATGGAGCAGACAGGCAGACCATGGCCTGAGTGTTTAGATTTGGTAAAAATGTATATGCGCATTACTCCTACAGATAAAGGATTAACTCCTTTTGAGATTTTGCATGGGAGATCTTTCGTGTTACCAATGATGACTAATGTTAAAGAAAAAGCAGAAGACACACACACACTAGCAGAGTGGATGTGCAAAATGCTGAAGGAGAAAGAGGTTGTTAATGCCAATAATCTGCCAGATAATGATCTGTCTCCCCAGGTGACGCTTATACAGCCAGGTGACCAGGTCCTCATCAAAGTGATTAAACGGAAGAACTGGTCCAGTCCCCGCTGGGAAGGTCCCTACACAGTCCTGCTGACCACACCCACAGCGTTGAAGATAGCAGAGAGACACACGTGGATTCACCAGAGCCACTGCAAAAAGCTGACACCGCTGACATCTGAGTAGGGTGGAAGTCGGCCGGCACCAAAGCCTTTGGCCGCAGAAAAAATCATCTGATCCCTACTCCCAGCTATGATGTCGGGGGGTAAACTGTGTGCAGTGGTAACTGCTGGAACTGTAGCTGTGATAGCTATAGTGACTCTGTTGCTGTGGGAAGATGGTCTCTTACCGGGGCAGGGATCTCCAGTGAAGGTCATCTTGCATCGTCCGAGCCGAGCCATCAGAGACTGGGACGCATGGGAGGCAGCACGGGATTACCTCAAGGACAATCCAGATGGTAATCTATGGCTGGCATATACCAACTATACGGCCAAGACAATTACTGAAGGATCTTGTGTAATCTGTGCCAAGGCACGACCACAACTGACAATGGTTCCTTTTCCTTATGACACACATTCCTGTTATCAAGAAGCTCGAGACAAGGAGCTGGTGACAGAGGATTCTTGCAGTATTCGACTAACCGCTCAAGTCACAGGAACTCCACTAAAGGACTACATCCCTAGAGTCCCGTTTAACAAAAAATATTGTGAAGTACCCTGTACAATGAGAGCAGTACTGGGACTAGCAGGAAAAAACATTTACTTTAATGTGTACAACATATCTAGACGCATTTGGACAGTATGTGAATCTATAGATCCCAAGTGGCCTACAGGGGAACCCATACAGAAAACAGCTAGTAAATCTGGGGAGTTTGTGCAAACTGTACGTTTGAGTGTTTTCACAGGTCAGGAAAGGGACAGCGACTGGGAGAATTTCCAACCTGCACCACCACATGGAATGTGACAGACAGAACCAAGACATGGGGGAAGCCCATTGGAACGGGTTGGACCGAGCATATCGAGAAACGGAACAACCTCACCTACTACAACGTTGCAGGTATACCAAGGGCACCTCCATACACCAGGGATTTTGACCGACTGGTATGGGAGATTGCCGATGTGTGGAGGAGCTCCCAGACAGACTTTACCGAAAGACTGGACTGGCACCTGCTCGCAAGTAATGTTTCTCACAAGTGACATACACGTAGGAAGAGAACAACAAACAGACAGGAGTCGGCGTAACATTGATATCACAGCTCAAATGAGTTTGAGCACCGTCTACCTGGACTCTGTTGGACAACCACGAGGTATTCCACGTGAGTTTAAAGCACGGGATGAAGTTAAAGGAGGCTTCACATTAGCTGTTCCATTTATGGGCCCCATAGCTGAAGTAGCTAAGAACACTGAATGGATTAATTACATTTATTACAATCAGCAGAGATTTGTCAACATTACTCACGATGGGATGAGAGGACTGGCTGAACAACTGGCACCTACCTCTCTAATGGCATGGCAGACCCGTATGGGAGTTGACATGTTGTTAGCAGAGAAAGGAGGATTGTGTGTTATGTTCGGTGATGAACGTTGTACTTTTATTCCAAACAACACAGCTCCAGGCGGCTCAGTCAGCATCGCTCTAAAAAACCTGAAAAGTCTGAAGGAAGAATTGGCACGAAACTCTGGAGTTGAAAATCCATGGGGAAAGTGGTTTGATTCAATGTTTGGGCAATGGAAATCCACTATTGTGGCTTTCCTTACTGCAATAGGAATAGTATTGCTTCTATTCATGTTCTCGGCCTGTTGTGTTATACCCTGTGTCCGTAGCCTCATTGTGAAGAGTGCTGAAACGGCAGTGTCACAGCAGTTCACAATCCAACAACTGGAACTGGAGAAAGAGATCTACGAGGATGACGAGCGGGAAGAGTGTATCTCCCTGATCGACATAGCAGAATAATCAATGCCTGATGTATGATGCATGTTCCGAAAATGAGAGATCAAGTGGAATGTGTCTGATGATGATTCGTGCAGATTGTGTTTGCTATTCATGTATATAATGTTAAAGTTTTTTTCTTGCCCAGGGTACACAGGAGGACAAACAGGAGGGATTGTTAGAGGATATGGAGCATAAGCATTGTCCTCTCTGTGTTTGGTCCTGTCTGTGTCTCTGTGACCTGTAACCTTTTCTTGCTTTTACTTTTATAAACATGGAACGATTTATAGTATTAGAGGAGAGTGGTTTTACCACCTATGTCAGGAGGAGGTTTTGCAGACCACATTTTATTGCTTAACGGCTCCATAGGTATCTGACACCACATGGAGCTGTTCACTATCTTGCTATGCCTGCATGCATCTTTTACGACTTGTAGTGTTTGGGAAAGGGGGTCTCAACCGCCTGCATCAAAGGAGAAAGCTTCACAACCTATGTATATGTTATCTACCATATATGGACTTGTCTTGTATTTTATTGCACCAGATGTAGAAGGAGTGACTTTCATGCTTTTCTCAATAAAAAGAGGCTGAGACCAAGGGGAGTTTGGTAGTCGTCGGCTGAGCACTAGCATGTTGCGCCTCAGAGCGACTCCCCTTGTGCTCACAAGTAAAATGAGCTTTGTCTTCATGTGTCAGTGCCTCCAGTATTGTTTAAGTGTTGGCAGGTTAGACCCAACACCAGTAGACAGACTGGACCAGGTCACGAAGAGGCTTCACTGATGAATCCTGCAGGTTGTTTCTACTCAGGTCCAGTTGAGTCAGATGTGACGGGTTGGACTTCAGAGCTGAGGCCAGAGAATCACAGCTGATCTCTGACAAACTGCAGTTCATCAATCTGAATAAAGAACCAAACAAGAAACAGTAGAAAACAAAGAGTCAGCTTGAAACCATTCAGTGTCTCATCGTGTGTTTGGAGCTGAAGACGCTTCCGAAAGTAGAAGTTTAGAAAATAAACAGTGAACGGACCAAACCACGGAAGAAGAAACCAGACGTTGCCATGGAGACCCTCAGTGTGGATCAGTAGAACATCAGCCTCATGTCTGCAGTTTAGCGTCAGCACAACGTTCACATCACATTAATCTACACAGAACTAAAACATGGAGTCTGACCTCAGAGTCTCCAGTCGACAGTGGGGACTCTCCAGAAAACCACACAGATGCTTCACTGATGAATCCTGCAGCTTATTGTAGCTCAGGTCCAGTTGTTTCAGATGTGACGGGTTGGACTTCAGAGCTGAGGCCAGAGAATCACAGCTGATCTCTGACAAACTGCAGCGACTCAAACTGAATAAAAAACCAAAGATGAAACAGCAGAAAACAAAGAGTCAGCTTGAAACCATTCAGTGTCTCATCGTGTGTTTGAAGCTGAAGACGCTTCAGGAAGTAGAAGTTTAGAAACTAGAAGCTCCAAACAAACTTTTGTTACTCTGGAAACATTTAATGGAGTCAAACTGATGGAACGAGTCAAACAAGCAGATCCAGAACTTCTGATTACGGCATCTTGGGTTTGAATATTTAGTCAGAACCAACATTATGGAGCCTTAGAAAAGTGTTGGAGCATCAGCTACAGGTCACAGATTTGATATTTTCTGATTGATTAAATGTTGTTTTGTTTATATTTTCAGTGATAAAATAAAAAAACAACAACGATTAAATAAAACTAAAAACAAGCCACTGAAGAAGAAACCAGACGTTGCCATGGAGACCCTCAGTGTGGATCAGTAGAACATCAGCCTCATGTCTGCAGTTTAGCGTCAACACAACGTTCACATCACATTAATCTACACAGAACTAAAACATGGAGTCTGACCTCAGAGTCTCCAGTCGACAGTGAGGACTCTCCAGAAAACCACACAGATGCTTCACTGATGAATCCTGCAGGTTGTTGAAGCTCAGGTCCAGTTGTTTCAGATGTGACGGGTTGGACTTCAGAGCTGAGGCCAGAGAATCACAGCTGATCTCTGACAAACTGCAGCAACTCAATCTGAATAAAGAACCAAAGATGAAACAGTAGAAAACAAAGAGTCAGCTTGAAACCATTCAGTGTCTCATCGTGTGTTTGGAGCTGAAGACGCTTCAGGAAGAAGAAGTTTAGAAACTAGAAGCTCACAGAAAGATTTGATACTGAGGAAACATTTAATGGAGTCAAACTGATGGAACCAGTCAAACAAGCAGATCCAGAACTTCTGATTACGGCATCTTGGGTTTGAATTCTTGAGTCAGAACCAACATTATGGAGCCTTAGAAAAGTGTTGGAGCATCAGCTACTGGTCAGAATTGATAGTTTCTGACTGATTAAACATAAAAAATTAAAAAATAAATGAAATAGAGAAACAACGATTAAAAAAAAACTAAAATCAAATGAAATCACAGAAGAAGAAAACAGTCGTTGCCATGGAGACCCTCAGTGTGGATCAGTAGAACATCAGCCTCATGTCTGCAGTTTAGCGTCAGCACAACGTTCACATCACATTAATCTACACAGAACTAAAACATGGAGTCTGACCTCAGAGTCTCCAGTCGACAGTGAGGACTCTCCAGAAAACCACACAGATGCTTCACTGATGAATCCTGCACGTTGTTGTCACTCAGGTCCAGTTGTGTCAGATGTGACGGGTTGGACTTCAGAGCTGAGGCCAGAGAATCACAGCTGATCTCTGACAAACTGCACCAACTCAATCTGAATAAAGAACCAAAGATGAAACAGTAGAAAACAAAGAGTCAGCTTGAAACCATTCAGTGTCTCATCGTGTGTTTGGAGCTGAAGACGCTTCAGGAAGTAGAAGTTTAGAAACTAGAAGCTCAGAGAAACATTTGATACTGAGGAAACATTTAATGGAGTCAAACTGATGGAACCAGTCAAACAAGCAGATCCAGAACTTCTGATTACGGGATCTTGGGTTTGAATATTAAGTCAGAACCAACATTATGGAGCCTTAGAAAAGTGTTGGAGCATCAGCTACTGGTCACAGATTTGATATTTTCTCACTAATAAAACAATTTAAATAAAAATAATAATAATAATAATGAAACAAGGATTGAATGAAACTAAAATAAACAGTGAACGGACTGAACCACTAAAGAAGAAATCAGATGTTGCCATGGAGACCATCAGTGTGGATCAGTAGAACATCAGCCTCATGTCTGCAGTTTAGCGTCAGCACAACGTTCACATCACATTAATCTACACAGAACTAAAACATGGAGTCTGACCTCAGAGTCTCCAGTCGACAGTGAGGACTCTCCAGAAAACCACACAGATGCTTCACTGATGAATCCTGCAGGTTGTTCCAGCTCAGGTCCAGTTGTGTCAGATGTGACGGGTTGGACTTCAGAGCTGAGGCCAGAGAATCACAGCTGATCTCTGACAACCTGCAGTCAATCAATCTGAATAAAGAACCAAAGATGAAACAGTAGAAAACAAAGAGTCAGCTTGAAACCATTCAGTTTCTCATCGTGTAGATGAATCATTAATAACCAGTCAGATTTGTCCTGATCAGTGATGTTCACGTTTTAAAAGCCCACAGATAAAGAAATGGTCCACTTCACATGGATCACAAGAGATTTTTCTCTGTTCTTTCCTGGTGGGAAGTGTTTTAGTTTATGTTGGTTTGAGTTGTGTCTGGTTTCACCTCATTGGATCCTGTATTCAAATGGTTGGGACTGAAACATCTCTGCACTGGTCTGTAGCTGAATGTTTCTTGACTTTCAGAGCTACTGGAGTCTCATTCTTTCAGTGTTATACTAAGTATTCAATGCTTCTCAGCCACTGCATCAGGCAGTGGAGGCTCTGAGCAGCTCCTTCAGTGGAGACTGATCCAGAGTCAGTGTAGGAAGGAGCGGTGCCACAGATCCTTCATCCACTGCTGTTAGACTCTACAACCAACCAGTCTAACAGCCACCGTGCAGATCATCTGCTGTAGTTGATCTGGGACTTTATGTTCAGTGTCTGGTAGTTGGAACAGTCGTACATTTTTATAATGGATCTTGTTCTTTGCTCCACTTTCATCCTTTCACTTCTTGCTGATTGTTTGTAGCCGTGGTAACAGTTGAATTTCTCCACTGTGGGATCAGTAGAATGATCTTCTCTCATCTTCCATCCTTGGCTAATGAGGCTGATTCTTCTTCATCTCTCTGGTGCAGTGTGGTCCTTCATCCATCAGGAGGGGCCTCTTAGTTCTCCACATTTGTTGTGTGTCAGTCAGTGAGTATGTATATTGTGTTTCCACGGGTTTGTGTGTCTAGTGTGTCCTCCCTGGTCTGTGTCTCTGCTTGTGCTGTCCCTCGTCCTGTCCCTTGGCCTCTAGCTCGGTTCGTTGCTTTGGTTAACTCTTGTGGGTTAGAGTTGAGTCAGTCTCAGGCGTTGGCTTCACCTTGTCAGCTTCCTGCTCTAGCAGCTGCTTTGTGTTCTAGTTTTCTATTGGCTGCTCTTCTCCTGTCGTGTGCAGTGATTGTTTTGTTCTGGTGTTCAGGGATTCATTGACGTCATAGGTCTGTTACTGTAGTCTCTGGTTCTCTCAGAACCTTTGAGTCAGTCCTGTTCAGAGTGTTGCAGTTTCTATTCTGGTTCCACAGTGTTTGTCCTTCTCTGTTATCTGAACTAATATCTGGTGACTTGAGATTGGTCTCCGTCTTTTTCTGCATCTGGGCCCTGCCCTGGTCCGGTTTGAGCTACTGCAACAATATCTCTGTGTTGTATTAATCAAATATGCTGCCTTTATATAAATATTATATATTATGCCTTTATAGATTTTGTAATAACAGATTCTCATTAGATTTATTTCCTGTCTGTGTCTTTTCATTTAAACCAAACCAAATGTGGCCTTAACTACAGACACTAGAAACCCTACGTGTTCAATGTATTTGAAGAGAGACGTGATGAACCAAATGTAAAATAACAGTGAGGCTGTAGCTCATCGTTTACACGTTGGACACATCCTGACCTGAGACTTTCCAGATGGCACTGTAGGCTCTCCAGTCCAGCAGAAAGCAGCTTCACTCCTGAATCCTGCAGGTCGTTGAAACTCAGGTCCAGTTCTCTCAGACTAGAGGACTGGGAGCTGAGAACTGAGGACAGAGCTTCAAGGCCTCTTTCTGAGATGTTACAGTAACTGAGCCTGAAAAACAGTCAGAGACAGAGAGAAACCATCAGGAGTGTGGGTACTGGCTCAGAGAGGCCACTGCTTCCTGGACTATCAGTGACCCATGGGACAGAAACCTGCTCACTGTTTCTCTGTGGACATCACTAAATAAAGGTGATGCTGTCTGCTCAGAGGTAGTAGCTTCATGCTGATGGGGCAGACTTGACAGACTCCAGAGCAGCAGGAAAGGAGGTGGGGTGAGCTCCCTGTTGGCGAGCGGGAAACCACACCTAGAACCAGGGAGATGTGGTGCAGAGGCAGAAGCTACCAGAACTGGTGGAGAGGACCACTGGACCTCCCAAGGTGCTGATGGTTGGAGTCTGTGCTGCTCAGTGTGATGCTGTGGTTTGCTGGGTATGAAGACAACATGGAGGTGGAGGACACCAACACATGGTGAACATTTAACTATAATTTACTAACTACTATTATAACTACTATAATTTATATATGGTTAATTCTGCCACTTTATTGTGTTTGTCTTAATGTTCTTTACATTTCTGGTGGTGACTTCAAATCTTTGGCTTAGAGAGATTTAAGCCTCCATTTATTGGTTTGAACCTCACTCTGTCTGGTTGAATTCTTCTTAGCTTCAGTCTCAGTCCAACAACAAGGGTTTGTTTGTCATTCTCCTCCACCTTCACCTGGTTATAACTGCTCTAACCAGCATCACAATCTATGTTTAGTCTCTGTTCTGGCCACATCATCTGCTCCTCAAGCCTGTTCTGAGCCGTTTTCAAGCCTGTTAAGTCCTGAGTCCAGTAAATCTAGTGAGTCCCTCCAGCCTGTTTCTCACCAGCCTTCTGTTTTGTTTTGTTTTTCTTTATAAGGGTCAGATCAGGGTCTTCCTACCTGCTCTGTTCATCAGGCTGTTACTAATCACTGCTGTGTTCCATAGAACATATAGTTCATCAAAGGCCTTTGGCCTGTTGAACAGTGTTAATGTGGCTGTTGGTACCAAGTGGTTCATTCTACAGCCAGATGTGCATTTAGAAGGCAGAGCTATGGGAATGTGATGTGTGATGTGCTATGTGAGGGGTGATGGTGAGTTTGTAGGAAGGAACATCTCCTATACAACAAAACACAAGAGTTAATGAAACGTGGTCTATGTGAAGGTCACTCATCAAGTCATTTACTAACAGAGACGTGAGATTTAATAGATTTACTGAAACCTGGCTGCAGCAGGATGAATGATGTGTGAAGCTGCTTATATACAATAAACAAAGTCCAGTGTGTGTGACTGACCATGATTAGTCCATGGAAGCAGAGAAACAGCCAGTGAATGAGGATTAAAACAGGCCCAGGTTTCTGTTCAGCTCTGGAGCCAGACTGACTAAGAGTCATAGCTGTGTTGACCCAGAGCAGCTTCAAACACCAGCAGCAGTGACTTCATGGATTTCTTTCCTTAGAACATTGGAACCATTAGAGACATTGATTCATTTGCTGGTGACTCTGTCTGACTGCTTGTCTCTTAGACTCAATCCCAACTAGATCACTCACAGAAGTTCTTCTGTTCATCAGCACGTCCACATTGAATCCAACCAACCAGTCTCTGCTACGTAGCTCAGGCTTTTCAGGCTGCTGTGGTCAAACCTTCACTGAACAAACCTGCTCTCAACCCTGGAGAACTAGCAGCTATAGGCCAACATCTAATCTGCCCTTTCTTTCTAAACCCTTGAAGTCGTAGCCAGACGACCATGTGACCACCTGCGTAGGAACAACCTGTGTGTAGATTCCAGTCAGACTTTCCAGGGAGCAGATGCAGGACCAATGACCTGCCTGTGTTCTGTTGATGCTGCTCTGTTGTCTCCTGGCGCCTTAAATAAACTGAACTGAACATTTCACTCATGTATTTAATGTTTAATGATAAACTATTGTTGAGCTTTTGTTTATGTAGATTAATTTACTCATTACTGGTCACAGAGCAGCTTTATTCTGTCACATTATGCTGCAGCCTACTGAGATCTGAGTCACGACTGGATGATGAAGCAATCACTTCATAGCTGCTCCCATGGGGTTAGGATTATTATTATTATTATAATTAATATTATTATTAGTTGTAGCGGTAGTAATAGTAGTAGAACAGGGTTTTCATATAATGCATTCTGTGCAAAGTCACTTGCTGATCCTACACCTGAGCAGGCCAGACACACATTCCAGCTGTTAATGTGTCTAATGTGTAGATGGATCATTCAGCTCAGCTGCAGACGTCTCTGGCTGAGGACAACTCCAGGCTGTTGATACACATTTCAGTCATGTGAGGACTTACACAGCTTTGTTGGAGGCTTTGACGACTGGCAGCAGCCTCAGCAGAGCCACCTCTGAACCAGAGTATTTCTGCAGGTCAAACACGTCCAGATCTTCTTCTGATGACAGTAAGATGAAGACCAGAGCCGACCACTGAGCAGGAGACAGTTCATGTGTGGAGAGACGTCCTGATCTCAGGTTCTGTTGGATCTGCTTCACTAGAGAACCATCATTCAGTTCATTCAGACAGTGGAACAGGTTGATGCTTCGCTCTGCAGGCAGATCCTCACTGAGCTTCTCCTTGATGTACTGGACTGTTTCCTGATTGGTCTGTGATCTACTTCCTGTCTGGGTCATCAGACCTTGTAGTAGAGTCTGATTGGTCTGCATTGAAAGACCGAGGAGGAAGCGGAGGAACAGGTCCAGGTGTCCATTTGGACTCTGTAAGGCCTTCTTTATAGCAAACCTGTGAATCACAGTCAGAGATGTTTTCCTTAAAAGCAGCTTGAGGTTCTGTAGTGACAGTCGTGGCAAAGACATCACATTTGTGTTGTCGTTGTTGAAACACAGCATCACATGAACAGCAGCCAGAAACTCCTGAACACTCAGATGGACAAAGCTGAACATCTTGCCTTCGTCCTTCTTCCTTCGCTCTTCTTTAAAGATCTCTGTGAAAACTCCTGAACACACTGAGGCTCCACTGACATCGATGCCGCTCTCTTTCAGATCGTTCTCATAGAAGATCAAGTTTCCCTTTTCCAGTTGCTCATAAGCCAGTTTAGCTAATGACTTGATGTACGTGATGCTCTGTTCTGGTCCGTATTTCTCTTTAGTCTGCTTCATGTGAAACTCCAGGAACTCTGTGTACATCTCAGTCAGGGTCTTGGGCAGCTCTCCTCCCTCTCTGGTTCTCAGCAGATCCTCCAGAACCGTAGCACTGATCCAGCAGAAGACTGGGATGTGACACATGATGTGGAGGCTTCGTGATGTCTTGATGTGGGAGATGATGGTTGTGGCCTGCTGCTCATCTCTGAACCTCTTCCTGAAGTACTGCTCCTTCTGTGGGTCAGTGAACCCTCTGACCTCTGTCACCATGTCAACACACCCAGGAGGGATCTGATTGGCTGCTGCAGGTCGTGTGGTGATCCAGAGGCGAGCAGCGCGTAGTAGTTTTCCACTGATGAGTTTCTTTATCAGGACGTTTACTTTAGTTGACTTTGTTACATCAGTAGAACTAACATCATCAACATTAAGGTCCAGGTGAAGGCGACTCTCGTCCAGTCCATCAAACACAAACAGAAGCTTGAACTCGCTCTTGTCATAGTTGGTGTTTCCTGATGACTGTAGAGCTGTAAAGATGTAGTTCAGAGCCTCTTGGCTGATGGACTTTGTTTCTGGGTTACATTTATGAATGAGCTCTGCCAAACTAAACTTCTGTCCCATCAGTAGATTCAGCTGACGGAAGGTGAAGGGGAAAATCAGATGCACGTCTTGACTGGACCTTTGTTCAGCCCAGTCCAACACAAACTTGTGCACAAGGACTGTTTTTCCAATTCCAGCGATTCCGTTGGTCAGCACTGTTTTGACGGCTCTGCCGTCTCCAGAGGGGTGTTTGAACATGTCGCTGGGTTGGATCGGATCCTCTGAGTCCATTTGCTTCCTTGGCTTTTCCATTTGCTGGATTTCATGCTGTGTGTTCATCTCTATGTGACCCGTGGCTGTGACGTACAGCTCTGTGTAGATAGTGTGTAGTTGCTGTGCGTCCTTCTTCTGTGTCCAGCCTTCTTGTACTAAGGGAAACCTGTCACTGAAGTGATCCTGGAGCTTCTGTTGATAGTATGTGATGTGTCGTGGCTGTGGTACTGGAATCATTCCATCTGGAGCAAAGACAAACAGAAAACATCACTGAGTTTGTACGTTGGGTTTCTCAGTAACAGGGTTGATTCTTCTTCTCACAACATGATCTGTTAGTGAGTTTGTAGCCTCTGTCTTTAATGTCAAGATAGATCGATGCCCCAAAGCAAAGAGTCTTGTGGTGCTTTTCCCTGATCTGATTTCAAGTGTTGTCTTGTCAGACTTAGTTCAAATGAGGTAGATCTGCTCTTTTAATTCATTAGATCCCAAACCCATTTTTAAAGGGAAAAAAATGTGGCAGATGAACCAGACAAAATCATGCGCAAAAAATGTTGTTCTACTTTTAAACGTGTGGGTTCTGAATTGATGCAGCTTAAATTCTGAACATTTTATGAATGAACTCTGGTGATCTTTTTATTATATTGTTACAAACTGGGGCTTGACATGAACTAATAGCCTGTTCTGTACAGTGTGGCGTGAAACAAGTGTAGTGGATAAAGTCCCTGCATATTTGTAGTGGAATATATATTTAGCACATATACATTTAGTTCAGGCTAAAGGGTTTAGAATAGAGTAGAACAGGTCCTGTCTAGGCTGTGCAGGCTTGCTGGCCTTGGGTCCGAAGACAATCTGGCTTTTAGACAAAACAGTCTGAGCTGTTGAACAAAGGAATTTGGACAAACAATTCTTGGTATGAAATCTTCACATTCTGACGCATGTTCAGGGTTTAAAAACCAATTCTCTAGAAGGAGACGGGGGAGATGTGAGCTGGGCTCCGTCCTTCCTCATGCGCCTGTGAGCGTCTCCCACAGGAGAGAAAGGTGACTTTATTTGCCGGCCTTTGCATATTTTTCTTATCACACCACTGAAAATAAATTCATGTTTGATTATTTGAACCGAATGCTGCCTCTACTTGAATTCTTCTGAGTTGGGACATCTCCGACATAAGCAGCTTTCCAGACATCATCGTCTGGATGAATCCTCACTGAGATCTCATGGATGTACCAAACCCGTCAGTCTACCACACGCTGCAGACCAAGCAAAGCCTTGTTAGTCCTGTTCACTCATTACTCTCCTGTATCTTGGTAAATATTCACAATTTTCTCTTCTCCATATCCTGCTCAGTATGGGAAGCTTGTTACCATAAACATTAAACCTGCCTGGTTTCAGATTCAATAGAAAATGGCTTCATAGCTCCCAGTGAAAGCTGGAGGTCACTGTTTAAACATTAGCTCATAAACGAGACTGATGCCTGAGAATGTGTTTGACCTGGTGACGCAAACAGCTTCAGCAGCTGCTTCCTCCAACATTATCACCAACATGACAGCCTGTCACTTCCATCCAACATGAAGAAACCTTTTACTCTGCAGCAGGAACAAGATGATGGTGACGACCTGTAGACAATTAGACTAAAAGCTGCAAATGCTATGTATTAATAATTTAACAAGATCATACTTCAAATCACCTTTTATGTTTCAGTCTCACGGTTTTGTATTGTTTTTCATGTACATTTTCTGTTTGCTTTGACATCTCTGTCATGTCTAAAACCAAATATTCCATTTTCATAAATGCAACGTATCTAATCAGATGTGAACCAGATACAACAGCAGCTTTACCTTTGTGCTGACTGCTGTCGCTGGGAGGAGACAAAATCTGAGAGGAGTCAGAGGAAGCTCCACCGTCTGCAGCATCCTCCACATCTACAGACAGAGAAACGACATGAAATATTCATATTTCATTTGATTCAGACACTTGGAGTTCAATTGAACTTTATTTATATAAAGGGGCGGCAGTGACTCAAAAAATAGAGCTGTCGCCCACCAATCGTAGGATCGATTCCTGGCGTCCCCAGTCATGTGCCGAAGTGTTCCTGGGCAAGACACTGAACCCCAAGTTTCCCCCGGTGTGTCAGCCTAAGCTGCATAGCAGCTCTGCCACTGGTGTTTGAATGTGTTTGTGTGCGCGAATGGGTGAATGAGAGGCAGTGTCAAAGCACTTTGAGTACCAATAAGTAGAAAAGCGCTATACAAATGCAGACCATTTACCATTTATATAGCGCCAATTCAGTTTAATTCAGATAATCAGTTAACGATTGTTAACAGCAGTTAGATGGCATAAACACAATAAAACACCCAACAAAACAGTGACTAGGACAGGCTCTCTTCTGCCTTCAAACATCTGCCGTAACTAAGAGCAACCAGAGCGGCATTCTGACGTGACTGTACCGCCATGTATGGTCTTTACCACAGGATCATGTAAAGCCTAGATGTGTAAATTCACCCTCGCAGGTGAACGCAGACAAGCTACACAATCTTGTTCTGCTGCCTTGTGGTGAAACATCTGTGTTTTCTAGATCTGGGTAATGTTGGTACTTTTCCCTCTGATTCCGAACTTTCATTGTTCTCTGAGTGCCACACGCACTCATGGTTCAATAATTGTTGATGATCATCAATACTGTTTACATAATAAAGTTGTCTGTGATTCTTGGTATATGGTTAGCAACACTAGCTGATCTCGACCAGCTGTGGCTCGAAGTTCATCCATCACTGTTTGATAAATTAACCAATATTTTGTAATATTGTAAAGTATACCTTTAGTTGAGACTGTGCTTTTTCCAAAATTGGTTATTGGTCCCTGGAAACAGGGTGGTCCTCCGAAATTAATTTGATCGCTGTCCAATCTTAATTCATTAATTTATCAATGATATTGTAGGTAATAACTCCGATTGGTAAATTATAGATATTATTATCATAATAATGCTCCTTTGTTCCCCAACATGATGCATGTCTCAGACTGGAGGGACGTTCATGTCTGTTGTGTTGCTGTATCTCACCTTCTGCTCCCAAACGTTTCATCAGATCCTTCCTGTTCATCTTCTCTAAGATGATGATGGTCACCTTCACAGCATCATGTGTGTAGGTCTGTAGCATCAGGTCCACTGTGCTTGTTCTTGTTGCTTTGTCCAGTGATGCTCTTGGGATGGTCTGGTGGCCTGAGAGGCTTTCACTCTGATTTAGATGAAACCTGAACGTCTCAAAGTCATTGTCTATCAGTTCATCCAGGACCTTCAGAAGGTCGTGTGCTGTCATTGTGAAAACCTGGTCAACAACATAAACACTGTTAATCTGCAGGAAGATTAAGCATCATCATTACTCATCATTCAAGTCTCAGCAACTTTCAAACCACACATTTAACTGAACCTCTAGACCAGGGGTCAAACTCAAATACACAGTGGGCCAAAATTCAAAACTGGAACAAAGTCGTGGGCCAACATTGATATTTACTGAAGAAAAATCTTCCTCCAAATATAATAATGAACCTTTTCTTATGGACCCAAACAAGTTATGCTTAAAAAGTGGATATGGAACAAGCAAAGCTTAATACTAAACTAGACTGTTTCCATAAGAAAATGCTCTGTGAATGCTGTAATGCTGAATTTATTCCCAAGAACTGTTGACTGTAGCTGGAGAGTTTAAAAAGTTCTTAAAGGTAGTTTTAGAAAAATACAAGTGGTTAAAAAAGAGCTAAACATGTTCAGAACAAGTTAAGTCTTAAATTTCCAAATAAAGCATAATGAAATAATATAAGAATAAATAAATAACTAAAGAAAACACAGTTGAGTTGATCCAAACAGTAAAAGTATAGAAAACGCCTAAAACGTGTTGATAAAATTAATTAATAAAAGACTTTCCTGACATTGCTGAAGTGCAGAACATCAGATTCAATGTGATGACAATAAACATCACTTTTAAAAAACTAACATCTCCAGCAGAATTTGAACCTGTAGCCCTTCCCAAGCAGCAGCAGACTAACCAAGGCCTCTGAGCAGCTAAAATTTTGATTGCGTGCCACTTACACATCCTGTCAGTGACAAGCTGACTGCTGTAGCTGTGGCGATTTGCCGATGAAAACGAAGCCCGTTAAACGGCCTCGTTGCAGCGAAACCATCACACGAATCACAAAAAACACCCGAAAGCCGTTTCATGTCCAAAGACTGAAAATAGTTGAATTCCTAGCGAGTTCAAAGCGCTCAATCTGTTTCTTCTGCTCCGCGAGTCAGGCAGAAAAATGAGGCGCAGAAGTGGCCGCTCCCGGTCCACAGTGATGTCATGTGACATCTTGACTCTTTCTGAGCTAATGAACGACCCTTTTTGTTACAAACTGTTATTACGAACTTGCTGTGACTAGGACTGACAGACAGAAAATACAGCATAAACTCACAACAACACTCTCTGACAGTTTAGACAACAAGCTACAGGCTGTGATGATGGTGAACATGGTGGTTGTTTTAGCAGCTTCATCAAACTAAAGCTGAGATCAGAGAAAACTGTCACTTACCAAACGTTCACACTGAGAAAAGGACCAAATCAGAAGAATCTAACAACTCAAGCTGGAAATAACTCGGTTTAAGGTGTGACCTGTGTGGGCAGGTAGCAAGTACAGGCCTGTCAACAGCAATGTTACGTTCAAGTGCTGTGGGAAAAACAAATCGTTTTTCATCCTGCATGAAAGTGAAAAAATAACAGCAAACATCAAACTTCTCCTTCTAACCAGATCAGTGTGTGTTCAACCTTTTTGAATCCATGCAGCTTTAAAGCATAACGGTCAAGAGGAGACGGTGATCATTTATAAATTCATAATCCAGTCTGTCTGTCGTGGTTCAGATGAGAAATAGCTCATCACTCAGTGTAATTTTTATGCTGCTGCTCTCAATACACACACGCGGCTATGATCAGCTCAGAGACCAGAGGGTTTTAGTAGAAACCCCATTCCATAAAGAGCTGATGTGTCTGGACCTGCCCGAGTCTGTGTGGCTCCACGTGAGGAATGTGGTTCTGTGTTCCGCCTCTTTCTCAAGAAAAAAATGTTTTTCACAACTTTGTCACCTGCATCTTTATGAAGATGAGCAGCTCCCCCTCATTTGTGGAAAAGCTGTTAATATTCATCAATAGCTACAGTACTAACACACAGAGTCAACAGCAGCTGGTTGTGAGGAGGTTTGTGACTTCATGGCACTGAAGACATGACGAATACAACAGAGCAAATGATCTGAACAAGCAGCAGAGATCACTCTCCCTCCCCCCTGCAACTCTAACCCTCAGTTTAAAGAGAGGAACCTTGATGATGCCACAGGGACACATGATGTGAATATTTATTAGTGTTATGACAGTTTAATCCTGAAACTTTAGTGCAGAGATAAGAGCAGGAGGCAGCTGAGGTGTGGAGCAGCCTCCCCACACATCTGAGACATCCTGTGGTCAGAGGCTTCTCCATCCCTGGAACATGACCACTAAAAGCTGTGGTCAGGGTTTGGACTGAGTGGACGACTCCCCACAAGCAGAGAACCACCAACAGTGAGACAGTCACACAATGCTGAGAATAATGAAGAATAAAGTCAGGACAACAATGAAACAGCTGAAAGAAGGAGACTCACACATTTACCAAGGCTTTAAATCAGTCATTGGATTATTTCCATGTGAATCGTTGCTGGAATGTCTCCATCAGACACATCATCCAGGTGTAGGGTCACAGTGTCTGTGTCATCATGCAGCAACACAACCTCTATGAAGTTGCAGATGCTTTTCTCTAGGACAGAATTTGGTTGTGACGTAAACACAGTTTGTATCAAATGATTTCCATTCTAAAGGTCGATGTTGTGGCCATGTGTTCATCTGCCTAAAGGCTCATTAAGAGAATAAAAGGCCCAACACTGAGAAGAAAAATGATGCAACTTTACAACCACATAGATCGACCACTTGACTCAATGTCAGCTTGGTCCTGAAATCCCTCTCACTCACAGTCAACTGGTGGAATGTACACGTGTAGCATCAACCCATGTGAGGGTGGATCAACGTGTTTCATTGGATTTATTAGAACAGAGTCATGTTAGCAGGGTAGTGAGACCAGAGCTCGTGCAGCAGCATCTCAGCTTCCAGTTCGGCTGTTACCTGCCTGTTAGCGCATGCACTTTAGCAAGAGAGTGAAGGTTGAGAGACGCGGAGCAGAGTGAACGAACGCCAACGTCAAGTTCTGTTAAGGTGCCACAAAAAAAAGCTGTGTCCATATAAGGCTGATTAACTAAACTGGGAGGAGAAATAAAGAGCTGCCAACTGGACACTGCCCTGAGGCAGAGGAACCAATCACAACACACTAAAGTCCCGTTGGCCTGAGTTCTGCTTCCTGTTCTGAAAAGTGGCTCCAAACCTGAGTCTGATGTTATTGTCTCGTGCCCTCCACCCACTGTAGTGATCAGTGAGTCTCAGGCCTCAGTCTCTTTCCTTTTCTTTGACATTAGTTTGTACCAATAGTAATAATGAGGCCAAACCTCCATCTGGAGTCATTTCATTTAATGCTGGACCTAAAATGTTTCTCACTACTTCATTAGGCTAAAGTTCACATGTTTGCCTCCTGTTTTCAAATGTTGCTTTTCTGCTGATGGTGGTTGAAAGGAGCGTCTGGACTCATTACTGCCACCACGTGGAATGTTATGAAATAACACAACCTTCAAACAGACGTCACCCAGTTGAAATATTTATGCTCTAGAAACGTCAACGTCCACTATTACTGTGTAGACACTGACCTGATGTCATCCACCTATAAAATTCACTGACAAGTACTGGATGTGAATCTATCAACAGCAGGATTAAATTCACTAACATGTGAAGAGGAAGGAAGCGTCTCACTCCTGGCTCCTGGTCCTAAACTCCAGCTGACTCGGCTTTTGAAGCCCAGGGTTGGAAGCTGTCAGCACCAGGAACAGAAATGAAGAGTTCTTCAAAGGAGACGTCCGTTCCAGCCTCTGGTCACATGTTTAGGAACAAAGATCAGAATCACTGCTACAGCACTTAATGACTTCATGAAGTATTTAAACAATGTGCTGTGACTCCAGACTTTTATTTCATTTAAGCTCTGAACTGACCCTGCAGCTCATATCTAATATCGTCTAAACCGACTTCTCCAACTGCAACAACCAATTCTGTTGAACATATATGTTCAGAAGGTGATGGTTCAGTAGCTGGACTATGACTTTCAGCATCATCATTTTCTATAGAACAGGTCACGTCATGGTTTCATTCTCAAATTGTTGTGTTTCTATTGTGGGCAAAGCAAATGAAAACCTAGGTTGAATCACCTTGAGCCTCCACTGCCAGTGAAAACTTGTGGACTCTTCGTCCTCCCTCTTGTTGCTGCCTGATGGACTCAGTCTATTTCAGCCTTGGTTCTATGTGGAGGTTTGTGGACACGTCTTCATTGAGGAACACGTCCACTTAAAGCTGCTCAGGGAGGGTTTGACCACATCCTTTGGTAGAACTGCACATTGAGGCAGCGTCGTCCTGGGCCGTTGTGGCTGATGACCCACGCTGTGTAGGACTTGCTGTGGCCAAGGCTTGTTGGTTGGAGTGAAGATCAAAGCTCCTGCTTTAGCTTCCAGCTCCCATCTGAGACTGAACGTCTGTCGTTAGGAGTCTGCAGGTTCGTCTGAACAAAGCAGAGCAGAACTCACACAATGTGAATGTGTCTCTTTTGTTTACGTCTCACTATAATAGTTATTATATATAAATATAAACGTTTTATTAGAGGTAAAGCTGTAGATTCTATTTATCATGATTTAGTTTTCATTCTTAATTCTTGTCACAGGGAGAAGATGATCTTCAGGATCCTGCTGCTCATCAGCTTCATCTCATGCGTCTCTGGTTCGTTTTATATTTTAATGATTTTCAGCTGTTGCTGATGATTGTGTCAGGCAGAGCAGAACCACAACATCACACTGGAGCAGACCTTCACAACCAAACCTGACACGTCCAGTCTCCATCTACCGTCACACTGAGACTTCAATGGCTGCTTAAACACCATCAGACTGATGATGGAGCTGAACAGGTTCATCACCAATAGTCCAGTTTACACTATGGACAGAGTTACTCAGGTTCACAACATGAGGAAACTAAACCACTGTTTACTGTTGACACTATTCACATTCAGTGTTGATCAGAATCAACTCTGAGGGAATCTGTTCTAAATTATTCACACTTTCTCCCAGCACTTGGTTCCTTTAAAGAACAGTTTAGAATGTTCTACTTTACAGCTAAAACCAAACCAGACCTGTTAAATGACAGGTCAACAGCCTCAATGAGTTTCAGACTTTCAACAACTGAACATCTGCTGTTGCTGACGCAGCTTCACCTGGATGACTGAAGATGTAGTTCTCACTGAAGACAGGGAGGACGAAGCTGATTTCCAGGAGCTGGTGCTCAGTGTCCACCTGAAGTCAAGCTGTGTCTTCAGGATTCTCTCAGCTCGTCTCTGACCGCCTGGAAGCTCCTCTGGTCCACGATCAGACGACAGCAGCACTGGCCTTAAAGACACGCTGTCAGTTAAAAGGTCTCATTCTGTTCTATTCTATTCTTCTGTCTCCTCTGCTTCACTCAGTCTAGACACATCTGAGTTCTCTGTACCTGCTGTGGTCCCAGATCCAGGCCACGCCCTGCTACAGGTAGGTCCTGCAGGTGCTGATCATCTGGTTGGTGACCTTGAGCAGCAGCGAGGTCATCCTGTCTGAGGTGTTGTAGTACTGAGAGACGATGTCGATCATCCTGATGCTGCTCATCCGGGCGGGAACGTGCTCCATCATGCTGGTCTGTCACAGAGGAGGGAAGGTCAGAGAGTCACCAACAGCCTCCGTCCACCTAAAACCAGCTCCAAGGACCCACTGTGGATTCTGACTGTTCTGGTAGATTAGAAGCAACATATTTGTCTGACTGTCACTGGTTTGAGTCCAGAGACAATTTAAAACTGTGTATTTTAGTGAGTGTATTTCTCCAGCGGTCTGACGAACTTGTCCAGTGTGTAGAGATACTTACAACAGTGACGTCTCTGTCCTGAAACGATCCAGCAGCCAGTTGGTGGAGACATGTAACGTGTAAGTGGTGTGAAAGTAAATTCTATTTCACCTTAACTTAAATTTGGAGTGGATTCAGAACCTGACCAGTTCTCTCCAGTTTGCTGGACTCTGGACCTGCCAGAGCAGAGTCCATTTCACATCAGGACGCTTCACTGTCTCCTGAATAACGTCCAGAACAGCTTTAGGGTTTCATTTCCAGATCAACAGACGCCACGAGGGCGAGGGTCTACCTACTGAAAGGTGATCATGCATCACTTCCACTGCTTCAACTCCACTGATGGTCCAACATTATCGGCCTTCTTCCTCATCTGCTTGCTCTCCATCAGCACGTGCTTGATCTAATTGGTCTGCACTGACACCAGATGCTCCACCAGCTCGCTGTGATTAGCTGAGATCACAGCAAAAAGGAATTCACCAGCTATGGATGGTCAGAGTGGGATCATCCAGTGACAAGGCTGTAAGCGTAAGCCTGAGTCCATCTCAAGATGTAAACCAAACACAGACAGGGTCCTCCAACATGCAACTAGACTTAAACTAAATGCTGCAGCAACTGATCCTGGGACAGTGTGGTTGTCCGTTCTACCTGCAGAGGTGTATGATGACATCAGGAAGGTCCACCTGCTGCAGCTGGAGCTTTCTGTCCATGTTGGCTCTGGTTGAGTTCAGATGACTGATGAACTGGTTCACTGAGGACAGGAAGGACTGGACGTACAGACTGGACGCGTCCTCCTGAGCAGGACCCCACGTCTGGACAGAGAACAAAGGCAGAGCTAACAAACAGCCACATCAGCCCACAAGCAAATGCAGCAGAGACAAACTAGTCTGACAAACTCACATGATCTGAATTCACACATGTGCTCTGAGAGAGTGTGGCAGGTGCAGAGGTTCACTCACTGCAGATAAAGCAATTTAATGAAACTGCATTTGTTCCTTATCAGAAAACACAGACACAGTGAACTAACTATGAGATGATCTGCTGCATGTACATGAAGTTTAAACTGATCCCCACTTCCACCTGCACCACGGCAGGAGAGAGGCCAAGAAAGCAAAGCTACTAAATACAGGAAGTAGCCAGTTGGACCAAACTATCAGCTTCCACATCATGGGGACATTTTAACTTTGACTGGTTTAACTACTACATAAATATATTCATTAATTCTAATACTATTCTGAGATTTCGTTAAATATATAAATCCTCTGAATAATACTGTTGTGGTTGTATTTTTTGAGGCGCTTCCACCCTGAGCAAGCACTAGGCCTCCTCCCCTTTGAACCTCGGGCAGAACCAGGCTCAGCGTGGGTGGTCGTCTGCCTCGACCGGTGATGCTGAGGTTTTCTCACACACTACATGAAAAGAAACTTGTCTCTGTCAGTGCTCAGTGGTTGCGTCAGTACCTGGTTTGGTCGGATCCAACACTGACGCTGGTTCATAGGAGTTGTCCCGTCTTGGTCCTCGGTGCAGTAGCCAGACAGCTTGCAGGGAATTCACCTGAGCAACTGGTCCTCATGGTGTTGCAGGGAGTTACGTTGTCACCGTTAGGTTTCCCTCCCTTTGCCACCAGAGACACTGTTGCAGTCTACACATGTGTAGTGATGAAGTCCTTCGCTGGTGACTCCACGCTGCAGTGGAGATTCACTCAACGTGTCTCCCACTGTGCTGGTCAACGCTGCCCCTAGAAGAACAAGAGTGTTACTGGTGATCGTCTCAATCATGTTGATTGAGCAGAAATAGAAATATTAACAAATGTCTCCACAAAGAAACGTGTTGCAGTTAAAAAGTAATAAACACAGCTTCAGCATGAGAATCTCAGCAAGTCAGCAAAACTTTCATTCTAATATTATTCTGAGGTTTTATTAAATATATATAACATATGCCTGTTGTTCCTGTTAATCAATTTCTGACTAAATCCACTCATAATAAACATAATAATCCCTTTGAGACAACACTAAATGCACGTTAACAAAGCTTCTGTAGGCACCTGCAATGACTTGACTTACACAGAGACACATCACTGTCTTCCACCTTCTAACGTGTTAGACTAAAACAGAATCCAACCTTTCTGTTAGTCAGATAATACTTGTGCATTTAAATAAGCTCTCGTCATCCACTCAGCTCCCATAACAGAATACATGACATGCACCAAAGCTGTCTGTGCTGTTAACCACAGTTAAGACATGATGTGATTATTCTATTAGTTGTTACGTGTCCAAAGTTGTTTACAAAATCATCTAACACTTACTGGTTTATTCCACATAAACGCGAGGCTCCATAGTTGTGCGTGTGTTACATGAATTTAAGCTGCATAAGCTATCAACAAACGTTAGCATTAGCGTTAGCGAACCGTTAGCATTAGCATTAGCAACCTCTAGCCATGTTGCAAATTACATTTAAACAGCACGAACTAAGAGCCAAAACATAGAAGTAAACGTGTATTTAGCATTGAGTCCTGGTCCAGTCGAAATGGAACCAGTTCAAAACAGCCCAGTCTCCAGTTTCTAGCTCCACTACAGGACCTACCAGCCACCGTCACTGCTCTGAGTCTGAGGACAGCAGGTCACTGATGAGGCAGGACGGAAGCTGTGACCTGTGACCTTTGGCATCAACAAGGAGTCATGGGATCACATCTATTGTGTCATCAAAACACTTGGATACGTGTACATTTATATTATTCAACACTAATATTTAATATTCTCTTTTAATTTGTGATCAAATACTGATGAAACCTTTTCTGAACCTCCTCAGGGCCTCTTCACTAAGCTCAACCCATCACCGGTCGAGGCAGACGACTGCCCACCCTGAGTCTGGTTCTGCTGGAGGTTTCCTCTCCGCTGTGGCCCAGTGCTTGCTCAGGGACGGGTTGCTGCACTACACAGCGCAGACACATTGTTTGAACAGTGATCAATTCAAATAAATATCAAAGAAACCATCCTGGTGTTTCTTTTGTATATTTCCTGATTCGTATCATATATGTTCAAATGCTTCACTTATCTCTTTAATCAAATCGTCTTTAATTCAGATATTGATTGACAGGTACAGTGGTGAAATGGGTTTCATTTATTATGGTGAACTGAGTTTTACTAATACTACCACAATAACTACTGTTGATCCCTGCATGACATGTACAGTAGGAGTCTGGTTCCATTAGAGAAAATGGGTTTGACATTTTCCTAACAATTGAAAAACCAGCATGTTGAAGCATATTTTATTCTGGTTCCTTGAGTTTATGAAGAGGTAACAATTCTCTCTGGCGAGTAGTTCAAGTAGTAGTTCCTCACATTATCCAGCGAGTGGCGCTGTAGCTCTATGGCTGATAGCTAGCTAGAAAACTAGCTAAGTAGCTAACGGCTAGCGGCTAATGTGGCTAGCGCTATCTTGTGTATTAGCGTAGCTCAGAAAGGCACCAGCGTAGATCGCCCACATCTTAGTCTGGACCGGTTATGTTTTGGTGCCGGTTCATAAAGTCACATCGTGGCTCCGGAAGCGAGAAGGCGGTGAAATCCGGTATTTTATGTAACTGACGGCTGAACAGAGCAAAGGACCGAGTTAGCTTCTGCTATTTGTACAGCCCGGACTAGCGTTAGCAAACATGTTGTACTGTGCTATGCTAATGCTTTTAATATAATAATGTAAAAATACATATATAATATTTTATCAAAAAACTCGTGTTACAAAAGCAGTTTTTCACTCCCTCTAGACATTTTCGTAGAGAGAGAAACAGTATAGGAGACGTTTTCCAGGTGTGAGTCCACAAGGACATAGATTCAAAGTTCCAGGGGCTAAAGCTGGAATATGTGTATTATATATGTATTTGTTGTGTTGAACTGAGTTTCTGTGTTTGGAACAGACACCACACAGTTGTCTCCTGCTGCAGCACCGGCCTCCTCAGAGCACACGTATGTTTAATGTTCCACATGATATTGTTGTTGTTTATTATTGATGACTTCATTGCTGTAGCATTAGTAGAGTAACGTGTGTATCTCTGTCTCTTCCACCTTCAGGCCTCTCTCCCCATATGAGCGGCTTGTCGCAGGTACGTCATCGAGTGTCACATACACAATAAATCTATTAACTTTCATTATAAAACACAAATGAAATGGACTCAATATGAATGTTTTATTTTAATGTGTAACATATTTGCTGATGATCACATCTAAGGCTTTTATTGTGGAGGCTACAGCTGTTTAGTGCAGATGTTCAGTAACTGTGTGTTTTAAATACACAGTTACTGTCAGATTTCTCTGGATCACTGCTTATTAACTATTACTGACACACTCAGCTGCTCCTCTATCGTCTGTCAGGCTTTGTGCTTACATTCGTAGGCAACGTGTTCAGACACAGGTTGGCTGCGGTCAACGCTCATGAAAACACATGGTTGAGGTGATATGAATGAAGGTCTGTGCTGTGAGGGCTGTTCATGTGTAAAGACGTACAGATTAAATCATGGTTTTGAGCTGGAAGTGCTTCAGAATGTTTAGTGGGCGACTGAGAGGACGTTGGTCACATGTCATACTGTGCGTATTTTATAATCCGTTCATTTCTTTTCTTCTGTTCCTGACGTGACCAGCAGGTCTGTACGCTGGAAACACTGAGCAGGTGAGGTTGTGACTGAAACCCTGTAGGAAAAGGAGGCAGAGGACTGGACAGTTATCTTTATTAGAATAATGGTAGTTTTATATAATAATCACATATAATTATAATATTGGTATTATTTCGGTTTGTGTAGTTACTCTTCATGTCACACTGTGTATTATAGCAGATGTGCTTTCTTCCCTCCATGTTTAATTGTAATAGCGCTTTAAACCACTTAAACAGCTTTAGAACATGTTGATGGGAAGTGCTAAACATGTTATCTATAGATTTTTATTTCAGAGCACTGTCCTGTGTAGAACAGTCCTTTAAATTTGCCAGGTTTCAGCTCCTGTGTGAAAGTTGAATCATGACGACTGGACGTCTTCCTTTGCTGTAGTCGTAGATCTGCTGCAAAGGAAGACGTCCAGTTACCGTGATTCAACTCTCAGACAACCTCACCTGGAAGAAGCGCCACCGACATTTCGGCTTTTATTTCCAGGTAGTTACATCTGAGGACTTATATTCATCTGACAGATGAACATGTAGAATATAGACTTGACAGAAAAGCCTTCGCGTACCTTTGGTGACCCTTTGACCTCACCAGGTCTGGCCTATTGTGGGTACATCATGCGCACGCTGATAATTCAACAGGTTTCCAGAAATGTGTCATTATTTAGCTCATTTGGTTTTGGGTTGTTGTTTTGTATCTAACAAAACTTGTGAAGATAAGTTGGTCTCCTCAGCAGCTCCATGCTTGGAAACGTGTGCCTGATGTGTGGGACCCATTTTCTTCAAGTCTCTACCCCCACTGTGATGTAATGACTCAGGGAGTGAACAGAGCTGCTTTTAGAAATACTATGTTACTTAGCCTAGTTGGGCTCATGTTCTTATCAACACAGATCAAGTCCTTAAAATGATGTGATTCGTTTGCCTGCCTTTGCATATTTCTCATCTCACCACTGAGAATAAATTCATGTTTAATTATTTGAACCTTACTCTGTGTCTGACTGAATCCGTCTTAGTTGGAACATCTCTGACAACGACAGAACGATTAACAGGAATTTAATAAACATCAACACAGAACAAAGTAACAATAAAAGAATTAAATGTGCTCTCTTAAATATCAGATGTCTGTTAATAAATGACTTGATCAACAACCATCACATAGATTTATTCAGTCTCACTGAAACCTGGCTGCAGCAGGATGAATACGTTCGTCTGAATGAGTCGACTCCAACCAGTCACATCAACCATCATGTTCCTAGAAGCTCAGGTAAAGGTGGAGGAGCAGCAGCATCTATAGCTCAGATCTATTAATGACTCCTAGACCTAAACAGCTCTAATTCATTAGAGCCTCACTCTGAGCCTGTAAAACCCAGAAACCAGTTGTGTTCTGCTTCGTCTACCGTCCTCCTGGTCCATATTCAGAGTTCTGCACTGAATGTTCAGAGCTTTTATGTGACTTAGTCCTCAGCACAGATAAAGTGATTGTAGTGGGCGACTTTAACATTCATGTAGATGTTGACAGTAACTGTCTCAACACTGCAGTTCTCCCCCAAACCCTCTGTTATCTGACCATTTCTCACTAACTGTTGAATTGACCATAACACACCTGACAACAGCTGGAAAGAAGTTCTACTACAGCAGATGTTTATCTGATGATGCTGTTGTCAGATTTAAGGAGAAGCCAGTGAATCAGAGCAAGTTGGCTCCATGGTCCAACTCAGATCCGCCTTAAGCACAGGACCCGGAAACTAGAAAGACAATGGCGTCCAACCAATGAGGTGAATCCTGCCCAGCATGGAAAGACAGTTTAATACTACATAAAAAGCACTTTGTGCTGCTAGAAGCTCATATTATACATCATTAATTGAGGAAAATCAAAACAACCCCAGGTTTCTTTCAGCTCTGTAGCCAGGCTGACTAAGAGTCACAGCTGTGTTGAGCCTAGTGTCCCTTTAAAGCTCAGCAGCAATGACTTGACAATGACAAGAGGAACACGGGGGGGACTCTAAAGGTAGGTGTGAATGTCTTAGAGACAGACCAAGGACCCGTTCAGGATGCACCTCATCCTTGGCCCAATGAGCGAAAGTGTCATTTCAACATATTTAAGTCCCACTAAGTCAAGGGAATGTAAAGGGATGCTGAAAAGATCTGTGCAGACAATCTGCCTGTAAAAATATATATTATTTTTTAAAAATATATAATATATAAATACCCTGTAAAGCAGAATCCTTGAAGTAACAAAAGCTACAACACTAACAGTCACGAGACACGCACAGTAACCATAAACGCAACGACATCGATTCAGTGGGAGAGGATCTAGGGTTGCTATGACGACGGTGATAAAATACACCTCTCCTTGTGTTTACAGGATGTGTGATGGAGCAGGAATCAGATTCCTGTGAAACCATATTTTTGGGTCTGAAGCTTCCTTGTGTTTTAGTCTTGCCAAAAAAAGTTGAAACCATTTGTACTGAGTTCAGTAAAAGTCTTTGTTCTTACTTGTTTTCTCATTTTTTTGTTTGTCGCCAACATATCGTTACACCAGTCTTGTCATGTTAAGATGGAGTCGGGGCACAAACGGTTATTAGCGATGAATATTACAACCGTCGGCCACTGTAACCACCACGACCCTTAGATTTGTTTCTTTAGGCTCATCTGTAGAGTCCAAGCGTTAATGCAAACACTGTGGAAGATCATCCCAGGGTTAGAGTCCGTGTGCTGTGAAGAGACGTTTCTGTTTCAACCAAGAGGCGTCTGACTTTAAGCTCTGCAGACGAGCAGAGTCCAACATAGAGCAGCTCTGCTTAAAGCTCTGCTTAGTGTTTCACCTGGAACCTGAGCTGAAGCTGCACCACAAGAAAGAAGCCACGGAAACAAGCCAGTCATGCTCTTAACTTTATTAACTATATACATGGGGGGGGCGTCATTGTCCAGGAGGGGGGCGTCATTGTCCAGGAGGGGGGCGTCATTGTCCAGGAGGGGGTGGCTTCATTGTCCAGGAGGGGGGGGGCTTCATTGTCGGGGGGCTTCATTGTCCAGGAGGGGGGCTTCATTGTCCAGGAGGGGGGGCTTCATTGTCCAGGAGGGGGAGTAAAGAGGTAGGGAGCTTGATGTGGGGGGTCTATTTATAACTATTTACAATGAGGGAGAAAGAGGGTGGGTTGCTCCACCTGGAGAGCTCAAAGTGAGGGAGGGGGAGGAGAAGGGGGTTGTTCCTTCTCCACCTCCCTCTCTCTCTCAATGTGAGGGAGGGAGAGAGGGAGGTGGAGAGCTCAAAGTGAGGGAGGGGGAGGAGAAGGGGTGGTTCCTTCTCCACCTCCCTCTCTCTCTCCCTCACATTGAAAGAGAGAGGGAGGTGGAGAGCTCAAAGTGAGGGAGGGGGGGGAGAAGGGGTTGTTCCTTCTCCACCTCCCTCTCTCTCTCCCTCACATTGAAAGAGAGAGGGAGGTGGAGAGCTCAAAGTGAGGGAGGGGGAGGAGAAGGGGGTTGTTCCTTCTCCACCTCCCTCTCTCTCTTTGTAAGGGAGGGAGAGAGGGAGGTGGAGAGAACAAAGTGAGGGAGACAGAGGAGGAGGAGAGCTCAATGAGGAGAGGAGGAGGAGGAGGAGGAGGAGGAAGAGGAGGAGCAGGAGCACACGCCCCCACCTAGCCCTCACTTCGCCCCCACCTCGCCCCCCACCCCTGACCTCTGCAGAGCCGTTGGCCCCCTCAGGGAGGCGGAGGCCCACCTGGATGTTGCTTGTGTTGTTCGAGTTTTCCAATTGGTCACCGTGGCCCTGACCCCAGTCCCACTCGCTGGCCACCCCCAGATCACCGGGGGGATCACAGGCCTCTTCCCGCGGGTCTTTCCTGGAATCCCTGACCTGGAAGGGATCCAGGAGGCATCCAAACCTGATGCCGAGCCGTCAGCAAACCCCAACTCTACCCCAACGCTCCCCTCCACGCGGAGGAGCCGCGGCCTGTTCTTTTGGTCATGAATCAAAGGTCATGACCTTAGAGAGAAGGAACGTAGCTCGACGGGTGAACTGAGAGCTTTGCCCTTGGGCTCAGCCCCTCCTCCACCGTCCGTCAGTCTCGCGCTCGTTCTCTCGCTGGTGAACGAGACCAAAAGATGCTTAACTCCTGCACTTGGAGCAGGAAGCGTCCTCTAACAACAACTAGCCGCCCGTTTCCGGTCGGGACGATGGCCTCAGATCTGGAGGAGCCCATTCTCACACCGCCGTTCCTCCTGAATCTGAGGTTCGACTATTGGCCGAACTCTCCTCCGCCTCAACCCTGACACAGACTTTCCCAGAAACGAGGGACTCGGAGGTGATGCACTGAAAAAGATGCTACTGTTGTGCAATACACTTGATGTGTGTTTCTACATTAGAGTGAGTGAAATGTTCAGTTTTTACTGTGCTTAAAAGTTCCCAGTGCTGTTCCTGGATGAAATGACACTGAACAGAAACAGGAGGAACTAAGTCAGTTCATTACAACTGGTATTTCTGCACTGCAGCGACCTGAGGGGCAGCGTTTGCTAAGCACTGTGATCATAGACTGCCAGAAAAAGGCAAACACTGTGTTTTTAATTATGGAGATGCACACAGTGAACCGTAAATCTTTTTGTCAAATGAAATCATGGGTTGTCATAAAGTGAAGTTACTGTTTATGACTTGTGTGGATGAGAAGTCAAACTATTGATCAGTATTTAACCAAAAAATGTAATTCAGTGACTCCACCCCTGAGCGTCTCCGTCCCGGCGTCTGTTTTCTCGAGGCCGACCAACAGTCCTCCTCCATGGCCTCTCCCGGAGGCGGTTCCCAACGACCGCCGGGTGGCGCTAAGCTGACGGCCCAGACCCCCTTTTCACTGGTGTGGCCATGCGAGCGTGGTTGCGCCCAGTGACGCAACCCAAAGGCCGAACCCTGACCTCCGTCTGAGGTTTTCAGGTGCCTCGTGGTGACATTTGATTTTTGAGTCAGGTGTGAACAGGTGTTCTGTAGCCCAGGCAGAATGTAAGGACTGCACTGCAGGTGGCCGGCCGCCGAAACAGCGAAGCTAATTCCTTTATCCAACTCAGTTCATTACCTCATTAACCAATGGAGCCCATTCACAACTACCAGGTCACGATTCTGCTTTTAATCATACTTCCAGATATTTACATCTGAGTCTGATGCAGAACTTAGAAGAGAGCACGTTCTGTCAGAACCCACCCGTGTTTCATGTGAGTGAAAGTGCTGGAACATGTGACTGACAATAAACAATAAACATGTAAAGGGAGCAACTGCTAGAGGTTACGGTCAAACCTGGAAAAGCATCACAAGCAAACACAGCTAACGTTTGGTGAAGCCACAGGCTGAATGCAGTTACTGTATTAGTATTTATGAGTATTTATATGTGAACGATACGTGTTAATATTCTATTCACTTCAGTCTAGTGGATTTATTACTACGATACTGTAGTTAAAACACGTGTGGGTTTGAACAAAGGTGCTATCTTCTACGTTGTGTGTCAGATCCAGATGTAAATACCAGAAAATAAAAGGAAATTTAGAAAATGGCAGGTGATTAATTAAACACCTGAATTTAGTAAAATGTAGATATGAATTTGGAAATTAGTCTGTCTTTGACCGCTCTGTTTGGTAACTCAGCCTACAAACACAACCTACTAAAATAAACAACCTACTAAAATAACAACTTACGAAAATAAACAAGTCACTAAGATAAACAAGCAACTAAAATAAACAACCTACTAAAATAAACAAGCCACTAAAATAAACAACTCACTAAAATAAAATTAAAAACTACTAAGATAAACAAGCCACTGATATTAACATAATAAATGCTAATAATAAAACAACCTAACACTGATCAAACCTACAAGTACAAACATGGAAATTGACAAATCTCCACATTTCAGTACGAATGTACACGTCACCTTCAGTGACGCCCTAACGTGGCTTGAATAACAACTTGAACTACCTAAGTTTTCACCTACAACTTCTACACTAACAACCAGACTCTTCTGGACCAAACCGTGCAGACCTACCAAACAGAGAGGTCCACGACACCCCTGGCCTCCACTCATGTAGGGTACAGTCAGTACAACTCACCCCAGGAACCTTGACACCTTTATGTTCACACCGTGACTCCCGTGGCTCGAACAACACAGGTAACATCCCGATGAGCCGCCGCCTCCCTGAAGGGGTGGACGGCTCAGCAGAGGTCACTCACCTGGAGAGTGAAGTGGGTGCTGAGGCGGGAGGGAGGGAGGGAGGGAGGAAGGGGGCACTCATCTTCAGCCGCTCACCCGCTTTAAGGGTGGCGGCTGTCACTGGTTTCTGCTGGACGCTGTGCTGTGGCTTGAATAAAGCACCTTTCTAACTTTCTATGTGGGCGAGCAGCAGGGTTTAGCCTGGACAGGTCGCCAGTCCATCACAGAACCACATACAGGCAGAGAGGAACAAACAGTCACTCAGTTTAGAGTCTCCAGTTAACTGACTGCATGTCTTTGGACTGTGGGAGGAAACCGACACGAGGAGAACATGCAAACTCCTCACAGAAAAGCACCTGGGCCACCCGGGAATCCAACCCGGCTCCTTGTTGCTGTGAGGCAGCAGTGAGGCTCCTCAGTAGCAGCCAGTCTAGAAACGTCACCACTGAACTTGAGTTCAGTCCATTCATTTAGGAGCAGCCTTATACCAGTTAAAGGTTTCTTCTATAAATGCACGAGGCAGACGCCTGACAACACGTTAGCGAGCACCTGATGACACCAAACTACCAAACACAGCAGCACAGTCACTCTGATGGAGGAAGCTGGGGGAGCAGGCTGGGCTGGGGGGCATGTGCCTGGTGTGACACAACGGCCTCACAGGTTATCGTGACTGTGCCTCCGGGTTTTAAGAATCGTACCCGTCACGGGCGAACCAGCCTTCCAAACCTGGAGGTCACTGAGTGGACTCATGCAGCACTTTGAGACACATTCACACACTGGGAACAACTGTCAGCCTTCAGTGTCTAAAGAACAAATCAACCAGAGTCCAGAGGAGCTGGGAATCGAACCGCCGACCCTACGATTGGTGGACGACTCCTGTCTCCTGAGGATTGTAAGTCCCGACTTGTCATGTTTTGGGGGCAAGTGCCTGGTGTGAAACAACGGCCTCACAGGTTATCGTGACTGTGCCTCCGGGTTTTAAGAATCTTACCCGTCACGGGCGAACCAGCCTTCCAAACCTGGAGGTCACTGAGTGGACTCATAGTCAGTCCAGTCAATCAAAATCCAGAGGAGCCGGGAATCGAACCGCCGACCCTACGATTGGTGGACGACTCCTGTCTCCTGAGGCTCGTAAGTCCTGACTTCAAACAATCGTGACTGTGCCTTAGGTCGTCCCGGGGTTTGAGGTGGGATCTTACCGTCATGGGCGAACCAGCCTTCCATGTTAACGCACCACTAGCGGCTAAGAGGCTGTTGTTGGATTCCCTCACACGTTCCTTTGCCCGTTCCTTTGAACACCACTTGGCACAGAGACGATGGCGGCCCTACCCACCACCGTCTCCGTGTTGTCGTGTTTTGGGGGCATGTGCCTGGCGCGTCAGAGAAAACAGCCTCCCAGGTTATCGTGACTGTGCCTGCCTTAGGTCGTCCCGGGGTTTGAGGTGGGATCTTACCCGTCATGGGCGAACCAGCCTTCCAAACCCGGCCAGTAGCGGTGGTCACCGAGTCGACTTACGGACGCAATACTTTTCTACTTTTACATTTTTAAATGGTACATGAGACCCTCTAGTCTTTTGTTCTCGCTACACTGCGTTAACGTGGACATTTCCCCAGTGTGGGATCAATACAGGTTAATGTTGTCTTTTCCTGTCTCGTAGCACTTTTAGACACATTCATTCACTGGGAACAGCTTTGAGTCCAGAGGAGCCGTGAATCGAACCGCCGACCCTACGATTGGTGGCCGACTCCTGTCTCCTCCAGTCCCAGCTGTGGTTCGTTGCGGCTGCTAACAGCAGCTTGGCGTCAAACACTCAGTGTGCGCTCATATAGCGCAGTTGTAGCTTGTTGGTACTAACACACACACACACATGCTCCTCCCACACAGACACACACCCTCCTCGTCCTCCTTGACCTTAACACCACACACACACATGGTTGTCGTGTCACCGCTGGTCACGTTGTCGTCAGGTGGCTGCCACAAACATTTACAATAGGAACCATTAGTGTCTTACTTTGACATTGAGTGGCCCAGGCTGTCAGGCTGCTCCTGTGCTCCTCCTTCTCCCTCTCTGGTTATTCTTTCCACTCTTTTTGTGCCTCCTCCTCCTCCTTTTTCTTTCTTTCTCCTCCTCCTCCCTCTCTCACCTTTTTTTTCTTTCCTCTCCTCCTCCTCCCTCCTCATCTCCTCCTCCTCCTCTCTCACCTTTTTTTCTTTCCTCTCCTCCTCCCTCCTCATCTCCTCCTCCACCTCTCTCACCTTTTCTTTCTTTCCTCTCCTCCTCCCTCCCCTTCTCCTCCCCCTCCCTCTTCTTTCTTTCCTCTCACCCCACCATGAACCCGCTAACACCCACAAATACTTTTTGACTCTGTATTTTTTGAACTGCTATGGGTTTAGATATTCTTCTTTTTTTTAGTACCCACTCCCAGTCCAAATCTTTGTATTTTTTTTCCTCCCACTTTCTTTGCTTTATTTTCTCCTTTTCCATCCAAATTTGTATAGTTTTTTTAAATTTTGCTTCCTCCTCCTCTTTCTTTCTCTGTTCTTTTTCCTGTTTTTCCTCCCACTTTTTTTGTTGACTCACCTCCTTCTTTCTTTTCTTTTCCTCCTTCAGAGCTGCCGCCTTCTCCTCCTCCTCCGCCGTCATTCTCCTACTCCACCTTCTGCTCCACCACTCTCTCCATCTGTACCACCTTCTCCCTTCCTCCTCCTCCTCCTCCGCCTCTTCTTCCTCCTTCGCCTCCTCCTCCTCCACTTCATCCAACGATGTACTTATCCAACTTTTGCTTTCTGCGACCATTCTCCACCAGACTCTCTGTATTTTTTCCTCGTCCTCCTCCATCGCCAACTTCTCCACCAACTCCTCCCACTTCAACTCCTCCATCGTCGTCCAATTCTCCATTGTCAGTTTTTTCGCTCTCGAATCTGTAATGACACAATACTAAAGTTTATTTTTTTAATAAAATATCAGTGACACATAAATAAAAACATTGTATTTTCAATTTCAAATCAAATAATCAGGATGAGCAACCAGAGCTTCACATTGGATCCGTGTTTAATAACAGAAACACACTGATGCAGGCTTTTCTAGGTGGACGCAGACTGACGGCTGACATGTGCACAGAAGTTGAAAACCTCGGTGAGAGCGTTTCTCCTCAGTGTCACACGTTGTTTGACCTGTGACCTAGTGTTCAATACGTCAGGCTGGACAACAGAAGCGCCTTCCACTGCTCTGTAGTCAGTGTTAGTACAACATGCTGCTATTCTGTCAGAGATGTCGACGATCGTGTATTTGAACGGGTCGTTGTGCTGTAACGCGATGTTGACTCTGGGGATTTTAATGAATCAAACCCTGGCTTTTCCCTTTTTAACTGGCTTGCTCCCACCTGCGGCCTAACGTTGTGCTGTTGTGGTTTCCTCTGGCGCAGGTGGACGTCATGTTCGCTGCTCAAACTCCAGTTGGTACCATTAACTTACAGTAACTGCTAAACCCAATTAATTCAGCTCTGGCTACGTCACAGGAACAGCAGCGTTGTGACGCTGCAGCCATTTATGTGCTTTACTTTATATGAGTGTACTTGAACTTATCACATAGCATAATGATAAGGAACCATAACATTATTTATATACCAACACAGTCCCACACAAACAGATCATTGTTCAAGCTCATTATACTTGTGGAGACCAGAGGGAGGCCTGAACCTAACAAAGCGTCGCCATAGCAACGCTTCCTGTCTGCAGCCAGTGTTGTGGACTTGACTGCGTGACGTGTTCATTCTGCCGGAGAAACCGAGGCCGTGGACAACGATAGATTTACACGACTGTCAACTCTCAGGCCTCCCTTAAAACCTCTGACCCGTCCAGAACCAAATATGTCAACTTATTGCAGGTTAATGTCACTTTAAATGTTAACTTTAAACCTGAAAAACCAGCATCTATGACCTGGTTCCTCTCAGAGTCCGAGCTTTAGTCAAATCAAGTCACTGACTTGACAAAGCTACATAGATAAAGTAACTTAAGATCTTCCTAAACACAAATAGGTTGAACTGAACAGAAAATCTAAGTAAATGCACATTTTTAGCAGAGCTTGAAATTATCCTACCTCTTTCTGTCGCTGTTTGTTGTGTCTAAGGTTTTTTAGAATGTTTGCTGTCAACATACATGTTGCTATGGGCCAGGATTTACATGCTGAATAAGGCTGAATGGCCAGAGTCTGCACAGGCTGAAATGAACATGGTCAGAGCTGCAGAAGCTGCTTTAAATTGACACGTGGCCCAAATAAACCCCTGCAGGGACGTCTCCTCACTCTGCATCGTCCCATCAGCAGCTGTCTGTTACAGATGCAGCGTCATTGGAATGGAAATATTTACAGATGTGTCCATGAAACATGTTTGAGTTGAAGGTAAATGCAGCTTCATTAAATGTTTCACTAAAAGCTTCATAGTAATATTTTTCAGAGGCTTGATTCTATTACTGTGTCCTATGATATTTGACAATTCACATTTAACCAAATCAAGCAGTAATAAACATAATGATCCCTGTAAAACACACTGAAGCATCCAAAGCTGGTTTCAGTGAAGTAGATTCAATCTGATAAACCTCACTGACCTGAACTAAGCAGCTAAAGTAAATTAACATCTTCCTAAACACAATTAGGTTGAACTGAACAGAAAATCAAAGTAAATGCACATTTTTAGCAGAGCTTGAAAAAATCCTACCTCTGTCTGTGGATGTTTGTTGTGTCTAAGGTTTTTTAGAATGTTTGCTGTCAACATACATGTTGCTATGGGCCAGGATTAACACGTGAGGCTGAATGGCCAGAGTCTGCACAGGCTGAAATGAACATGGTCAGAGCTGCAGAAGCTGCTTTAAATTGACACGTGGCCCAAATAAACCCCTGCAGGGACGTCTCCTCACTCTGCATCGTCCCATCAGCAGCTATCTGTTACAGATGCAGCGTCATTGGAATGGAAATATTTACAGATGTGTCCATGAAACATGTTTGAGTTGAAGGTAAATGCAGCTTAATTAAATGTTTCACTAAAAACTTCAAAGTAATATTTTTCAGAGGCTTGATTCTATTACTGTGTCCTATGATATTTGACAATTCACATTTAACCAAATCAAGCAGTAATAAACATAATGATCCCTGTAAAACACACTGAAGCATCCAACGCTGGTTTCAGTGAAATAGATTCAATCTAATAAACCTCACTGACCAGAACTAAGCAGCTAAAGTAAATTAAGATCTTTCTAAACGCAATTAGGTTGAACTGAACAGAAAATCGAAGTAAATGCACATTTTTAGCAGAGCTTCAAATAATCCTACCTCTTTCTGTGGCTGTTTGTTGAGTCTAAGGTTTTTTAGAATGTTTGCTGTCAACATACATGTTGCTATGGGCCAGGATTAACACGTGAGGCTGAATGGCCAGAGTCTGCACAGGCTGAAATGAACATGGTCAGAGCTGCAGAAGCTGCTTTAAATTGACACGTGGCCCAAATAAACCCCTGCAGGGACGTCTCCTCACTCTGCATTGTCCCATCAGCAGCTATCTGTTACAGATGCAGCGTCATTGGAATGGAAATATTTACAGATGTGTCCATTAAACATGTTTGAGTTGAAGGTAAATGCAGCTTAATTAAATGTTTCACTAAAAACTTCAAAGTAATATTTTTCAGAGGCTTGATTCTATTACTGTGTCCTATGATATTTGACAATTCACATTTAACCAAATCAAGCAGTAATAAACATAATGATCCCTGTAAAACACACTGAAGAATCCAACGCAGATTCAATCTAATAAACCTCACTGACCAGAACTAAGCAGCTAAAGTAAATTAAGATCTTTCTAAACGCAATTAGGTTGAACTGAACAGAAAATCGAAGTAAATGCACATTTTTAGCAGAGCTTTAAATAATCCTACCTCTTTCTGTGGCTGTTTGTTGAGTCTAAGGTTTTTTAGAATGTTTGCTGTCAACATACATGTTGCTATGGTGCCAGGATTAACACGTGAGGCTGATTGGCCTTCTAAGGTCTGTGTGGCGTCTGCAGCCGTGTCCCAAGCTGCAGGTTCAGCATCACTGGCTGTGAGTAAACCTATTGGGCTGGTTCCTCCATCTGAGAAGCACAAGTCAATGCTTATTTGTGACTGGGAGGATGTGCTGCTCTTTGATGGTAGCGCTTGTACAGCGGCCTGTTGAAACACGTGGCCCAGAAACGAGCATGAAATCACTTGTTTTTATGCTTTTCTGTCTTTGACTATATTTTTTTCCAACGTTTCAATGGCCACTGGAACAACAAATAATGTCTAGCCCATTATCAAAGAGTCTGCTTTTTAATTTCTGTTGCTGTGTTTGGTTTCATGGCCCCACAGGTAAGATAAGATAAGATAATCCTTTATTGATCCCACATTTGGGAAATGTAATTATTACAGCAGCTCCCAGGGATTACAAAGCATAGGTGGTGCAACGGTGCAAAAAGATGACATCTGCAAAAATATACAAAGAGCCTGTTTTCTTACAGGTAGAAACGCCTGTAAACGGACTAAACTTCAGGTTCCAGTTGTTTAGATTTAGCCTCTAGATGGAGACATTCTTCAGTAATGAAGGAAAGGAAATGAAACAGTGGAGCAGGCAAAGCTCCAGGGTTGGTTACTAACATCTGCTTTAATTTACAAACTACCAACAACGATGGGGGGTTAAAATTATATACCAGCATATTAATTCATGTAAAAAGCATGAAGTAGCTAAATATATCAGAAAAATCTACCACCAAGATATGATTAGTCTGCTACTGTGCCTAGAGGCTGAACACAAGCTACGCACTCAAGTGAAAGTGCCACGTGAAATATTTAAGTGCAGTTGAAGTACAAGGCTGTTGTTGTGAGCTGGTGTTGGTGAACATTGCTGCCCATAGGTGTCCTCATTGGTGCTTAAAGGATGAGGCTGAGGCTGGTGAAGCCATGACTGGTGTAGTATTCAGTTCTCAAAGGTCCACATTATGCCATTCTGTTATTTCCTGACATGATGATGAAACTGCAGCTAAATTCCAAGCTGAACATGTACAGTCATGGCCAAAAGTACTTGCACCCTTGCGATTGTGTCAGAAAATGCAACACTTCTCTCAGAAAATTGTTCCACTTGCAAATTGTTTGTTTTTTATGTCTTTATTGTCTCCGTTCGCACTGGAACAACACAAAAAACAAACAAACAAACAAAGAAATCTGAAAATGAATGGCTTCCTGTAACACTCTTCTTTTGCAAACTGCTCCAGGTGGTTCAGATTTGAAGGAGGCCTCCTCCCACCTGCTGTTGTGAGATCTCTCCACAGGTTCTGTGGGAGTCAGATCTGGACTCATTGCTGCCGTTTCAGAACTCCAGCGCTTTGTTTGGAGCCATTTCTGGTGCTTGTTGAAGTGGGTCTGGGGTCATTGTCCTGCTGGACGACCCAGGACTTCTGGTGGAGACGCAGCTTTCTGACACTGGCCACGACGCTGGGCCCCAAAATTCTTTGTTCATCGTCAGATTTCATGACAGCGTTCACACAGTCAAGGCCTCCAGTGGCAGAAGCAGCACAGCAACCCCAGAACATCTTTGAGCCTCCACCACGTGTGACTGCAGGGACTGTGTTCTTTTCTTTGAAGGCCTCATTTCTTCTTCTGTAAACATGCCATGATGTCCTTTACCAGAAAGCTCTGCTTTTGTCTCATCTGTCCACAGCACGTTCTCCCAGAAGGACTGTGGTTTTGTCAAACTGCAGTCTTGCTTTTTCTGCCTTTGTGTCAGCAGTGGTGCCTCCTGGGCTGAGCTGACACTGTTGTGCCCTGTGTCTGCAGATCAGCTTGGATTTGTTTGGAGGTTAATGGGATTCTTTATCCACCATTCCAACAATCCTTCATTGTAATTTTTCATTCATTTTGCCCTTCCGTCGACGTCCAGGGAGGTTCGCTACAGAGCCACGGGCTGTAAAACGTCTGGATGATGTTGGAACATTCAGATCTCTGCCGATGGACTTGTAGCCTTGACATTGTCCATGTTTTTCCCCAGACAGCTCTTTACACTTGTTTCTTTTCTCCATGCTCAGGGTGACACACAACACAAACTGGTTGCATATATTGTCCACACAAGTATTGCGTGTTCTGACAGAATTGCAAGGGTGCTGATATTTTTGGCCATGACTATTTAGTAGCTTTGTGCTAAGTCGTTTCCTACTGACAAACCTCCACCAGCAAGAGATTCAATAAATTGCATCTTAACGCGTTCCCTCAGCAACTCAAAAGTTTTTTGGAGAGAGAAAGACTAACGACCAGCTTTGCTTCATTGCGCCACAACTACACCTACAACTACAACTACACACCTTTCATACTTGATATCACATATATTATTTTGTTTGATTTTACTTTCCAACAAAGGCTGCAATGCCTTGTTTTTTTGGACAGATGCTGGAGGGTAAGTGTCTGAATTTATTGACCCGAACTGTTTGTTTGACTTTGTGCATTGAGAAATTTTGATGTTTTTACTAATATGTCTAATCAAATGTATCTTGATCTATTTTGAACAGGTTTGTTTGTTTGCGTTTTAATATGTTACTAGATAAATAAAAGTGGGCTGTCTGCTAAACTTTATTATTGAGGAAGCCCTGAGAGAAGAAACCAGGTGAAATCAAAGGTTTTCAGTCAGTTATTGTTTGCGTTTTAATATGTTACTACGAATGTTAATCTATATTTCTGTGTTATGAAATCATGTAAAACAAATATCCAGTCTAAGATGGTTTGACGCTTAATCATCGTGCGTCTGCTCATTGTCAACAGGCAGACGGTGGACTTCAGCATCTTCGCGGCTCCCACAGCGGTTTGTCTGGAAGTAAGGAGGCCGTGAACGCACCATCACACGTGTCACACTGGAGTCAAAGTGCAGCTAACGGCTAGCGGCTAATGTGGCTAGCGCTAGCTTGTGTATTAGCGTAGCTCAGAAAGGCATCAGCGTAGATGGCCCCCATCTTAGTCTGGACCGGTTACGTTTTGGTCCCGTACGGAAAGTTACATCTTGGCTCCGGAACCGAGAAGGCGGTGAAATCCGGTATTTTATGTAACTGACGGCTGAACAGAGCAAAGGACCGAGTTAGCTTCTGCTATTTGTACAGCCCGGACTAGCGTTAGCAAACATGTTGTACTGTGCTATGCTAATTCTTTTAATATAATAACGTAATAATATATATATAATATTTTATCAAAAACCTCGTGTAAGAAAAGCAGGTTTTCGCTCCCTCTAGACATTTTCAAAGAGAGAGAGTTTATTGTCGCTTTACTTTGCATCTTATCAGACTCGTAGTTCAAATAGCAAATCATTAGTAAAACGTGACTTTTCCAAATGCAGTTGATTAAGTTCTGCCATTAAACAGTATAGGAGACGTTTTCCAGGTGTGAGTCCACAAGGACATAGATTCAAAGTTCCAGGGGCTAAAGCTGGAATATGTGTATTATATATGTATTTGTTGTGTTGAACTGAGTTTCTGTGTTTGGAACAGACACCACACAGTTGTCTCCTGCTGCAGCACCGGCCTCCTCAGAGCACACGTATGTTTAATGTTCCACATGATATTGTTGTTGTTTATTATTGATGACTTCATTGCTGTAGCATTAGTAGAGTAACGTGTGTGTCTCTGTCTCTTCCACCTTCAGGCCTCTCTCCCCATATGAGCGGTTTGTCGCGGGTACGTCATCGAGTGTCACATACACCTGATGACTCCACGCGTGTTCTGTGCGTGAGGTTATAGTTTATTGTGAGTCTTCATCTGTGGAAAAGGACACGTGATGTTTGTCATGTTTCAGGTTACCCAACCTCGGCGATACCTGCTTCGTGAACGCTGCCGTCCAGTTCCTCCTGTGGCTGAAGCCTTTCATGGAGGAGTTCAGTGTTCAGGTTGAGGTTGCCAGCACCAGCTCCACCATGAGGTACAGCAGCTGGTCCGCAGCGTAGCACAGACGTTGGTTTGTCCACTAACGTTACCAGTCAGCATGAGGACCATCCTAATTTCTTCACCTGCTCTTTCCAGGTTGTTTGGCGAACTTGTCCGTCTTGGCTTCTCAAATGACATCGATGAGAAGACAGAGGTCCTGGAAGCCCTGAAGCACACGGTTGCGCAGTACGAGCCGACCTTTGCCAAGGACGGACCAAATGTTGGTGCACGTCTTGTTTGTGCTACAGAGCAGACAGTGATGTACAGAATGTTTTTGTAGTGAAAACTCCTCTGTCTAAAACGCCGTTTCTTTGCAGGACTGCTTTTTGTTGGTCATGTCGGTGCTGGACATGCTGCAGTTGGTTTCCCTTGATCTGCAGAGAGCAGCCAACGCTCTTGGGCTCTCGTACGCATGTCCTGTCGCTGCTCACATCTCTGTTGAGGTCTTGAGCACCGTGACTTGCAGTCGGTATGAACTCTTTATAGTCTCATAGTGATGTGGACATGTACTAGTTGAACCTATGAATAAGATATATTATAACTTTGAGCTGTCATGTTATTGTGCAGGTGTGGGCAGCAGCTACCGACTCACCACGACTGCAAGAGCTTTTTCCTGGACCCCACGTGGAGTCCAGGAGGGTCAGTCCAGCAGTGTCTGGACGACTACCTGACAGTACGCCTCAGCCCCAACACTCAGCAAAGATAGAAACCAAAGCTGTTTGTGCGTTTGATCAATTGTAAGATTTCAACTAAAAGCTTCTTCTCCCGTGTTTCCAGTGCTTAAACAAGTGCAGCTGTGGAAATGAGGAGTCAGTGGAGCAGTGGTCGTTGTTGACCCTGCCAAAGTGAGTAACATCCTATTTCTCATCCCAAATGTCTAGAGACCTCATCGCAGCAGCTTCTTCCACTTGACTTCCTTTTTGAGTGAGGGATTTGACCACCTCTCCTCCATCTCTTTGGGTCCACAGTGTCTTGATCCTGGAACTCAGACGCACCGAGTTCAATGGCAACAAGATGGTGAAAGTGAGGACGCCCATGGAGTTGTCACGTGAACTGATGATTTCCAGCAGCCATCTGGAGGTAGGGCAGAGCTTCAGTAAAGGCCCGGTTCATTACACAATGACGTGATAACAATGATTATAGTGAGACACTTAGAAAGTAAGTGGTAAAATACATTTGCTGGACTATTGAATGTGTAAATCTAATGGTTGTTTGTTAACTGTGTTATTTTCCAGACAGCTTGTTACTCGCTTGTCACCACTATCAGCCATTTAGGGCCTACAGCTGATTATGGTAAGTGTTTGTTTGTGTTACAGTCAACTGTGAGGTCAACTCAGGTTTTATGAATTCATAACCAAATGTTGTGTTTGTTCTCAGGTCATTCCAATTGTGAGATTGTGATTATGCTACAGCGACTACGACGTCTACGTGAAGCCGGGCTCCTTGAGAGAGAGAGACGCTTGTGTGCTGTATTATAAGAAACAAGGCTCGGCCGAAGCCTTGTTTCTCAGAAAACACACCTGTCGTGCTTCTCACGTGACTTGTCAGATGTTGAGCACCAGGTCCTGCTATCGGTAAGAATTCAGTGAGAAATATTTGCCTCATTACAATGTGGTGCAGATGTAACAATTAAAGCTGTGAATGAATGATTATTATTATTGCTGTGTCTTTAACCTGTCATGTTGTTTGGGGCTATGGGATGCAGTCCATGACGAATAACAACTGCTCCAGCTGTTTGACTACAAAAAGATGCTAAGGACCAGAAGAGTCAAATACAGTCAAACCACCATCCTGTGGCAGAGTCTGGGTATCTGGTGGTGAGAACCAATAGGGACTTGTGGCCAGTAACCAGTGAAGAAACCATCACTGCCCAGGCCTTAGGGTGAGACTGTAAATAACGTTGATTGTGTACCAGCGAGTGGACGCCGGTTTGGTGGTCACACGTCATCGGAGCACTGGTCACTGTAGCTTCATTCCCAGTGAGTAACGTCCCATTTCTCGTCTTAAATGTCCAAAATCCACATCACAGCAGCTTCTTCCACTTCACTTCCTTATTGAATTAGTGATCTGACCAGCTCTCCTTCATTTCTTTGTGTCCACAGTGTTTTGATCCTCTGACTCGTCAGGTTCATTGTCACAACAACAAGACAATGACAGTGAGGATCCTCGCCAAGCCGTCAAGGGCGGAAACTAAACTCCAGCAGCCGTCAGAAGGTAAGAATGAGCTTCAGTAAAGAAAAGGTCCAGTTCGTTATACAACTACCTGAGGACAATAGTTATTGTGAAACAGTCAGAAAGTATCTGGTAAAATCCATTTGCTGTGATATTGAACGTGTAGATCTAATTGTTGTTGGTTAATTGTGCTTTTTTCCAGACAATGACTCGTTACCTGCTGGTCACCACTATTCACAGGTCACCATTTGTGGCCTACAGCTTCCTCCAGTCTTTTCCTAACGGCTGTTAAGGCGTCACTGGTGGGGATGCTGGTGAAGAGTGATGTAACATTGAAGGAAACCACGGTTTCATCCATTTCCAGTTTCAGTCCTCTGACCTTGGCTTGTTGTGAATTGATGGTCTGTGTGTCCCACCAGAGGCGTCAGGACGGTGGCCAAGTGTTTGGCAATGTTATATGTGACCGAGTTGATGCTGCTGATTATGGGTCTGAGCGGGGCTCCCTCTTTGTGGATCTTAGGAAGTCCATAAATGCAGGGAGTGGCCTCTCCAGGATGCAGGCGGTGGTATGTCATCCTGTCGATGGTCTGGTCCGTTTCCAGCTCTTTGAGATGAGCTGTGATTTTTCTTTTGTAGCTGCTGGTGGGGTCTCTTTTCAGCTTCTCGTAAGTGTGTTGGTCCTCTAACAGTGAGCTGACTTTTTGATGGTAGTCTGCTGTGTTCATGTTCAGTAGGACAGTGCACCTTCCTTTGTCCGCAGGCAATGTGGTGATGGTTTGGTGCCTGCTGAGGGCTGTGAGCGCACTCCTCTCCTGCCTGGTGAGGTTGGGTTGTGGTGGCTGTGCACTGGCCAGGGCAGCAGAGACTTTGAGCCGTAGTTGTTCAGCTTCTGACGATGGTAAGTTGTTTTTCCGAATGGCAGATTCTGTGGCTGTGATCAAATCCACGACAGGAACCTCCTTGGGTGTGATAGCAAAGTTAAGGCCTTTAGCCAGAAAAGGGAAAGTTCCCTGTCAGAGAGGTTCTTTAACCACTTGTCTTTTGAGACAGTGTCAGAAGTGACAGAAGTCCAGTCGACAATGAATATTATTATTACATTTAACATTCCTGTCATTTTGCAGATGTGGGATGCAGTCGCTGACATGTTACGACTGCACCAGGTGTTTGCTGGACCTGGTTCCTGGAGGTTCAGTGCAGAAGTGTCTGAAGGTGAACCTGAAAGTACGACTAAGCCCCAACACTCAGCAAACCTAGAAAGCAAAGGTGTTTGTGTGTCATGTGTCCAACGATTTCCACTAACACTTGCTTCTTTTGTTTCCTTCTGCAGGAGTATCAGTGCGTCCAAGGATGCAGGTGCACGTCACACGTCATCGCAGCACTGGTCCCTCTAGTCGCAGCCAAAGTGAGTAACGTCCCATTTCTCGTCATTAATGTCCAAAATCCACATCACAGCAGCTTCTTCCACTTCACTTGCTTATTGAATCAGTGATCTGACCAGTTCTCCTCCATTTCTATGTGTCCACAGTGTTTTGATCGTCTGACTCGTCAGGTTCATTGTCACAACAACAAGACAATGACAGTTGTCTAAGAGAAGCTCAGGTCTGTTGATTTGGATAAGAGCCTCAGACCGATCCTGACATGTCAAACCACATTTCCAGGATCCACATTCTAGTTGTGGTTGTTGTTGTCGTCTTCGGGTGAGTCCTTTATTTGTAATATCCAGACATGTGCACCTGTACAACACTATTCAATTCATTTCTATTTTATTTATATAGCGCCAGTTCACGACAGCAGTTTTCTGAAGGCCCTTTACAAGAACTTGACACAACTAAACCTGACAAATCCCACATGGAGCGTTTTAATCTGAAGGAGCATCAGGAGCCATGAGGTCTTTAAGATGAGATGGAGCTTTATTATGAAGAGCTTTGTAGGTGAGGAGAAGAATTTTGAATCCTATCCTAGATTTGACAGGACAGAGAAGCTAATGTAGGAGAAATGTGATGTCTCTTCCTAAGTCCAGTCAGACTCTGGCTGCAGCATTTTGAATCAACTGGAGGCTTTTTAGAGAGTTATTGGGACAAACTATGAGCAGGGAGTTACAGTCGTCCAGCCTAGAGGTAACAAATGCATGGATTCACTTTTCAGCATCACTCTGTGAGAGGATGCTCCTAATTTGAGCAATATTCCTAAAGTGGAAGTAAGTAGTTCTAGAGATTTCTTTAATATATGATGTAAAGGACAGATCTTGGTCCAAATGACACCAAGGTTCCTACAGTAGAACCTGAAGCTAACGTTGTGTCATCCAGAGTAATAATCTGATTCAATAATGAGTCTGTGTGGTTTTTAGCACCAATTATAATAACCTCAGTTTGATCTGAGTTTAGTTGTAGGAAGTTATGGGACATCCAGGATTTGATATCATTTAAACAAGTTAGAAGTTTGACTAATTGTTTTGTTTCCTCTGGTTTCATGGACAAATATAGCAGGAAAATGTATGTGTTTCCTAATAATTTTAGAGAGAGGAGACTGTAAAGACCTTTTCATAACGTCCAGATGAACATGAAACAGGAAGAGGAAGAAGTGACTCCAGCTCTGCTCAAACTGATGCTGCAGTAACTGGAGCATCATGTCTAAACGCATGCTGGCTCTGCCACACAGCAGGTCCTGGACCCGCAGAGAGTCACATGTGCTGTCTGTAGGATAGTGGTTTTAGTTTGTGGACCTTTGACTACGACCTGTGTTGATGTGATCTCTGCTCTTTTCCAGAGTAAAGTATGATCAGCCAAGCGCACAGAAAGGGTGAGCTGAGCAATAATAACATCCAGCTTATGGAATGTGAGGAAAAGCTTTAAAGACGATGTGATTTCAGGTTGTAAACACATTTAATAGAAGCGTTGGGCTTCTTCTGTTCTATTGTTTTTATGACTCCATCTAATTCCTGTTTAGTTGAGACGTCACTTTGTGCTTTGTCAGACGTCACGTTGTTTATTGGCTGAACCAGCCTTTCAGCATTTGAAACGTTCAGATGTTGCTACTGTTCAAGCTCACGCTCTCAGGACGTTCTTTACTCTCCCAGACGCACTGACGTGAACCCAGTGACCAACTGGAATGTTCCCCTGGTTTGGGAGGGAACCTTTGATCCTGTGGTTATTGACGCCATCTATCAGAAAATGGAGCCACGCATTGCTGTGGTGGTGTTTGCTGTTGGCAAGTATGTGCACAGGCACCAACCATATGATGCTTTTCCATGTGTCATAAACTAATAATTCATTCTTTCATGTGGACAGATACACCCGTTTCCTGAGGGCCTTCCTGGAGTCAGTGAAAAGCACTTTTTAGTTGACTTCAGGGTCACGTACTACATCTACACAGACCATGAGAGAGATGAAGTGGGTCACAGTCACCATCCACAAGCAGGTAAACGCTGCTGAACGGGGCCTGACGCCAAGTCTGACACATCTGAGTGGTTCCTGCTAGAAAACCTTGGTCTCTTTTAACAAGCAGAACAGGTCATGACTTACTAATGGAATAAGTTAAATGTAAAAATGCTAATTGTTGTCTTTTATTTATATCGTTAATCAAATCTCTCTGTGTTGCTCTTATTCCTTCGACATCGACAGGGTCTTCCACATCCACAAGCTGTCAGGCCGCCTCTGCCTCTTGGAGGACGGTCCCGCCTCGTCACCTCCTTCCCTGCTTCTCTTTGTGGGGGAACCACGCCCACAAGAGACCGCAGCCCTATGGTCGTCCTCCTCCTCGAAGCTTTCAATGGAGCCAAACGTGCTGGCTCCATCATCGTTATAGTCGATGGTAGAAAGCTCCTCAGGAGGAGGACTGTCCATCAGGGCAGCTGCAGGGTAGAGGTCCCTGAAAGCAGAAAGAGAGGGGCCAACGTTAGCAACAAGGGGACACGGGACGGAAGAAATGTTCTGGAGCCCGAGCAGGGTCAGGAGGAACAAAGGGAGGAATAGGAACAAGACGAGGGATAGGAGCAGGAGGAACAACACGAGAAATAGGAGCAGGACGAACAACACGAGGGATAGGAGCAGGACGAACAACACGAGGGATAGGAGCAGGAGGAACAACACGAGGGATAGGAGCAGGACGAACAAAGGGAGGGATGAAGGGGTGAGGGACAGGACGAGCAAAGGGTGGGATGAAGGGGTGAGGGACAGGACGAGCAAAGGGAGGGATGAAGGGGTGAGGGACAGGACGAGCAAAGGGTGGGATGAAGGGGTGAGGGACAGGACGAGCAAAGGGAGGGACGAAGGGGTGAGGGACAGGACGAGCAAAGGGAGGGACGAAGGGGTGAGGGACAGGAGGAGGAAAGTGAAAGGGAGCGAAGGGAGGAATGGGAGGAGCCTGCTCTCTCCTGTCCATTCCAATGTGTGGTGCACGGAAACCCTGAGGTGGAGGATGGAGATGGGCTGCTCCACCACCAGCCTGCAGCACGTCGTCCATCCACACGTCCCCCTCCCGCTCATCAGGGGGCGGAGTCCACCAGCCACCTGGGGAGAAATGTGACAGAGCAAACGTCATATTCTGCACAGACAAGAGGCAGGAAAGCATGAAAAGCACATTTACATCCCTACCACCCACTAACTGTCAACACCGCAGGAACTGAACCTCATGCAACAGCATGTAACACGTTCCCACTTCACAGTAAAGTTCTGTGTCCCAACAGACTTTGCAGCAGAAGGGACGAAGCTGAGCGCTTTGAAAAAAGGGGTTGGTTGGATTCTTTCAGCAAACTTTGTAGTTAGCCGGGAGAATAATCCGCAGGCGTAGATTAATCCAAAAATTGATGTTGGTTTCTGTCCAAAAGCTGGCAATTAGCAATTAGCAGTTAGCTGTTAGCACTTAACAGACTTTGCAAGGGGTCAAAGGCCCAGATGCAAAGGGGCCGTTTCAGAGGCCTCAGCGGCTTTTATATTTTATGTGACGTCACGTTCTGTGACGCACGTCATGGAGGACTTCAATTCAAAACACGACCTGGACACATGGACACACGCAGCGTGAGAGCGTCAGTTAAATGGAGCCAGTGAAGGATCAGAGGAGTCATAGCACCGACGGTAAAGCGCCACTAGGTGGCGGAGTGGAGACCAAAGCTTCTGGATCACACAACGACGGACAACGAGTAGGAAACATAGAAGCACTGACGTCATCCTTAGGCCGGAAACACCCTGACACACATCTGGTCTCATTACTCACCTTCTGGTTGAACTGCAGCTCAGAAAAACAGACACAACTCACTCAGACTTAAAGACGGAAACTTTATTAGTCAGTCAAGGATGGACAAAAAACAAACTGAATAAACACATGATTATACTACATCAGGTTCAACTTGTATGTACATATAGAAATAATTATTTATACATGTTTTCTTATTCTTATCTCCTCAGAATTAACTAAATATTTATCTCATCTATGAAATGTTTCTCCCAGTGTGATTATATCTCCTTGCATGTATAAGCACTCACCTCTTTCCCTCTATCAAATAAACTGACACTAGATTTTCATTACATCTGCTTCTTGTGGCATTTTTGATTGTGGTTTTCTAATGTAAAACATGTGCTGAGGCTCCAACAGGTTGGGAAACACTGTGTTAGGCTGACATTCATTTCAACCAATAGACACTTAACTCAGGAGCTGAACCAGAAAAGCTGGAGGTGGTGTCGTCACTGAGGAGACTTGACTTCAGAGTCAGAGTGTTCACACAGCAGTGACCCGTGGTTTTGTGCTTTAAGCTGCAGATCAAACGTGGACAGTGAGCGTTTGACAGAATTTTACAGCTGACAGCCTCATACACTTTGACTTTCATGCTGCTCTCAAGCTCATTTCTCAACAACTCAGGCAACAGGACTCTGTTCAGAAACACCCTCCACTATACACACAGGCAGGTCAACAGTATGTCCAGCTACGCTGCCACAGCAACTCACTATTATGTACTGAACAGATTTAAAGCTTAACTCAGTCCAATATCTATAGAAGACACAACATGAATCTACTTCCTCTACACATCAACATGGACACATGACGTCTATGAAAAACATTAGTCACTAATAATGAAACCAGTGGTGAACTATAGTTACAATAAACTGAAAGAACAACCAATGATCAGCTGTAACAAAACAAACATGAAACTAATAAAAGCCACAAATAAAATAGCACAGATGCATTTTGTTAGTCCTGCTATTTGCACCATGATCAGCAAAAGCTGCTCCCATCTCATCCAGCTCAGACCTGGCCTCCGTTCAGTCCAAGTCAGCAAGTAGGAGACACTGGTCACTACATTTCCACCACAAGCCTCTAAAGCAAAGCTTCAAATAAGACATGAACAACTAAATGGACGCCTCTCTGTCATGAAACCTCCACTGAGCAGGTTTCTCAGCATGAAGCAGACATTTTTCTACAAGCAGGATGGAGCAGCTTTAGCAGAAATGCAGCAACATGCTAGAGCCTCCGTGACACAAATGTTCTACATCACGTACTGAGTCATTTTAGAGAGTGGACCCTGTTGAGTACGCCTCCACCAACACACTGACTAATTACATAGATTTATAAAATCCTTTAAAAGCAAATTGTTCTCTACATGTATGACTCAAATATTCTCATGCAGGAAAAGACAATATTATAAAGAAATGTGTCTACTTGCTAGAAGCATCTTGTTGTACAGTAGACTACAAGCCAGGAAAACTTAAAGCTACATGTGAGCTTAGTGCCAAACAATCTAAAAGCACGGAGCAAGAATATTCACAGAAAAAAAAATATTCTCCACCTGAAGCCTCATGTGTGAGAGAAAACAAAGTGCAGGGTTGTCTTCCTCACTCAGATCAAAGCAAATGTAAGTATAACGAATACAAACTAAACAGTACAAACCAACAACCTGGTGATGAGCTCACTACGCTGAGCAGCACCACTAAGATAACAACAGGAAAACCTGTGTGAAGCAGTGAGTATGAGGATCTGAGCTGGTGATGAGCGTATGTTGGTGAGTGTTTCAGTCAGTGAGGGTGGAGTCATCCCACTCCAGCTGCTGCTGTCTGCTGGCCCCCTGCTGCTCTTCAGGCTCCCACCCTCCTCGTCTTCATCGCTCTCTGACTCAGCGCTGGTGATGTCATCTTCCTCCTCTTTGCTGCTGTGCTGGTCCTGGTACGTCTGTGTCAGAGAGGGAGAGAGAAGATGGGGTTGAGGAGAGCCCAAGCCCCACAGCATCAATGAAGTTGAACCTACTTCACATAAACCTATTATTCACTAAGCAGCGATGTGATGTGAAGCAACTGAATCGTGTGGTTTGTGTTACGACAGACTGCTGCACATGCAGCTGCTGCTTCGTTGCAACTAGCTGTCAAACAACAAAACGTCCTGGAAAACTAATCAGGACTCTATTAGAAAAGCACCAACAGTGGAGCTGCACCAAACACGTTATTAGTTGGTTGCACATAAAATAGTCACATTCTTTTCCTTGCAAGTGCAAGAAACTCTGCAAAGCCTCTGTTCACATCCCCACAGACCTGCTACTCATCAAAACGCTGAGAAAACTAGGCCACAGTCACAACATCTACTAAAACTATTAGCAGGCTGTCAAGGCTGGAGACCTGACAGAACTGTTGAGAAGGTGAATTGGTTCACGGTTTCTCACTGGCCAAAAAGTGTTGTGTGTTGATCTACCTCCATGGGGTTGACAGTGATGGTGAGGGCGGAGTCATCCCAGTCCACCTCGTTCCTCTTGCCGTTCTCCTGGTCTCTCATGCTGCTGGTGTGGAAACCACCCAGGATTATCACAAACACCAGGAGGCTCACACATCCCACAGCGACAATAGTGGGAACCACTGAGTGGGAAAAACACCCAAACACACACAATTACAGGGTGGATGTCAGAAGTGTTTGCACGTGGGAATATTCACACATAAAATCAATGCAGCTTTTCCACAGACAAACGCTGACTCTAGCTGTAGATGTGCTTCTTCCTTTAACTAGGTTTGCCTTCTCCTGCCATCCTGCTATGCTTTGCCACATATGAGCAGGGAAATGCTCCTGTTGTGTGGCCACAGGCTGAGACGCCTGAGAGCCTAGAAGATCACTGAGGCCAGGAAGTAACAGCTTGTGCTCAGAGACGTCACAGACAGCAGTCAAGTGGAATCCCTGAACCTGTGCCATTAAAACAGTGTTTATGTGAGTCCTACTTCTGGTTAATAGGCCAACAACCATCTGCACTAAGGTTGCCATAGCAACCGCGTTTAAACAGCAGATTACTGGTTAGTTAGAGTGTTTGGCGCAGATGAAGCCAAGAGGCTGATGGAGACATTTTTCCCAAAAGAACAATAATTTGTTCTTTGTGCCCGACTTAATAAAGGTAGAAGCTCTGAACAATCAAACTTCACACAGCACATATCAGCTGGGTCACATTAGTCCTAGTAATAAACATCATAATATTACTATATAAATATTTATTTCTCCATTTCCCAGCATTCTACATGTGCGGCTCACGCTTTCAGTACCTGAGGCCTGGTGATCGTTGTCATGGTTGAGTCCAGACAGATCCACAGACACATGGAGAACCGGGTTAATGAAGTTTGGCACCATGGCATCGTTGGCTCCACAGGGTTGGTTGTGTGGATGACATTCACCTAAAGAGGAAGAATAACGTTATAAACATGCAGCACAACTCTAAAACTCGCTTAGACTAGTTTCGTAGTGTTGTGAGGGGACACAAAGATGCTTCAGTAACAAAGGGCTTGACTTGTAGTCTGTGTTGTGGATGCGTCACCAATAGTCAGTCACACCTCGACCTTGAAGTCGTTGCTGATGTAGCGTCTGAGTTCAGAGCAGACCAGTCTGGATTTCCTGTCACATCGAGCTTCGGTGGCCAGTTGTTGTAACGGATAAGATGCAGGACCTGCTCATAGTTGTCCGTGGTTTTCACACCTGCAACATGGAGAGAACGGCTCACGTCCAAAACAACACATGTCACCAGTCACCAGTGAACCTAAATGAATGAATAAAACATGTCAGAGCACATTATTCTATTTATTGTTTTATTTCCCAGTGTCTTCCTTTCCACATAACGCTGTTGTTACGTCGTCTCATTTCCTAGAACTAGGGCTGAAGGCCAGTGTGGATCCAAGGCCCAGGTTAGGCCACGCTGCTGCAGCTGGGACATGTCCACCTCCAGGCCCTCGTGCTCCCAAATGAAAAACTCTAACTGCATGTTCAAGCCTAACAGATGTCACAGCTGCTCAACTGACCCCTCCCCTAAAGCAGTAAACAACTTATCTCCTTCCTCTCCCTCCCTCTCACTGTCTGTCTGTCTGCATCTGGACACGACTGCATTTGTGCACCAGCATGAACAGAACATTTCCTGTATCTGTGGAACCATTAAGGGTCTAAAGTTCTACAATGTTGCCTCTGTTTACCTCAAACCCTCACTGAATGTCTATTAGCCAGAACCAACACGTCAGGCTGCTGCTGGTGGACAGATGAGGTCACATTACATTATAACTGCTTTTCTGCTACATCCTTGAGGTGGTGGAGACGTGAAGGTGCCTGATGCCAGGGGTTGGGAACTGGTGCGAGTTCAAGTAGGAGATGTGCTGATGACCTCGTCAAAGGCATCAACGTCATCACCCTCGACTGTCAGAGAGGCTGGAGTCGAACAAAACCTGAGAGAACAGAGACGACATTACACACAAACCACACATTTATCATTGACTTCCTCTAGTTCAGGATTTTAGCTTTATTTTCAGTATTGTCCAACATTTTCAGCCTTCAAAAACTTTTAAGATCATACTTGTAACTTTGTGTGCATGATGTCTTTCTCCACCTTGACTAGTGAAGACAAGAGAAACATGGATGAGCCGTAGACACATGCAGCACCTGCATTAACAGGGTGAAAAATAATAAGAGAAGAAAGAACATTGTGTGAGATGATGAAATTAATCCTCCACAAGTACAGCGATAAAAGGTGTGTAATATATACTATTATACGAAACTATCATGTAATTTAATTACATTATTTTCATATAGCTATTTATAGTATAGGGCAGCACGGTGGTGTGGTGGTTAACACTCAAGGTCACAGAATCCACACAGTGTGTGTGTCCTGCAGGTCTGACACCAAGGTCGATTCATAAACTCTGCAGCCAGGTCAGAGTTTTGTGCTCATCATGTGTCTACTTCTGTTCTGCTTGTGTATCCATAACGGTCCCGCTGCTGAGTGAATACAATCTATAGATGGAGGATGACAACACTAATCAGCAAAACCCACAACATCTCATTCATTCTGCATCATGTTGCAAACTGAAAAATGAATCTTTCAGCATCTAGAATGTTTCAGAATCATTGTAGCCAAAGTGGTGGGAGGACGCTGTTAACATGGAGGAGCACTGTGGACACATGGACATTACTGAGGGGTAGAGTAAGCAGAGCAACCTGAGGTGAACTCAGAGACAAGAAGGAAGGTTGAGGATCTGCAGGAGAGACTCACGTGCTGCACACAAGGTCACAGGTAAGAGCAAGAGTTAACGTGGCACCGACCAACAACAACACTGCACTTTGTATTCTACAGAAGAGAGAACAGATCATAAGGTGACAGCAGAGAATCTGTTTAGTCATTAACAACATTCTCCCCAAACTTTGCTGAAACTCTGCTGACTGTTGGAGTCTGGGGCTTAAAGGCCGTCCCGTCCATAAACAGAGACTCTGTGGAGAACTGCACACTCAGCACATCATGACTGATGGTTGGAGGAGTCTCAAGAGTTGAGAGTTCACACCTACTCACATAACGCGTCTTTACAGGAGTGAAGGGAAGTGGGAGGATAAATGTGTGGTCTCTGGCCAACTATCCTCAGACTGAAGAAGCTTCCTGATAGACGCAGAAACGTTTCTCCTCTAAATGAAGTCCAGCTGACTCAACTTTGCAGCTTCACCTGGATGACTGAAGATGTAGTTCTCACTGAAGACAGGGAGGACGAAGCTGATTTCCAGGAGCTGGTGCTCAGTGTCCACCTGAAGTCAAGCTGTGTCTTCAGGGATCTCTCAGCTCGTCTCTGACCGTCTGGAAGCTCCTCTGGTCCACGATCAGACGACAGCAGCACTGGCCTTAAAGACACGCTGTCAGTTAAAAGGCCTCATTCTGTTCTATTCTATTCTTCTGTCTCCTCTGCTTCACTCAGTCTAGACACATCTGAGTTCTCTGTACCTGCTGTGGTCCCAGATCCAGGCCACGCCCTGCTACAGGTAGGTCCTGCAGGTGCTGATCATCTGGTTGGTGACCTTGAGCAGCAGCGAGGTCATCCTGTCTGAGGTGTTGTAGTACTGAGAGACGGTGTGGATCATCCTGATGCTGCTCATCAGGGCGGGAACGTGCTCCATCATGCTGGTCTGTCACAGAGGAGGGAAGGTCAGAGAGTCACCAACAGCCTCCGTCCACCTCAAACCAGCTCCAAGGACTCACGGTGGATTCTGACTGTTCTGTTAGATTAGAAGCAACAGGTTTGTCTGACTGTCACTGGTTTGAGTCCAGAGACAATTTAAAACTGTGTATTTTAGTGAGTGTATTTCTCCAGCGGTCTGACAAACTTGTCCAGTGTGTAGAGATACTTACAACAGTGACGTCTCTGTCCTGAAACGATCCAGCAGCCAGTTGGTGGAGACATGTAACATGTAAGTGGTGTGAAAGTAAATTCTTTCACCTTAACTTAAATTTGGAGTGGATTCAGAACCTGACCAGTTCTCTCCAGTTTGCTGGACTCTGGACCTGCCAGAGCAGAGTCCATTTCACATCAGGACGCTTCACTGTCTCCTGAAAAAGGTCAAGAACAGCTTTAGGGTTTCATTTCCAGAACAACAGACGCCACGAGGGCGAGGGTCTACCTGCTGAAAGGTGATCATGCATCACTTCCACTGCTCCAACTCCACTGATGGTCCAACATTATCGGCCTTCTCCCTCATCTGCTCGCTCTCCATCAGCACATGCTTGATCTGATTGGTCTGCACTGACACCAGATGCTCCACCAGCTCGCTGTGATTAGCTGAGATCACAGCAAAAAGGAATTCACCAGCTATGGATGGTCAGAGTGGGATCATCCACTGACAAGGCTGTAAGCGTAAGCCTGAGTCCATCTCAAGATGTAAACCAAACACAGACAGGGTTCTCCAACATGCAACTAGACTTAAACTAAATGCTGCAGCAACTGATCCTGGGACAGTGTGGTTGTCCGTTCTACGTGCAGAGGTGTAGCTCAGCTGACTGATGACATCAGGGAGGTCCACCTGCTGCAGCTGCAACTTTCTGTCCATGTTGGCTCTGGCTCTGAGTTCAGATGACTGATGAGCTGGTTCACTGAGGACAGGAAGGACTGGACGCGTCCTCCTGTGCAGGACCCCACGTCTGGACAGGCAGAGCTAACAAACAGCCACATCAGCTCACAAGCAAATGCAGCAGAGACAAACTAGTCTGACAAACTCACATGATCTGAATTCACACATGTGCTCTGAGAGAGTGTGGCAGGTGCAGAGGTTCACTCACTGCAGATAAAGCAATTTAATGAAACTGCATTTGTTCCTTATCAGAAAACACAGACACAGTGAACTAACTATGAGATGACCTGCTGCATGTAAATGAAGTTTAAGCTGATCCCCACTTCCACCTGCACCACGGCAGGAGAGAGGCCAAGAAAGCAAAGCTACTAAATACAGGAAGTAGCCAGTTGGACCAAACTATCAGCTTCCACATCATGGGGGCATTTTAACTTTGACTGGTTTAACTACTACATAAATATTCATTTATATTTTCATTATATGTATATATTAGTTTGACTTCTTATTGTGTGTGAGTTTTCTCTTTTTGCTTCTAACATGTCTGATGGCTCAGGTAGTGGGTCACAGAGGTCACACAGGGCAGATGGTGGTTTGTACCTGCTGAGACCTGAGGGCCGGTAACATGACCTGAGCCATCAGCATCTCCAGGCTGCTCAGGACGCCTCCGTCGCTGCAGAGGTTCACCTCCTGTAAACACAGTGAGCAAACAGGTTCAGCTCTGCATTATCTCCTACAAAGTTCACATTTTCTGACAGCTTTGATCAAGGTTGAGGTTCTGAGCTGCTGTATGTTAGTAAAGATGAGGATTTAACACCTGAACCTGTCCTAAACAGAGTCTACACGCGTTTCTCCAAAATGAGCCTGATTCCACCTCAGAAACGCTTCTCAGACAAAAATACTACAGCAAATCAACAAAAAATCAAATGTCGCAAGACATTTCCAGAATAAACAAGCAGCCTTTGCTCAAAAATATCCAGATGGAGATGAGAGAAAAAAAGCCGTTTCAGAACTGATGCGGAAGGTTGATCTGAGCAAAAATCATTTGGATGAAGTCTGCAAATTCAACTACATTTGCTAGTTTTGTGGCCGCTCGGGAAATAGTCGGCCACGGGAAGCCGTTCACAGACGGAGAATATATAAAAGAATCTTTCATTAAGATTTCAGACGGACTTTAAAAACAAGAGTGAAATTGTGCAAAAAATCAGGGAGATGCCGTCTCTGCAAAGACAGAACCATAAAAATGGCAGAAGACGTCACCAGACAGCAAATTAAAGACATCAATTCAGCTATGGCCTACTCAGTTGCCTGTGATGAGTCTGAAGACAAAGGTGATATTGAACAAATAGCACTGTTCTGCCGGTATGCAAACTCTGCTGGGCCACAGGAAGAACTGATTGAGTTGATACCACTAAAAGGCCAAACACGGGGGGAAGACATCTGTGAGGCTGTCTTGAACTGTTTAAGAGCCAAAGAAATCAACACCACTCACCTGGTGTCAGTGGCTACTGATGGGACCAAGTATGAAAGGAGCACATAACGGTTTTGCAGCTTTACTGCAGAAGTCGCTGGACAGAAAGCTGCTGACTTTTCACTGCATCCTGCACCAAGAGGCACTGTGTGCACAAACATTTCCTCCGGAATGCACAGAAGTAATGAATGTTGTCAACAAAATAATGGCAAAAGGTTTAAATCACCGTCAGTTCCGTTCGTTACTGGACGAGCTGGAAAGCACATATTCTGATCTCCTGCTGCACAACAGAGTCCGGTGGCTGAAACGCTTTGCTGCGTGTCTGGAAGAAGTGAAAACAGGTCCCTTTGTGTGGTGAAGGTTGCCGACCCCTGTATTAACCCCTAATAAATTTGAGTCTAATACACGTCAGTGATTGAATAAAAAACATAAAACCTGTAATCAGTTTAAGTCAGATTTTATTAAGATATTTTATGTAAAACCTCTGAATAATACTGTTGTGGGTGTTTGTTTTGAGGCGCTTCCACCCTGAGCAAGCAGTAGGAGACAGTGGAGAGGAAAAACTCCCTTTGAAGGAAGAAACCTCGGGCAGAACCAGGCTCAGGGTGGGCGGTGGTCTGCCTCGACCAGTGATGCTGAGGTTTTCTCACACACTACATAAAAAGAAACTTGTCTCTGTCAGTGGTTGCGTCAGTACCTGGTTTGGTCGGATCCAACACTGACGCTGGTTCATAGGAGTTGTCCCGTCTTGGTCCTCGGTGCAGTAGCCAGACAGCTTGCAGGGAATTCACCTGAGCAACTGGTCCTCATGGTGTTGCAGGGAGTTACGTTGTCACCGTTAGGTTTCCCTCCCTTTGCCACCAGAGACACTGTTGCACTCTACACATGTGTAGTGATGAAGTCCTTCGCTGGTGACTCCACGCTGCAGTGGAGATTCCCTCAACGTGTCTCCCACTGTGCTGGTCAACGCTGCCCCTAGAAGAACAAGAGTGTTACTGGTGATCATCTCAATCATGTTGATTAAGCAGGAGTAGAAATACTTACAAATGTCTCCACAAAGAAACGTGTTGCAGTTAAAAAGTAAATGTATCTATTAGGAACTATTAAAAACGCAGCTTCGTTAAATGTGTCTTTGCAAGTCAGTGAAGCTTTCATTCTAATACTATTCTGAGATTTCCTTAAATATATAAATCCTCTGAATAATACTGTTGTGGGTGTTTGTTTTGAGGTGCTTCCGCCCTGAGCAAGCACTAGGAGACAGTGGAGAGGAAAAACTCCCTTTGAAGGAAGAAACCTCGGGCAGAACCAGGCTCAGGGTGGGCGGTCGTCTGCCTCGACCGGTGATGCTGAGGTTTTCTCACACACTACATAAAAAGAAACTTGTCTCTGTCAGTGGTTGCGTCAGTACCTGGTTTGGTCGGATCCAACACTGACGCTGGTTCATAGGAGTTGTCCCGTCTTGGTCCTCGGTGCAGTAGCCAGACAGCTTGCAGGGAATTCACCTGAGCAACTGGTCCTCATGGTGTTGCAGGGAGTTACGTTGTCACCGTTAGGTTTCCCTCCCTTTGCCACCAGAGACACTGTTGCAGTCTACGCATGTGTAGTGATGAAGTCCTTCGCTGGTGACTCCACGCTGCAGTGGAGATTCCCTCAACGTGTCTCCCACTGTGCTGGTCAACGCTGCCCCTAGAAGAACAAGAGTGTTACTGGTGATCATCTCAATCATGTTGATTGAGCAGGAATAGAAATACTTACAAATGTCTCAACAAAGAAACGTGTTGCAGTTAAAAAGTAAATGTATCTATTAGGAACTATTAAAAACGCAGCTTCGTTAAATGTGTCTTTGCAAGTCAGTAAAACTTTCATTCTAATACTATTCTGAGATTTTGTTAAATATATAAATCCTCTGAATAATACTGTTGTGGGTGTTTGTTTTGAGGTGCTTCCACCCTGAGCAAGCACTAGGCGACAGTGGAGAGGAAAAACTCCCTTTGAAGGAAGAAACCTCGGGCAGAACCAGGCTCAGGGTGGGCGGTCGTCTGCCTCGACCGGTGATGCTGAGGTTTCTCACACACTACATAAAAAGAAACTTGTCTCTGTCAGTGGTTGCGTCAGTACCTGGTTTGGTCGGATCCAACACTGACGCTGGTTCATAGGAGTTGTCCCGTCTTGGTCCTCGGTGCAGTAGCCAGACAGCTTGCAGGGAATTCACCTGAGCAACTGGTCCTCATGGTGTTGCAGGGAGTTACGTTGTCACCATTAGGTTTCCCTCCCTTTGCCACCAGAGACACTGTTGCACTCTACACATGTGTAGTGATGAAGTCCTTCGCTGGTGACTCCACGCTGCAGTGGAGATTCCCTCAACGTGTCTCCCACTGTGCTGGTCAACGCTGCCCCTAGAAGAACAAGAGTGTTACTGGTGATCATCTCAATCATGTTGATTGAGCAGGAATAGAAATACTTACAAATGTCTCCACCAAGAAACGTGTTGCAGTTAAAAAGTAAATGTATCTATTAGGAACTATTAAAAACGCAGCTTCGTTAAATGTGTCTTTGCAAGTCAGTGAAACTTTCATTCTAATACTATTCTGAGATTTCCTTAAATATATAAATCCTCTGAATAATACTGTTGTGGGTGTTTGTTTTGAGGTGCTTCCACTCTGAGCAAGCATAGGAGACAGTGGAGAGGAAAAACTCCCTTTGAAGGAAGAAACCTCGGGCAGAACCAGGCTCAGGGTGGGCGGTCGTCTGCCTCGACCGGTGATGCTGAGGTTTTCTCACACACTACATAAAAAGAAACTCGTCTATGTCAGTGCTCAGTGGTTGCGTCAGTACCTGGTTTGGTCGGATCCAACACTGACGCTGGTTCATAGGACTTGTCCCGTCTTGGTCCTCGGTGCAGTAGCCAGACAGCTTGCAGGGAATTCACCTGAGCAACTGGTCCTCATGGTGTTGCAGGGAGTTACGTTGTCACCGTTAGGTTTCCCTCCCTTTGCCACCAGAGACACTGTTGCAGTCTACACATGTGTAGTGATGAAGTCCTTCGCTGGTGACTCCACGCTGCAGTGGAGATTCCCTCAACGTGTCTCCCACTGTGCTGGTCAACGCTGCCCCTAGAAGAACAAGAGTGTTACTGGTGATCATCTCAATCATGTTGATTGAGCAGGAATAGAAATACTTACAAATGTCTCAACAAAGAAACGTGTTGCAGTTAAAAAGTAAATGTATCTATTAGGAACTATTAAAAATGCAGCTTCGTTAAATGTGTCTTTGCAAATCAGTAAAACATTCATTCTAATACTATTGTGAGATTTTGTTAAATAAATAAATCCTCTGAATAATACTGTTGTGGGTGTTTGTTTTGAGGCGCTTCCACCCTGAGCAAGCACTAGGAGACAGTGGAGAGGAAAAACTCCCTCTGAAGGAAGAAACCTCGGGCAGAACCAGGCTCAGGGTGGGCGGTCGTCTGCCTCGACCGGTGATGCTGAGGTTTTCTCACACACTACATAAAAAGAAACTCGTCTATGTCAGTGGTTGCGTCAGTACCTGGTTTGGTCGGATCCAACACTGACGCTGGTTCATAGGAGTTGTCCCGTCTTGGTCCTCGGTGCAGTAGCCAGACAGCTTGCAGGGAATTCACCTGAGCAACTGGTCCTCATGGTGTTGAAGGGAGTTACGTTGTCACCGTTAGGTTTCCCTCCCTTTGCCACCAGAGACACTGTTGCACTCTACACATGTGTAGTGATGAAGTCCTTCGCTGGTGACTCCACGCTGCAGTGGAGATTCCCTCAACGTGTCTCCCACTGTGCTGGTCAACGCTGCCCCTAGAAGAACAAGAGTGTTACTGGTGATCATCTCAATCATGCTGATTAAGCATAACAGGAATAGAAATATTTACAAATGTCTCCACACAGAAACGTGTTGCAGTTAAAAAGTAAATGTATCTATTAGGAACTATTAAAAACGCAGCTTCGTTAAATGTGTCTTTGCGAGTCAGTGAAACTTTCATTCTAATACTATTCTGAGATTTTGTTAAATATATAAATCCTCTGAATAATACTGTTGTGGGTGTTTGTTTTGAGGTGCTTCCACCCTGAGCAAGCACTAGGAGACAGTGGAGAGGAAAAACTCCCTTTGAAGGAAGAAACCTCGGGCAGAACCAGGCTCAGGGTGGGCGGTCGTCTGCCTCGACCGGTGATGCTGAGGTTTTCTCACACACTACATAAAAAAAAACTCGTCTATGTCAGTGCTCAGTGGTTGCGTCAGTACCTGGTTTGGTCGGATCCAACACTGACGCTGGTTCATAGGAGTTGTCCCGTCTTGGTCCTCGGTGCAGTAGCCAGACAGCTTGCAGGGAATTCACCTGAGCAACTGGTCCTCATGGTGTTGCAGGGAGTTACGTTGTCACCGTTAGGTTTCCCTCCCTTTGCCACCAGAGACACTGTTGCACTCTACACATGTGTAGTGATGAAGTCCTTCGCTGGTGCCTCCACGCTGCAGTGGAGATTCCCTCAACGTGTCTCCCACTGTGCTGGTCAACGCTGCCCCTAGAAGAACAAGAGTGTTACTGGTGATCATCTTAATCATGTTGATTAAGCAGGAGTAGAAATACTTATAAATGTCTCCACAAAGAAACGTGTTGCAGTTAAAAAGTAAATGTATCTATTAGGAACTATTAAAAACGCAGCTTCGTTAAATGTGTCTTTGCAAGTCAGTGAAACTTTCATTCTAATACTATTCTGAGATTTCCTTAAATATATAAATCCTCTGAATAATACTGTTGTGGGTGTTTGTTTTGAGGTGCTTCCACCCTGAGCAAGCACTAGGCGACAGTGGAGAGGAAAAACTCCCTTTGAAGGAAGAAACCTCGGGCAGAACCAGGCTCAGGGTGGGCGGTCGTCTGCCTCGACTTCTAGTCCTGTGTCCTATGGACGGTCAGCTTCTATTCCTGTGTCCTGCGGAAGGTCCGCTTCTTTTCCTGCGGTCTGGAGGAGGATAAACTTCTGTTCCTGTGTCACAGAGTCCACTTCCAATCCTGTGTCCTGTGGACGGTCCGCTTCTGTTACTGCGGTCCGGAGGAGGGTCCGCTTCTGTTCCTGTGTCCTGTGGACGGTCTGCTTCTATTCCTGCAGTCTGGAGGAGGATCCACTTTTGTTCCTGTGATCTGATGAGGGCCCGCTTGTGTTCCTGGGGTTCGGTGGAGGGTCCACTTCTATCAATGTGTCCTGCAGAGGGTCCGTTTCTGTTCCTGTGGTTCGGTGGAGGGTCCACTTCTGTTCCTGTTTCCTGCGGTCCAGTTCTGTTCCTATGTCCTGGAGGGCGGCCCGCTTCTGTTCCTGTGTCCCAGACGAGGGTCCACTTCTATTCCTGTGTCCTGTGGACGGTCTGCTTGTGTTCCTGTGGTTCGGTGGAGGGTCCACTTCTGTTCCTGTTTCCTGCGGTCCAGTTCTGTTCCTATGTCCTGGAGGGCGGCCCGCTTCTGTTCCTGTGTCCCAGACGAGGGTCCACTTCTATTCCTGTGTCCTGTGGACGGTCTGCTTGTGTTCCTGTGGTTCGGTGGAGGGTCCACTTCTGTTCCTGTTTCCTGCGGTCCAGTTCTGTTCCTATGTCCTGGAGGGCGGCCCGCTTCTGTTCCTGTGTCCCAGACGAGGGTCCACTTCTATTCCTGTGTCCTGTGGACGGTCCGCTTCTGTTCCTGCGGTCCGGAGGAGGATCCACTTTTGTTCCTGCGTTCCAGAGGAGGGTCCACTTCTATCTCCGTGTCCTGCTGAGGGTCCGCTTCTGTTCCTGTGGTTCGGTGGAGGGTCCACTTCTGTTCCTGTGACCTGATGAGCGTCCACTTCTGTTCTTGTGGTTCGGAGGAGGGTCCACTTCTGTTCCTGTGACCTGATGAGCGTCCACTTCTGTTCTTGTGGTTCGGAGGAGGATCCACTTCTGTTCCTGTGACCTGCGGTCCGGTTCTGTTACTGTGTCCCAGTGGAGGGTCCACTTCTATTCCTGTGTCCCGTGGACGATCCGCTTCTATTACTGTGTACTACGGAGGGTCCACTTCTGTTCCTGTTTCCTGCTGAGGGTCCGCTTCTATCCCCGTGTCCTGCAGAGGGTCCGCTTCTGTTCCTGTGGTTCGGTGGAGGGTCCACTTCTGTTCCTGTGACCTGCTGAGGGTCCGTATCTTTTCCCGCGGTCCAGAGGAGGATCCACTTCTGTTCCTGTGTCCTGCGGAGGATCCACTTCTATTCCCGTGTCCTGCAGAGGGTCCGCTTCTGTTCTTGAGGTTTGGTGGAGGGTCCACTTCTGTTCCTGTGTCCTTCAGAGCGTCAGCTTCTGTTCTTGTGGTTCGGTGGAGGATCCACTTCTGTTCCTGCAGTCTGGAGGAGGGTCCACTTCTGTTTCTGTGTCCTGCTGAGGGTCCTCTTCTGTTCCTGCGTCCTGTGGAGGATCCACTTTTGTTCCTGTGTCCTGCTGAGGGTCCGTATCTTTTCCTGCGGTCCAGAGGAGGATCCACTTCTGTTCCTGTGTTCCAGTGGAGGGTCCACTTCTGTTCCTGTGTCCTGTGGAGGATCCACTTCTGTTCCTGTGTCCTGCTGAGGGTCCGTATCTTTTCCTGCGGTCCAGAGGAGGATCCACTTCTGTTCCTGTGTCCTAGAGGAGGGTCCACTTCTATCCTTGTGTCCTGCAGAGGGTCCGCTTCTGTTCTTGTGGTTCGGTGGAGGGTCCACTTCTGTTCCTGTGACCTGATGAGCGTCCACTTCTGTTCTTGTGGTTCGGAGGAGGATCCACTTCTGTTCCTGTGACCTGCGGTCCGGTTCTGTTACTGTGTCCCAGTGGAGGGTCCACTTCTATTCCTGTGTCCTGTGGACGATCCGCTTCTATTACTGTGTACTACGGAGGGTCCACTTCTGTTCATGTGACTTCATGAGGGTCCGCTTCTGTTCCTGTGTCCTGCGGAGGGTCCGCTTGTGTTCCTGTGGTTCGGTGGAGGGTCCACTTCTGTTCCTGTGTCCCAGAGAAGGGTCCACTTCTATACCTGTGTCCTTCAGAGCATCCGCTTCTGTTCTTGTGGTTCGGTGGAGGATCCACTTCTGTTTCTGTGTCCTGCTGAGGGTCTGTATCTTTTCCTGCGGTCCAGAGGAGGATCCACTTCTATTCCTGTGTTCCAGTGGAGGATCCACTTCTGTTTCTGTGTCCTGCTGAGGGTCCTCTTCTGTTCCTGCGTCCTGTGGAGGATCCACTTCTGTTCCTGTGTTCTGCTGAGGGTCTGTATCTTTTCCTGCGGTCCAGAGGAGGATCCACTTCTATTCCTGTGTTCCAGTGGAGGGTCCACTTCTGTTCCTGTGTCCTGCAGAGGGTCCGTATCTTTTCCTGCGGTCCAGAGGAGGATCCACTTCTGCTTCTGTGACCTGCTGAGGGTCCGCTTCTGTTCCTGTGTCCCAGAGGAGGGTCCACTTCTATTGCTGTGTCCTGCGGAGTGTCCGCTTCTGATATTGTGGTTCGGTGGAGGGTCCACTTCTGTTCCTGTGTCCCAGAGGAGGGTTCACTTCTATCCCTGTGTCCTTCAGAGCATCCGCTTCTGTTCTTGTGGTTCGGTGGAGGATCCACTTCTGTTCCTGCAGTCTGGAGGAGGGTCCACTTCTGTTTCTGTGTCCTGCTGAGGGTCCTCTTCTGTTCCTGCGTCCTGTGGAGGATCCACTTCTGTTCCTGTGTCCTGCTGAGGGTCTGTATCTTTTCCTGCGGTCCAGAGGAGGATCCACTTCTGTTCCTGTGTTCCAGTGGAGGGTCCACTTCTGTTCCTGTGTCCTGTGGAGGATCCACTTCTGTTCCTGTGTCCTGCTGAGGGTCCGTATCTTTTCCTGCGGTCCAGAGGAGGATCCACTTCTGTTCCTGTGTCCTAGAGGAGGGTCCACTTCTATCCTTGTGTCCTGCAGAGGGTCCACTTCTGTTCTTGTGGTTCGGTGGAGAGTCCACTTCTGTTCCTGCAATCTGGAGGAGGATCCACTTCTGTTCCTGTGACCTGCGGTCCGGTTCTGTTACTGTGTCCCAATGGAGGGTCCACTTCTATTCCTGTGTCCTGTGGACGATCCGCTTCTATTACTGTGTACTACGGAGGGTCCACTTCTGTTCCTGTGACCTCATGAGGGTCCGCTTCTTTTCCTGTGTCCTGCGGAGGGTCAGCTTCTGTTCCTGCGGTCTGGAGGAGGATCCACTTCTGTTTCTGTGTCCTGCTGAGGGTCCGCTTCTATCCCCGTGTCCTGCAGAGGGTCCACTTCTGTTCTTGTGGTTAGGTGGAGGATCCACTTCTGTTCCTGCAGTCCAGAGGAGTGTCCACTTCTATTCCCGTGTCCTGCTGAGGGTCCGCTTCTTTTCCTGTGTCCTGGAGGGCGGCCCACTTCTGTTCCTGTGTCCCAGAGGAGGGTCCACTTCTATTCCTGTGTCCTGCGGAGTGTCTGCTTCTCTTCTTGTGGTTCGGTGGAGGGTCCACTTCTGTTCCTGTGTCCCAGAGGAGGGTCCACTTCTATTCCTGAGTCCTACGGAGTGTCCGCTTCTGTTTTTGTGGTTCGGTGGAGGGTCCACTTCTGTTCCTGTGTCCTGCTGAGGGTGCGCTTCTGTTCCTGCGGTCCGGAGGAGGATCCACTTCTGTTCCTGTGTTCCAGTGGAGGGTCCACTTCTGTTCCTGTGTCCTGCTGAGGGTGCGCTTCTGTTCCTGCGGTCCGGAGGAGGATCCACTTCTGTTCCTGTGTTCCAGTGGAGGGTCCACTTCTGTTCCTGTGTCCTGCTGAGGGTCCGTATCTTTTCCTGCGGTCCAGAGGAGGATCCACTTCTGCTTCTGTGACCTGCTGAGGGTCCGCTTCTGTTCCTGCGGTCCGGAGGAGGATCCACTTCTGTTCCTGTGTTCCAGTGGAGGGTCCACTTCTGTTCCTGTGTCCTGCTGAGGGTCCGTATCTTTTCCTGCGGTCCAGAGGAGGATCCACTTCTGCTTCTGTGACCTGCTGAGGGTCCGCTTCTGTTCCTGTGTCCCAGAGGAGGGTCCACTTCTATTCCTGTGTCCTGCGGAGTGTCCGCTTCTGATATTGTGGTTCGGTGGAGGGTCCACTTCTGTTCCTGTGTCCCAGAGGAGGGTCCACTTCTATCCCTGTGTCCTTCAGAGCATCCGCTTCTGTTCTTGTGGTTCGGTGGAGGATCCACTTCTGTTCCTGCAGTCTGGAGGAGGGTCCACTTCTGTTTCTGTGTCCTGCTGAGGGTCCTCTTCTGTTCCTGCGTCCTGTGGAGGATCCACTTCTGTTCCTGTGTCCTGCTGAGGGTCTGTATCTTTTCCTGCGGTCCAGAGGAGGATCCACTTCTGTTCCTGTGTTCCAGTGGAGGGTCCACTTCTGTTCCTGTGTCCTGTGGAGGATCCACTTCTGTTCCTGTGTCCTGTGGAGGATCCACTTCTGTTCCTGTGTCCTGCTGAGGGTCCGTATCTTTTCCTGCGGTCCAGAGGAGGATCCACTTCTGTTCCTGTGTCCTAGAGGAGGGTCCACTTCTATCCTTGTGTCCTGCAGAGGGTCCGCTTCTGTTCTTGTGGTTCGGTGGAGGGTCCACTTCTGTTCCTGCAATCTGGAGGAGGATCCACTTCTGTTCCTGTGACCTGCGGTCCGGTTCTGTTACTGTGTCCCAGTGGAGGGTCCACTTCTATTCCTGTGTCCTGTGGACGATCCGCTTCTATTACTGTGTACTACGGAGGGTCCACTTCTGTTCCTGTGACCTCATGAGGGTCCGCTTCTTTTCCTGTGTCCTGCGGAGGGTCAGCTTCTGTTCCTGCGGTCTGGAGGAGGATCCACTTCTGTTTCTGTGTCCTGCTGAGGGTCCTCTTCTATCCCCGTGTCCTGCAGAGGGTCCACTTCTGTTCTTGTGGTTAGGTGGAGGATCCACTTCTGTTCCTGTGTCCTGCGGAGGATCCACTTCTATCCCCGTGTCCTGCAGAGGGTCCGCTTCTGTTCTTGAGGTTTGGTGGAGGGTCCACTTCTGTTCCTGTGTCCTTCAGAGCGTCAGCTTCTGTTCTTGTGGTTCGGTGGAGGATCCACTTCTGTTCCTGCAGTCTGAAGGAGGATCCACTTCTGTTTCTGTGTCCTGCTGAGGGTCCTCTTCTGTTCCTGCGTCCTGTGGAGGATCCACTTCTGTTCCTGTGTCCTGCTGAGGGTCCGTATCTTTTCCTGCGGTCCAGAGGAGGATCCACTTCTGTTCCTGTGTTCCAGTGGAGGGTCCACTTCTGTTCCTGTGTCCTGTGGAGGATCCACTTCTGTTCCTGTGTCCTGCTGAGGGTCCGTATCTTTTCCTGCGGTCCAGAGGAGGATCCACTTCTGTTCCTGTGTCCTAGAGGAGGGTCCACTTCTATCCTTGTGTCCTGCAGAGGGTCCGCTTCTGTTCTTGTGGTTCGGTGGAGGGTCCACTTCTGTTCCTGTGACCTGATGAGCGTCCACTTCTGTTCTTGTGGTTCGGAGGAGGATCCACTTCTGTTCCTGTGTCCTGTGGACGATCCGCTTCTATTACTGTGTACTACGGAGGGTCCACTTCTGTTCATGTGACTTCATGAGGGTCCGCTTCTGTTCCTGTGTCCTGCAGAGGGTCCGCTTGTGTTCCTGTGGTTCGGTGGAGGGTCCACTTCTATCCCTGTGTCCTTCAGAGCATCCGCTTCTGTTCTTGTGGTTCGGTGGAGGATCCACTTCTGTTTCTGTGTCTTGCGGAGGGTCCTCTTCTGTTCCTGCGTCCTGTGGAGGATCCACTTCTGTTCCTGTGTCCTGTGGAGGATCCACTTCTGTTCCTGTGTCCTGCTGAGGGTCCGTATCTTTTCCTGCGGTCCAGAGGAGGATCCACTTCTGCTTCTGTGACCTGCTGAGGGTCCGCTTCTGTTCCTGTGTCCCAAAGGAGGGTCCACTTCTATCCCTGTGTCCTTCAGAGCATCCGCTTCTGTTCTTGTGGTTCGGTGGAGGATCCACTTCTGTTTCTGTGTCCTGCGGTCCGGTTCTGTTACTGTGTCCCAGTGGAGGGTCCACTTCTATTCCTGTGTCCTGTGGACGATCCGCTTCTATTACTGTGTACTACGGAGGGTCCGCTTCTTTTCCTGTGTCCTGCGGAGGGTCAGATTCTGTTCCTGCGGTCTGGAGGAGGATCCACTTCTGTTTCTGTGTCCTGCTGAGGGTCCGCTTCTATCCCCGTGTCCTGCAGAGGGTCCACTTCTGTTCTTGTGATTAGGTGGAGGATCCACTTCTGTTCCTGCAGTCCAGAGGAGTGTCCACTTCTATTCCCGTGTCCTGCTGAGGGTCCGCTTCTGTTCCTGTGGTTCGGTGGAGCTTCCACTTCTGTACCTGTGTCCTGTGGTCCGATTCTGTTCCTGTGTCCCAGACGAGGGTCCACTTCTATTCCTGTGTCCTGTGGACGGTCTGCTTGTGTTCCTGTGGTTCGGTGGAGGGTCCACTTCTGTTCCTGTTTCCTGCGGTCCAGTTCTGTTCCTGTGTCCTGGAGGGCGGCCCGCTTCTCTTCCTGTGTCCCAGAGGAGGGTTCACTTCTATTCCTGTGTCCTGTGGACGGTCCGCTTCTGTTCCTGCGGTCCGGAGGAGGATCCATTTCTGTTCCTGTGTCCCAGAGGAGGGTCCACTTCTATCCTTGTGTCCTGCAGAGGGTCCGCTTCTGTTCTTATGGTTAGGTGGAGGATCCACTTTTGTTCCTGCGTTCCAGAGGAGGGTCCACTTCTATCTCCGTGTCCTGCTGAGGGTCCGCTTCTGTTCCTGTGGTTCGGTGGAGGGTCCACTTCTGTTCCTGTGACCTGATGAGCGTCCACTTCTGTTCTTGTGGTTCGGAGGAGGGTCCACTTCTGTTCCTGTGACCTGATGAGCGTCCACTTCTGTTCTTGTGGTTCGGAGGAGGATCCACTTCTGTTCCTGTGACCTGCGGTCCGGTTCTGTTACTGTGTCCCAGTGGAGGGTCCACTTCTATTCCTGTGTCCCGTGGACGATCCGCTTCTATTACTGTGTACTACGGAGGGTCCACTTCTGTTCCTGTTTCCTGCTGAGGGTCCGCTTCTATCCCCGTGTCCTGCAGAGGGTCCGCTTCTGTTCCTGTGGTTCGGTGGAGGGTCCACTTCTGTTCCTGTGACCTGCTGAGGGTCCGTATCTTTTCCCGCGGTCCAGAGGAGGATCCACTTCTGTTCCTGTGTCCTGCGGAGGATCCACTTCTATTCCCGTGTCCTGCAGAGGGTCCGCTTCTGTTCTTGAGGTTTGGTGGAGGGTCCACTTCTGTTCCTGTGTCCTTCAGAGCGTCAGCTTCTGTTCTTGTGGTTCGGTGGAGGATCCACTTCTGTTCCTGCAGTCTGGAGGAGGGTCCACTTCTGTTTCTGTGTCCTGCTGAGGGTCCTCTTCTGTTCCTGCGTCCTGTGGAGGATCCACTTTTGTTCCTGTGTCCTGCTGAGGGTCCGTATCTTTTCCTGCGGTCCAGAGGAGGATCCACTTCTGTTCCTGTGTTCCAGTGGAGGGTCCACTTCTGTTCCTGTGTCCTGTGGAGGATCCACTTCTGTTCCTGTGTCCTGCTGAGGGTCCGTATCTTTTCCTGCGGTCCAGAGGAGGATCCACTTCTGTTCCTGTGTCCTAGAGGAGGGTCCACTTCTATCCTTGTGTCCTGCAGAGGGTCCGCTTCTGTTCTTGTGGTTCGGTGGAGGGTCCACTTCTGTTCCTGTGACCTGATGAGCGTCCACTTCTGTTCTTGTGGTTCGGAGGAGGATCCACTTCTGTTCCTGTGACCTGCGGTCCGGTTCTGTTACTGTGTCCCAGTGGAGGGTCCACTTCTATTCCTGTGTCCTGTGGACGATCCGCTTCTATTACTGTGTACTACGGAGGGTCCACTTCTGTTCATGTGACTTCATGAGGGTCCGCTTCTGTTCCTGTGTCCTGCGGAGGGTCCGCTTGTGTTCCTGTGGTTCGGTGGAGGGTCCACTTCTGTTCCTGTGTCCCAGAGAAGGGTCCACTTCTATACCTGTGTCCTTCAGAGCATCCGCTTCTGTTCTTGTGGTTCGGTGGAGGATCCACTTCTGTTCCTGCAGTCTGGAGGAGGGTCCACTTCTGTTTCTGTGTCCTGCTGAGGGTCCTCTTCTGTTCCTGCGTCCTGTGGAGGATCCACTTCTGTTCCTGTGTCCTGCTGAGGGTCTGTATCTTTTCCTGCGGTCCAGAGGAGGATCCACTTCTGTTCCTGTGTTCCAGTGGAGGGTCCACTTCTGTTCCTGTGTCCTGTGGAGGATCCACTTCTGTTCCTGTGTCCTGCTGAGGGTCCGTATCTTTTCCTGCGGTCCAGAGGAGGATCCACTTCTGTTCCTGTGTCCTAGAGGAGGGTCCACTTCTATCCTTGTGTCCTGCAGAGGGTCCGCTTCTGTTCTTGTGGTTCGGTGGAGGGTCCACTTCTGTTCCTGCAATCTGGAGGAGGATCCACTTCTGTTCCTGTGACCTGCGGTCCGGTTCTGTTACTGTGTCCCAATGGAGGGTCCACTTCTATTCCTGTGTCCTGTGGACGATCCGCTTCTATTACTGCGGTCTGGAGGAGGATCCACTTCTGTTTCTGTGTCCTGCTGAGGGTCCACTTCTGTTCCTGTGACCTCATGAGGGTCCGCTTCTTTTCCTGTGTCCTGCGGAGGGTCAGCTTCTGTTCCTGCGGTCTGGAGGAGGATCCACTTCTGTTTCTGTGTCCTGCTGAGGGTCCGCTTCTATCCCCGTGTCCTGCAGAGGGTCCACTTCTGTTCTTGTGGTTAGGTGGAGGATCCACTTCTGTTCCTGCAGTCCAGAGGAGTGACCACTTCTATTCCCGTGTCCTGCTGAGGGTCCGCTTCTGTTCCTGTGTCCTGGAGGGCGGCCCACTTCTGTTCCTGTGTCCCAGAGGAGGGTCCACTTCTATTCCTGTGTCCTGCGGAGTGTCTGCTTCTCTTCTTGTGGTTCGGTGGAGAGTCCACTTCTGTTCCTGTGTCCCAGAGGAGGGTCCACTTCTATTCCTGAGTCCTACGGAGTGTCCGCTTCTGTTTTTGTGGTTCGGTGGAGGGTCCACTTCTGTTCCTGTGTCCTGCTGAGGGTGCGCTTCTGTTCCTGCGGTCCGGAGGAGGATCCACTTCTGTTCCTGTGTTCCAGTGGAGGGTCCACTTCTGTTCCTGTGTCCTGCTGAGGGTGCGCTTCTGTTCCTGCGGTCCGGAGGAGGATCCACTTCTGTTCCTGTGTTCCAGTGGAGGGTCCACTTCTGTTCCTGTGTCCTGCTGAGGGTCCGTATCTTTTCCTGCGGTCCAGAGGAGGATCCACTTCTGCTTCTGTGACCTGCTGAGGGTCCGCTTCTGTTCCTGTGTCCCAGAGGAGGGTCCACTTCTATTCCTGTGTCCTGCGGAGTGTCCGCTTCTGATATTGTGGTTCGGTGGAGGGTCCACTTCTGTTCCTGTGTCCCAGAGGAGGGTCCACTTCTATCCCTGTGTCCTTCAGAGCATCCGCTTCTGTTCTTGTGGTTCGGTGGAGGATCCACTTCTGTTCCTGCAGTCTGGAGGAGGGTCCACTTCTGTTTCTGTGTCCTGCTGAGGGTCCTCTTCTGTTCCTGCGTCCTGTGGAGGATCCACTTCTGTTCCTGTGTCCTGCTGAGGGTCTGTATCTTTTCCTGCGGTCCAGAGGAGGATCCACTTCTGTTCCTGTGTTCCAGTGGAGGGTCCACTTCTGTTCCTGTGTCCTGTGGAGGATCCACTTCTGTTCCTGTGTCCTGTGGAGGATCCACTTCTGTTCCTGTGTCCTGCTGAGGGTCCGTATCTTTTCCTGCGGTCCAGAGGAGGATCCACTTCTGTTCCTGTGTCCTAGAGGAGGGTCCACTTCTATCCTTGTGTCCTGCAGAGGGTCCGCTTCTGTTCTTGTGGTTCGGTGGAGGGTCCACTTCTGTTCCTGCAATCTGGAGGAGGATCCACTTCTGTTCCTGTGACCTGCGGTCCGGTTCTGTTACTGTGTCCCAGTGGAGGGTCCACTTCTATTCCTGTGTCCTGTGGACGATCCGCTTCTATTACTGTGTACTACGGAGGGTCCACTTCTGTTCCTGTGACCTCATGAGGGTCCGCTTCTTTTCCTGTGTCCTGCGGAGGGTCAGCTTCTGTTCCTGCGGTCTGGAGGAGGATCCACTTCTGTTTCTGTGTCCTGCTGAGGGTCCTCTTCTGTTCCTGCGTCCTGTGGAGGATCCACTTCTGTTCCTGTGTCCTGCTGAGGGTCCGTATCTTTTCCTGCGGTCCAGAGGAGGATCCACTTCTGTTCCTGTGTTCCAGTGGAGGGTCCACTTCTGTTCCTGTGTCCTGTGGAGGATCCACTTCTGTTCCTGTGTCCTGCTGAGGGTCCGTATCTTTTCCTGCGGTCCAGAGGAGGATCCACTTCTGTTCCTGTGTCCTAGAGGAGGGTCCACTTCTATCCTTGTGTCCTGCAGAGGGTCCGCTTCTGTTCTTGTGGTTCGGTGGAGGGTCCACTTCTGTTCCTGTGACCTGATGAGCGTCCACTTCTGTTCTTGTGGTTCGGAGGAGGATCCACTTCTGTTCCTGTGTCCTGTGGACGATCCGCTTCTATTACTGTGTACTACGGAGGGTCCACTTCTGTTCATGTGACTTCATGAGGGTCCGCTTCTGTTCCTGTGTCCTGCAGAGGGTCCGCTTGTGTTCCTGTGGTTCGGTGGAGGGTCCACTTCTATCCCTGTGTCCTTCAGAGCATCCGCTTCTGTTCTTGTGGTTCGGTGGAGGATCCACTTCTGTTTCTGTGTCTTGCGGAGGGTCCTCTTCTGTTCCTGCGTCCTGTGGAGGATCCACTTCTGTTCCTGTGTCCTGTGGAGGATCCACTTCTGTTCCTGTGTCCTGCTGAGGGTCCGTATCTTTTCCTGCGGTCCAGAGGAGGATCCACTTCTGCTTCTGTGACCTGCTGAGGGTCCGCTTCTGTTCCTGTGTCCCAAAGGAGGGTCCACTTCTATCCCTGTGTCCTTCAGAGCATCCGCTTCTGTTCTTGTGGTTCGGTGGAGGATCCACTTCTGTTTCTGTGTCCTGCGGTCCGGTTCTGTTACTGTGTCCCAGTGGAGGGTCCACTTCTATTCCTGTGTCCTGTGGACGATCCGCTTCTATTACTGTGTACTACGGAGGGTCCGCTTCTTTTCCTGTGTCCTGCGGAGGGTCAGCTTCTGTTCCTGCGGTCTGGAGGAGGATCCACTTCTGTTTCTGTGTCCTGCTGAGGGTCCGCTTCTATCCCCGTGTCCTGCAGAGGGTCCACTTCTGTTCTTGTGATTAGGTGGAGGATCCACTTCTGTTCCTGCAGTCCAGAGGAGTGTCCACTTCTATTCCCGTGTCCTGCTGAGGGTCCGCTTCTGTTCCTGTGGTTCGGTGGAGCTTCCACTTCTGTACCTGTGTCCTGTGGTCCGATTCTGTTCCTGTGTCCTGGAGGGCGGCCCACTTCTGTTCCTGTGTCCCAGAGGAGGATCCACTTCTATTCCTGTGTCCTGCGGAGTGTCTGCTTCTCTTCTTGTGGTTCGGTGGAGGGTCCACTTCTGTTCCTGTGACCTGATGAGGGTCCACTTCTGTTCCTGCAGTCTGGAAGAGGATCCACTTCTGTTTCTGTGTCTTGCTGAGGGTCCGCTTCTCTTCCTGCGTTCCGGAGGAGGGTCCACTTCTGTTCCTGTGTCCTGCTGAGGGTGCGCTTCTGTTCCTGCGGTCCGGAGGAGGATCCACTTCTGTTCCTGTGTTCCAGTGGAGGATCCACTTCTGTTCCTGTGACCTGATGAGGGTCCACTTCTGTTCCTGTGACCTGATGAGGGTCCACTTCTGTTCCTGCAGTCTGGAAGAGGATCCACTTCTGTTTTTGTGTCTTGCTGAGGGTCCGTTTCTCTTCCTGCGTTCCGGAGGAGGATCCACTTCTGTTCCTGTGTTCCAGTGGAGGGTCCACTTCTATCCCCGTGTCCAGCAGAGGGTCCGCTTCTGTTCTTGTAGTTCGGTATAGGGATCCACTTCTGTTCCTGTGTCCTGCTGAGGGTCGGCTTCTGTTCCTGCGGTCTGGAGGAGGATCCACTTCTGTTCCTGTGTTCCAGTGGAGGGTCCACTTCTATCCTTGTGTCCTGCAGAGGATCCGAATCTGTTCTTGTCGTTCTGTGGAGGGTCCGCTTCTATTCCTGTGTCCTGCTGAGGGTTGGCTTCTGTTCCTGCGGTCTGGAGGAGGATCCACTTCTGTTTCTGTGTCCTGCTGAGGGTCCGCTTCTCATACTGCTGCCCAGTGAAGGGTCTGTTTCTGTCAGTGTGGTCTGGAGGAGGGTCTACTTTTGTTCCTGTGGTTCGATGGAGGGTCCACTTCTATTCCTGTGTCCTGCAGGCGGTCCGCTTCTTTTCCTGCGGTCTGGAGGAGGATCCACTTCTGTTCCTGTGTCTCAGGGTCCACTTCTATTCCTGTGTCCTGTGGACGGTCCGCTTCTCATACTGCAGGCTAGTGGAGTGTCTGTTTTTGTTAGTGTGGCCCAGTGGAGGATCCGCTTCTGTTCTCCACCATTAAAGACGATAATACAGTAAACTACACTAAATTAAATTACAATTATCAAACTACATTATGCTAAACTACACTATTGTAGACTATTTAATACTATACTATATTGCACAATGCTAGACTACACTAAATTAGAATATACCTGCATTGTACTATTCTACACTAGACTATATTACACTATACTACAGTACGCAATACATTACAGATTAAATTTTACAATATTATACAAAACTACACTATAACAGACTATAATACACTATACTACACTAGATTATATTAAATTACACTACATTATACTAAACTAAAGTACACTAGACTATATTACACTATATTACAGTACGCAATACATTACAGATTAAATTTTACAATATTATACTAAACTACACTATAACAGACTATAATACACTATACTATACTAGATTATATTAAATTACACTACATTATACTAAACTAAAGTACACTAGACTATATTACACTATATTACAGTACGCAATACATTACAGATTAAATTTTACAATATTATACTAAACTACACTATAACAGACTATAATACACTATACTATACTAGATTATATTAAATTACACCACATTATACTAAACTAAAGTACACTAGACTATATTACACTATATTACAGTACGCAATACATTACAGATTAAATTTTACAATATTATACTAAACTACACTATAACAGACTATAATACACTATACTATACTAGATTATATTAAATTACACTACATTATACTAAACTAAAGTACACTAGACTATATTACACTATATTACAGTACGCAATACATTACAGATTAAATTTTACAATATTATACTAAACTACACTATAACAGACTATAATACACTATACTATACTAGATTATATTAAATTACACTACATTATACTAAAGTACACTAGAGTATATTACACTATACTATATTAAACTCCACTACACTACCACACACACTATAATATACTACACTCTACTTAACTATATTACATAGTTCAATACAACTACTATGACACATTACTAAAGTAATCTCTATTACACTCTTATTACCCTACTGCACTAAACTAGACTATATTACATTAGACTACACTATATTAAACGACTCTAAACTCTATTATATTCTTATTACCCTACTGCACTAAACTAGACTATATTACATTAGACTACACTATATTAAACGACTCTAAACTCTATTATATTCTTATTACCCTACTGCACTAAACTAGACTATATTACATTAGACTACACTATATTAAACGACTCTAAACTCTATTATATTCTATTACACTACTGCACCATACTAGGCCAAACTACACAATACTAGATTATATGACACTATACTACACTAAATTATACTATTCTCTACTTCACTATACTAAATAGTACAATACTACTGCTAGACTGCTACTATGACGACACCACTCTCACCATAACACTACTACAAAAAACAACACTACCCCTACTAATACACTAGTACAATACCACCACTAATAGAAGACTACTACTACTACTACCATACAACCATTACACTACTACACTGAATACTACTACATGCATACTAAAAAACTACTTTGAGTACTACACGCTACTGCTAGACAACACGACTACTAATATCCTGCTGCTACTAGGACACTACTACTAATACTACACTACAACTACTACTAGTAGGACACTACTACTAATACTACACTACAGCTACTACTAGTAGGACACTACAACTAATACTACACTACAGCTACTACTAATAGGACACTACTACTAATACTACACTACAGCTACTACTAATAGGACACTACTAATACTACACTACAACTACTACTAGTAGGACACTACTACTAATACTAACCTACAGCTACTACTAGTAGGCCACTACTACTAATACTACACTACAGCTACTACTAGTAGGACACTACTACAGCTACTACTAAAATAGTAGGACACTACCATGACTAGTACTACCATAACTACTACTGTCCTACAGGTACAACACTAATACCATTACTACTACACTTCTACTATTACTATTTCTACTACTACTAGTATGACCCTTCTACTACTACTACTGTGATACTACTACAACACTTCTACTACAATACTAACTAAAACTTTTGAGTGGGTGGCCCAACAGCCCAGCAAGACTCATTCTACATGACACTAAAGACACAGGCCCCTCAGTATCACTGACTGTTTGTATGGCCTTGTAAGGGACGGGAACTTTTTCCTCCCTTGCAGTGCAATACAAACAATAATGAACATAGATTGAGAGAGTGGCGCAGCATGCCAGCACTCCTCCTCCTACCTGGGATGCCACACTCTGACCACTTCATCAATGACACAACACAACCCAGAAACACGTGTTTAAATAGAGAAAAACTGCTTAACTTCCTCCTCGATCCACAGCGTCCATGAGCTGTTATCCTTCCCTGCGCAGCCTCAAAGGTCCAGTCTGTGACTCTGTGTAGAGCTGCTGCCTTTTCCATGACTCGCTCCTGTCTGCATGTAGAAAGGAGGTTAGCAAGGCCCAGTATCGCTGGTTCAACAACAGTGTGAGCCAGAACCAGGAACCAAGCAACACTGAGACGACGTGTTTTGACATATTTTCTGAGAAATGAAGTGAATCTGTTTGCATCTTTAAGGATACGAGCAAATCCAGTATTTACAAGCAAATATAAGCAAAGTTATCAAACAGAAAAAGGTGCAGCTAAACATGCAGGTCAGGTCAGTTAACTTCTCAGCACACTCTGGTTCGGCTGATCACAAAATATAAGTCAAATAAACTTTTGATCTCAACTATAAGTTGTCTGATCTGTGTCTCTATCTGCTGTGGAATCAACTGGAAAAGACTGTTTACTGTTACTAAGCAAATAAGTCTGAGTGATGTTACCAATAACTATGTCAACACTGCATTTAGTTCACTGTTAGACACTGATGGTTTCAGTCAGCATTTAACAAACCCACTCACTGACTAAAGCAGACGAACCAAACACTAGAAAGACAGTGACTCCAACTAATTACCTGAATCCAGCATTGAAAGACAGTTTAACACTATATAAAAGCACTTCAGGTTGACAGAACCACATATTATTCATCATTAAATGACGAAAATTTGACAGAAGCATGAAGATAAACTAAACACAAGAAATAAGAAATATAACAAAATAAAGACAGTAAAATTAGCACTGAGCTCAGCTGTAAACATCCTACCTGTGTCTCTGTCAGTTGTGGAAACGGCTGAAAGATTGTTGTCCCGTCTCTAGATACAACAGTCTGTGACGTCACCTGAGTCGGAGGCCAATCAGTAAGCAAACATTTTATTCCAGTCAATACAATTTTTAATTTTATGAAATTGGAAACTAAACTGAATATTTGTCAGTCGATAAGTCAGATAAACATTTTGACATCGTAGAGACACAAGTTAATTACTGGCCTATTAGAAACTGGCAGCCAGCGAGCTATAGGTTAGCTAACCATCAGTAGCAGCATTGAGGCTAATGCTTAGCAAGTAAAATGCTGACTCATTCAGAGAGAGAGTCCTTCTATCGGTGAATGTATCTAGTCTGTGTTTATCTGAATAAACTAAACACAAGAAATAAGAAATATAACAAAGAGTAAATACAGTAAAATTAACATTGAGCTCAGCTGGAAACATCTTACCTGTGTCTCTGTCTGTTGTGGAAACGGCTGAAAGATTGTTGTCCCGTCGCTAGATACAACATTCTGTGACGTCACCAGGGTCAGAGGCCAATCAGTAAGCAAACATTTTATTCCAGTCAATACAATTTTTAATTTTATGAAATTGAAAACTAAACTGAATATTTGTCACTCGATAAGTCAAAAAACATTTTAAGATCGTAGATTAATTACTGGCCTGTTAGAAACTGGCAGCTAGTGAGCTACAGGTTAGCTAACCATCAGTAGCAGCTTTGAGGCTAATGCTTAGCAAGTAAAATGCTAACTCATTAAGAGAGAGAGTCCTTCTATCATATGTGTTTACCTGAATAAAGGCCAATAGGCGACGCGGCTTCAACTTCTGTCTGTGTAAAACGAGGAAAAGGGGTAATGTTGAATTTGAAAGATGATTCAACATTGACAGTCGGTCCGAAACGTCACAAGCTGCTCCAGTGGATTAAGCTTGGTCGATGTTAAAAAGCGTTTGGTTAAATCCTTTAAGATAACTGTAGGTGTTAGCTGGGAGAATAACCCGTAGAATAATCCAAGTGTCGCTTCCAATGCTGAAGTTCGTCGCTGTCCAAAAAGCTGGCTGTTAAGCTGGCAGCTACCAGCTAGCAGCTAGCAGCTGTCCCGCTAGCATCTAGCGGCTAGCAGCTGTCCTGCTATTTGCAACAGGTCAAAGGTCAAGGTGCGAAGTGGACATTTTAGAGGCCTGAGTTGTTTTGAAAGGCTTGGGTCACGTCGCGTTCTGTTCCTGGGGTTAGGAATAAACAGATGATTATACCAGGTTCAACTTTTATGTACATATTTGCATGATTGAATAAATATTTATACATGTTTTGTTATTTTCATAATTATATAGAGTCCTTCCTTAGGCCGGAACCATCCTGACACACATCTGGTCTCATTACTCACCTTCTGGTTGAACTGCAGCTCAGCAAACCAGACACAACTCACTCAGACTTTATTAGTCAGTCAAGGATGGACAACAAACAAACTGAATAAACACATGATTATACTACATCAGGTTCATCTTGTATGTACATATCTGCATGACTGAATAATTATTTCTATATGTTTGATTCTTATAAATAAATAGAGTTCCTTCAGTCAGCTGAACATTATGATGAAGAGAACAAGCAGTGAACAGAGATCAGTTCCATGAACAGCAGGAGCAGTTAGACGTGTGATCATCGCAAATGCAGGTCATGTCATTGCTGTAAATATTTTTTATGAGACACCTGACTGGTAGTTATTAATTGTTTTCTTTTAATTCAGTGACACTTAAATCTACTCTTCATTTAATGATAGAACTCAGGTATCCTCAGGTACTTTGTATCTCTCATGCAGCTTAGGTTCATCCTCCCTATAGAGTGAAATGGCTACTGACTATGCAAGTGTATTACTCTAATTACTGCGTCATACATCTGTCACCAAGACGAGTGAGAAAGCTCTGAACGCTATGAAGCTGCTGAACTCATCACTAAATCTAAACAGCCTCACACCGTAGCAGAGTTGTTGATACTGACCACCTGCAAAATGATCCTTAGAGATGCTTGGTCCTGGCGCCATTAAGAAAAGAGCCCAAGTCCCTCTACCAAATAAACTGACACTAGATTTTCATTACATCTGCTTCTTGTGGCATTTTTGATTGGTGGTGTGTCGTGTGGTTTTCTAATGTAAAACATGTGCTGAGGCTCCAACAGGTTGGGAAACACTGTGTTAGGCTGACATTCATTTCAACCAATAGACACTTAACTCAGGAGCTGAACCAGAAAAGCTGGAGGTGGTGTCATCACTGAGGAGACTTGACTTCAGAGTCAGAGTGTTCACATAGCAGTGTTGGAGGCTCCAGCTTATCAACTTTAACACTAAATGTTGTGCTGTTATCACAGTAGTGTTTGTGTTTATGCAGACATTTATTTCTCAGAATGATGGAAGATGAAAGAACTGACAATGTTTGTCTGTGTCATTCTTCTGCTCTAACTAATATATTTTTATTAAATCATCTCCAAAAACACATCTGAATGTGTATTATACATTTTAAAACATCAACAGTACAACATGTTAATATCTGTATAAAATAATAATGAACAAATTCAATGACACTCACAGATGATATAAAGGTTTAAACATGTCAAAGCCCCTGAGGACATGAGTTTACCTTTCTATAAACCAACCGTAGCCTGTGATTGGTCCATCATCACTGTGACCACAAATGCATAGTTTCATCTAAATGAAGACTTTGGAATTTCCAACAACTGTCATATCTGTCAACCAGACAGCTCTCGCCTGTGCTGCTTGTGTGTACGGAGGTGTGTGAAGGCGTCTCTATGTATGTTGATGGGTTTGGGAATATCCCTGTCCAGCCTTTTACACACCTTCTGGTTTTCAAGCCCCTTTGTCCATCCACCAAACTCGGCTGACCCCCACTCTCAGTCTTGCACGGCCCCCTTCTCCCTTATTCTGCAGAGAAAGCGTGGTTTTCATACGGCAAAGAAAGAGCAAGCGTTCATTTAGTCAATATGTGTTAGCTAGAAACATTCACCCAGAGTAGACTGAATGATACATGTTCATTTGAAACCTCCACCAGTAAGAGAGTCAATAAATTGCATCTTAATTTGTATCAGGACAAAGATTTTTGTGTTCCCTCAGCAACTCAAAGGTTTTCAGAGAGAGAAAGACTAACGATCAGCTTTGCTTTATTGCACCACAACATCTACACACCTTTCATACTTGATATCACATATATTATTTTGTAATATATAATATAATAATATCTATATAATATTTTATCAAAAAGCTAGTGTTAGAAAAGCAGTTTTTCACTCCCTCTAGACATTTTCAAAGAGTGAGAGAGTTTATTGTCGCTTTACTTTTCATCTTATCAGACTCGTAGTTCAAATAGCAAATCATTAGGAAAAAGGGACTTTTCCAAATGCAATTGATTAAGTTCTGCCATTAAACAGTATAGGAGACGTTTTCCAGGTGTGAGTCCACAAGGACATAGATTCAAAGTTACAGGGGCTAAAGCTGGAATATGTGTATTATATATGTATTTGTTGTGTTGAACTGAGTTTCTGTGTTTGGAACAGACACCACACAGTTGTCTCCTGCTGCAGCACCGGCCTCCTCAGAGCACACGTATGTTTAATGTTCCACATGATATTGTTGTTGTTTATTATTGATGACTTCATTGCTGTAGCATTAGTAGAGTAACGTGTGTGTCTCTGTCTCTTCCACCTTCAGGCCTCTCTCCCCATATGAGCGGCTTGTCGCGGGTACGTCATCGAGTGTCACATACACCTGATGACTCCACGCGTGTTCTGTGCGTGAGGTTATAATTTATTGTGAGTCTTCATCTGTGGAAAAGGACACATGATGTTTTTCATGTTTCAGGTTACCCAACCTCGGCGATACCTGCTTCGTGAACGCTGCCGTCCAGTTCCTCCTGTGGCTGAAGCCTTTCATGGAGGAGTTCAGTGTTCAGGTTGAGGTTGCCAGCACCAGCTCCACCATGAGGTACAGCAGCTGGTCCGCAGCGTAGCACAGACGTTGGTTTGTCCACTAACATTACCAGTCAGCATGAGGACCATCCTCATTTCTTCACCTGCTCTTTCCAGGTTGTTTGGCGAACTTGTCCGTCTTGGCTTCTCAAATGACATCGATGAGAAGACAGAGGTCCTGGAAGCCCTGAAGCACACGGTTGCGCAGTACGAGCCGACCTTTGCCAAGGACGGACCAAATGTTGGTGCACGTCTTGTTTGTGCTACAGAGCAGACAGTGATGTACAGAATGTTTTTGTAGTGAAAACTCCTCTGTCTAAAACGCCGTTTCTTTGCAGGACTGCTTTTTGTTGGTCATGTCGGTGCTGGACATGCTGCAGTTGGTTTCCCTTGATCTGCAGAGAGCAGCCAACGCTCTTGGGCTCTCGTACGCATGTCCTGTCGCTGCTCACGTCTCTGTTGAGGTCTTGAGCACCGTGACCTGCAGTCGGTATGAACTCTTTATAGTCTCATAGTGATGTGGACGTGTACTAGTTGAACCTATGAATAAGATATATTATAACTTTGAACTGTGATCTTATTGTGCAGGGGTGGGCAGCAGCTACCGACTCACCACGACTGCAAGAGCTTTTTCCTGGACCCCACGTGGAGTCCAGGAGGGTCAGTCCAGCAGTGTCTGGACGACTACCTGACAGTACGCCTCAGCCCCAACACTCAGCAAAGATAGAAACCAAAGCTGTTTGTGCGTTTGATCAATTGTAAGGTTTTAGCTAAAAGCTTCTTCTCCCGTGTTTCCAGTGCTTAAACAAGTGCAGCTGTGGAAATGAGGAGTCAGTGGAGCAGTGGTCGTTGTTGACCCTGCCAAAGTGAGTAACATCCTATTTCTCATCCCAAATGTCTAGAGACCTCATCGCAGCAGCTTCTTCCACTTGACTTCCTTTTTGAGTGAGTGATTTGACCACCTCTCCTCCATCTCTTTGGGTCCACAGTGTCTTGATCCTGGAACTCAGACGCACCGAGTTCAATGGCAACAAGATGGTGAAAGTGAGGACGCCCATGGAGTTGTCACGTGAACTGATGATTTCCAGCAGCCATCTGGAGGTAGGGCAGAGCTTCAGTAAAGGCCCGGTTCATTACACAATGACGTGATAACAATGATTATAGTGAGACACTTAGAAAGTAAGTGGTAAAATACATTTGCTGGACTATTGAATGTGTAAATCTAATGGTTGTTTGTTAACTGTGCTATTTTCCAGACAGCTTGTTACTCGCTTGTCACCACTATCAGCCATTTAGGGCCTACAGCTGATTATGGTAAGTGTTTGTTTGTGTTACAGTCAACTGTGAGGTCAACTCAGGTTTTATGAATTCATAAACAAATGTTGTGTTTGTTCTCAGGTCATTCCAGTTGTGAGATTGTGATTATGCTACAGCGACTACGACGTCTACGTGAAGCCGGGCTCCTTGAGAGAGAGAGACGCTTGTGTGCTGTATTATAAGAAACAAGGCTCGGCCGAAGCCTTGTTTCTCAGAAAACACACCTGTCGTGCTTCTCACGTGACTTGTCAGATGTTGAGCACCAGGTCCTGCTATCGGTAAGAATTCAGTGAGAAATATTTGCCTCATTACAATGTGGTGTAGATGTAACAATTAAAGCTGTGAATGAATGATTATTATTATTGCTGTTTCTTTAACCTGTCATGTTGTTTGGGGTTGTGGGATGCAGTCCATGACGAATAACAACTGCTCCAGCTGTTTGACTACAAAAAGATGCTAAGGACCAGAAGAGTCAAATACAGTCAAACCACCATCCTGTGGCAGAGTCTGGGTATCTGGTGGTGAGAACCAATAGGGACTTGTGGCCAGTAACCAGTGAAGAAACCATCACTGCCCAGGCCTTAGGGTGAGACTGTAAATTACGTTGATTGTGTACCAGCGAGTGGACGCCGGTTTGGTGGTCACACATCATCGGAGCACTGGTCACTGTAGCTTCATTCCCAGTGAGTAACGTCCCATTTCTCGTCTTAACCAGTAGTAGGATTCACATAAACACTGTTTTAATGGCACAGGTTCAGGGATTCCGCTTGACTGCTGTCTGTGACGTCTCTGAGCACAAGCTGTTACTTCCTGGCCTCAGTGATCTTCTAGGCTCTCAGGCGTCTCAGCCTGTGGCCACACAACAGGAGCATTTCCCTGCTCATATGTGGCAAAGCGTAGCAGGATGGCAGGAGAAGGCAAACCTAGTTAAAGGAAGAAGCACATCTACAGCTAGAGTCAGCGTTTGTCTGTGGAAAAGCTGCATTGATTTTATGTGTGAATATTCCCACGTGCAAACACTTCTGACATCCACCCTGTCATTGTGTGTGTTTGGGTGTTTTTCCCACTTAGTGGTTCCCACTATTGTCACTGTGGGATGTGTGAGCCTCCTGGTGTTTGTGATAATCCTGGGTGGTTTCCACACCAGCAGCATGAGAGACCAGGAGAACGGCAAGAGGAACGAGGTGGACTGGGATGACTCCACCCTCACCATCACTGTCAACCCCATGGAGGTAGATCAACACACAACACTTTTTGGCCAGTGAGAAACCGTGAACCAATTCACCTTCTCAACAGTTCTGTCAGGTCTCCAGCCTTGACAGCCTGCTAATAGTTTTAGTAGATGTTGTGACTGTTTTCTCAGCGTTTTGATGATTAGCAGGTCTGTTGGGATGTGAACAGAGGCTTTGCAGAGTTTCTTGCACTTGCAAGGAAAAGAATGTGACTATTTTATGTGCAACCAACTAATAACGTGTTTGGTGCAGCTCCACTGTTGGTGCTTTTCTAATAGAGTCCTGATTAGTTTTCCAGGACGTTTTGTTGTTTGACAGCTAGTTGCAACGATGCAGCAGCTGCATGTGCAGCAGTCTGTCGTAACACAAAACACACGATTCAGTTGCTTCACATCACATCGCTGCTTAGTGAATAATAGGTTTATGTGAAGTAGGTTCAACTTCAGTGATGCTGTGGGGCTTGGGCTCTCTTTCAGCCACAGTAAGTGATGAATGGTGAGAAGGGAAATAAAAGCTCTCTGGGCTCCATGAGTCTCCTGAAAAGCTGAGTTCAGAGTCATCTTTAGTTCTTCTAGTCTTTCTGCTCTCATCATAACCAGTTGGCTGAGTGTGTTGTGTGCAGTTCACTGTCAGGCTGTGACATGATGATCAGGGTGATGTCCCAGAAATCAGTGAACTGAACCCTGAACTCTGAGGAGGAAAGTTGATGAGTCATCAGTGGGTCTCAGATTTACCACCATGTTAATCCAGTGGCTTCAGAAATGATCATGTGTGGCATCATTACACATTTAGTTTCATTTCAGGTTTGTATAAATTCAGCAGTGACTCTCCTCAACCCCATCTTCTCTCTCCCTCTCTGACACAGACGTACCAGGACCAGCACAGCAGCAAAGAGGAGGAAGATGACATCACCAGCGCTGAGTCAGAGAGCGATGAAGACGAGGAGGGCGGGAGCCTGAAGAGCAGCAGGGGGCCAGCAGACAGCAGCAGCTGGAGTGGGATGACTCCACCCTCACTGACTGAAACACTCACCAACATACGCTCATCACCAGCTCAGATCCTCATACTCACTGCTTCACACAGGTTTTCCTGTTGTTATCTTAGTGGTGCTACTCAGCGTAGTGAGCTCATCACCAGATTGTTTGTACTGTTTAGTTTGTATTCGTTATACTTACATTTGCTTTGATCTGAGTGTGGAAGACAACCCTGCACTTTGTTTTCTTAGACATGAGGCTTCAGGTGGAGAATATTTTTTTGCTGTGAATATTCTTGCTCCGTGCTTTTAGATTGTTTGGCACTAAGCTCACATGTAGCTTTAAGTTTTCCAGGCTTGTAGTCTACTGTACAACAAGATGCCTCCAATAAATGGATGCATTAATTTTTTTTCTTCTTTTCCTGCATGAGAATATTTGAGAAGTCATATGTGTAGAGAACAATTAGTTTTAACAGATTTTCTAAATCTAAACAAACCCATGTAATTAGTCAGTGTGTTGGTGGAGCCGTACTCAACAGGGTCCACTCTCTAAAATGACTCAGTACGTGATGTAGAACATTTGTGTCACGGAGGCTCTAGCATGTTGCTGCATTTCTGCTAAAGCTGCTCCATCCTGCTTGTAGACAAATGTCTGCTTCATGCTGAGAAACCTGCTCAGTGGAGGTTTCATGACAGAGAGGCGTCCATTTAGTTGTTCATGTCTTATTTGAAGCTTTGCTTTAGAGGCTTGTGGTGGAAATGTAGTGACCAGTGTCTCCTACTTGCTGACTTGGACTGAACGGAGGCCAGGTCTGAGCTGGATGAGATGGGAGCAGCTTTTGCTGATCATGGTGCAAATAGCAGGACTAACAAAATGCATCTGTGCTATTTTGTGCTGTTGACCTGCCTGTGTGTATAGTGGAGGGTGTTTCTGAACAGAGTCCTGTTGCCTGAGTTGTTGAGAAATGAGCTTGAGAGCAGCATGAAAGTCAAAGTGTATGAGGCTGTCAGCTGTAAAATTCTGTCAAACGCTCACTGTCCATGTTTGATCTGCAGCTTAAAGCACAAAACCACGGGTCACTGCTGTGTGAACACTCTGACTCTGAAGTCAAGTCTCCTCAGTGATGACACCACCTCCAACTTTTCTGGTTCAGCTCCTGAGTTAAGTGTCTATTGGTTGAAATGAATGTCAGCCTAACACAGTGTTTCCCAACCTGTTGGAGCCTCAGCACATGTTTTACATTAGAAAACCACACGACACACCACCAATCAAAAATGCCACAAGAAGCAGATGTAATGAACATCTAGTGTCAGTTTATTTGATAGAGGGAAAGAGGTGAGTGCTTATACATGCAAGGAGATATAATCACACTGGGAGAAACATTTCATAGATCAGATAAATATTTAGTTAATTCTGAGGAGATAAGAATAAGAAAACATGTATAAATAATTATTTCTATATGTACATACAAGTTGAACCTGATGTAGTATAATCATGTGTTTATTCAGTTTGTTTGTTGTCCATCCTTGACTGACTAATAAAGTTTCCGTCTTTAAGTCTGAGTGAGTTGTGTCTGTTTTTCTGAGCTGCAGTTCAACCAGAAGGTGAGTAATGAGACCAGATGTGTGTCAGGGTGTTTCCGGCCTAAGGATGACGTCAGTGCTTCTATGTTTCCTACTCGTTGTCCGTCGTTGTGTGATCCAGAAGCTTTTGTCTCCACTCCGCCACCTAGTGGCGCTTTACCGTCGGTGCTATGACTCCTCTGATCCTTCACTGGCTCCATTTAACTGACGCTCTCACGCTGCGTGTGTCCAGGTCGTGTTTTGAATTGAAGTCCTCCATGACGTGCGTCACAGAACGTGACGTCACATAACCTATAGAAGCCGCTGAGGCCTCTGAAACGGCCCCTTTGCATCTGGACCTTTGACCCGCTGCAAAGTCTGTTGGGACACAGAACTTTACTGTGAAGTGCCAACGTGCTGGGAACGTGTTACATGCTGATCCATGAGGTTCAGTTCCTGCGGTGTTGACAGTTAGTGGGTGGTAGGGATGTAAATGTGCTTTTCATGGTTTCCTGCCTCTTGTCTGTGCAGAATATGACGTTTGCTCTGTCACATTTCTCCCCAGGTGGCTGGTGGACTCCGCCCCCTGATGAGCGGGAGGGGGACGTGTGGATGGACGACGTGCTGCAGGCTGGTGGTGGAGCAGCCCATCTCCATCCTCCACCTCAGGGTTTCCGTGCACCACACATTGGAATGGACAGGAGAGAGCAGGCTCCTCCCATTCTTCCCTTCGCTCCCTTTCACTTTCCTCCTCCTGTCCCTCACCCCTTCATCCCTCCCTTTGCTCGTCCTGTCCCTCACCCCTTCATCCCTCCCTTTGCTCCTCCTGTCCCTCACCCCTTCATCCCTCGCGTTGTTCCTCCTGCTATTCCTCGTGTTGTTCCTCCTGCTCCTATCCCTCGCTTTGTTCCTCCTGCTCCTATCCCTCGTCTTGTTCCTATTCCTCCCTTTGTTCCTCCTGACCCTGCTCGGAATCCAGAACATTTCTTCTGTCCCGTGTCCCTTGTTGCTAACGTTGGCCCCTCTCTTTCTGTTTTTAGGGACCTCTACCCTGCAGCTGCCCTGATGGACAGTCCTCCTCCTGAGGAGCTTTCTACCATCGACTATAACGGTGATGGAGCCAGCACGTTTGGCTCCATTGAAAGCTTCGAGGAGGAAGGCGACCATAGGGCTGCGTTCTCTTGTGGGCGTGGTTCCCCCAAAAAGAGAAGCAGGGAAGGAGGTGAAGAGGCGAGACCGTCCTTCAAGAGGCAGAGGCGGCCTGACAGCTTGTGGATGTGGAAGACCCTGTCGATGGAATAAGAGAAACACAGAGAGATATGATTAAAGATATAAATAAAAGACAACAATTAGCATTTTTACATTTAACTTATTCCGTTAGTGAGTCATGACCCGTTCTGCTTGTTAAAAGAGACCAAGGTTTTCTAGCAGGAACCACTCAGACGTGTCAGACTTGGCGTCAGGCCCCGTTCAGCAGCGTTTACCTGCTTGTGGATGGTGACTGTGGCCCACTTCATCCTCCCGAGCACCACATCCTGCAGCGCTTTGGACTGGGCACAGACACAACAGAGACGCTCCGGCCTTCACCCATCTCAACCTGAGCCAGAGGAGAAAACACAGGACGAACTGCATGAAGTCAGGACGTGACAGACTATTGCTGCGTTTGATTCAGGTTGACAAACACACTGTCAACGGCAGCAAACGATGGAGCAACATTAGACAGGACACAATGTGCCTCACGGGTGGAGTTTCACCAGAGTTTGTCCAGCAAAGCCTCTGCATTGACCTCTGAGTTTGTTGCAGGTGTGTCTCACTACATAAATGAACGACTTACTGTGGGAACATCTTCCTCATGGTCTGTGTAGATGTAGTACGTGACCCTGAAGTCAACTAAAAAGTGCTTTTCACTGACTCCAGGAAGGCCCTCAGGAAACGGGTGTATCTGTCCACATGAAAGAATGAATTATTAGTTTATGACACATGGAAAAGCATCATATAGTTGGTGCCTGTGCACATACTTGCCAACAGCAAACACCACCACAGCAATGCGTGGCTCCATTTTCTGATAGATGGCGTCAATAACCACAGGATCAAAGGTTCCCTCCCAAACCAGGGGAACATTCCAGTTGGTCACTGGGTTCACGTCAGTGCGTCTGGGAGAGTAAAGAACGTCCTGAGAGCGTGAGCTTGAACAGTAGCAACATCTGAACGTTTCACCTGCTGAAAGGCTGGTTCAGCCAATAAACAACGTGACGTCTGACAAAGCACAAAGTGACGTCTCAACTAAACAGGAGTTAGATGGTGTCATAAAAACAATAGAACAGAAGAAGCCCAACGCTTCTATTAAATGTGTTTACAACCTGAAATCACATCGTCTTTAAAGCTTTTCCTCACGTTCCATAAGCTGGATGTTATTATTGCTCAGCTCACCCTTTGTGTGCGCTTGGCTGATCATACTTTACTCTGGAAAAGAGCAGAGATCACATCAACACAGGTCGTAGTCAGGTCCACAAACTAAAACCACTATCCTACAGACAGCACATGTGACTCTCTGCGGGTCCAGGACCTGCTGTGTGGCAGAGCCAGCATGCGTTTAGACATGATGCTCCAGTTACTGCAGCATCAGTTTGAGCAGAGCTGGAGTCACTTCTTCCTCTTCCTGTTTCATGTTCATCTGGACGTTATGAAAAGGTCTTTACAGTCTCCTCTCTCTAATATTATTAGGAAACACATACATTTTCACTGCTATATTTGTCTATGAAACCAGAGGAAACAAACCAATTAGTCAAACTCCAAACTTGTTTAAATGATATCAAATCCTGGATGTCCCATAACTTCCTACAACTAAACTCAGATAAAACTGAGGTTATTATAATTGGTGCTAAAAACCACAGAGACTCATTATTGAATCAGATTATTACTCTGGATGACATAACGTTAGGTTCAGGTTCAACTGTAGGAACCTTGGTGTCATTTGGACCAAGATCTCTTCTTTACATCATATATTAAAGAAATCTCTAGAACTACTTACTTCCACCTGAGGAATATTGCTAAAATTAGGAGCATCCTCTCACAGAGTCATGCTGAAAAGTTAATCCATGCATTTGTTACCTCTAGGCTGGACGACTGTAACTCCCTGCTCATAGTTTGTCCCAATAACTTTCTAAAAAGCCTCCAGTTGATTCAAAATGCTGCAGCCAGAGTCTGACTGGACTTAGGAAGAGACATCACATTTCTCCTACATTAGCTTCTCTGTCCTGTCAAATCTAGGATAGGATTCAAAATTCTTCTCCTCACCTACAAAGCTCTTCATAATAAAGCTCCATCTCATCTTAAAGACCTCATGGCTCCTGATGCTCCTTCAGATTAAAACGCTCTATGTGGGATTTGTCAGGTTTAGTTGTGTCAAGTTCTTGTAAAGGGCCTTCAGATAACTGCTGTCGTGAACTGGCGCTATATAAATAAAATAAAAATGAATTGAATAGTGTTGTACAGGTGCACATGTCTGGATATTACAAATAAAGGACTCACCCGAAGACGACAACAACAACCACAACTAGAATGTGGATCCTGGAAATGTGGTTTGACATGTCAGGATCGTCTGAGGCTCTTATCCAAATCAACAGACCTGAGCTTCTCTTAGACAACTGTCATTGTCTTGTTGTTGTGACAATGAACCTGACGAGTCAGACGATCAAAACACTGTGGACACATAGAAATGGAGGAGAACTGGTCAGATCACTGATTCAATAAGCAAGTGAAGTGGAAGAAGCTGCTGTGATGTGGATTTTGGACATTAATGACGAGAAATGGGACGTTACTCACTTTGGCTGCGACTAGAGGGACCAGTGCTGCGATGACGTGTGACGTGCACCTGCACCCTTGGACGCACTGATACTCCTGCAGAAGGAAACAAAAGAAGCAAGTGTTAGTGGAAATCGTTGGACACATGACACACAAACACCTTTGCTTTCTAGGTTTGCTGAGTGTTGGGGCTTAGTCGTACTTTCAGGTTCACCTTCAGACACTTCTGCACTGAACCTCCAGGAACCAGGTCCAGCAAACACCTGGTGCAGTCGTAACATGTCAGCGACTGCATCCCACATCTGCAAAATGACAGGAATGTTAAATGTAATAATAATATTCATTGTCGACTGGACTTCTGTCACTTCTGACACTGTCTCAAAAGACAAGTGGTTAAAGAACCTCTCTGACAGGGAACTTTCCCTTTTCTGGCTAAAGGCCTTAACTTTGCTATCACACCCAAGGAGGTTCCTGTCGTGGATTTGATCACAGCCACAGAATCTGCCATTCGGAAAAACAACTTACCATCGTCAGAAGCTGAGCAACTACGGCTCAAAGTCTCTGCTGCCCTGGCCAGTGCACAACCACCACAACCCAACCTCACCAGGCAGGAGAGGAGGGCGCTCACAGCCCTCAGCAGGGACCAAACCATCACCACACTGCCTGCGGACAAAGGAAGGTGCACTGTCCTACTGAACATGAACACAGCAGACCACCATCAAAAAGTCAGCTCACTGTTAGAGGACCAACACACTTACGAGAAGCTGAAAAGAGACCCCACCAGCAGCTACAAAAAGAAAATCATAGCTCATCTCAAAGAGCTGGAAACGGACCAGACCATCGACAGGATGACATACCACCGCCTGCATCCTGGAGAGGCCACTCCCTGCATTTATGGACTTCCTAAGATCCACAAAGAGGGAGCCCCACTCAGACCCATAATCAGCAGCATCAACTCGGTCACATATAACATTGCCAAACACTTGGCCACCGTCCTGACGCCTCTGGTGGGACACACAGACCATCAATTCACAACAAGCCAAGGTCAGAGGACTGAAACTGGAGATGGATGAAACCGTGGTTTCCTTCAATGTTACATCACTCTTCACCAGCATCCCCACCAGTGACGCCTTAACAGCCGTTAGGAAAAGACTGGAGGAAGCTGTAGGCCACAAATGGTGACCTGTGAATAGTGGTGACCAGCAGGTAACGAGTCATTGTCTGGAAAAAAGCACAATTAACCAACAACAATTAGATCTACACGTTCAATATCACAGCAAATGGATTTGACCAGATACTTTCTGACTGTTTCACAATAACTATTGTCCTCAGGTAGTTGTATAACGAACTGGACCTTTTCTTTACTGAAGCTCATTCTTACCTTCTGACGGCTGCTGGAAATCGACAGTTTCCGCCCTTGACGGCTTGGCGAGGATCCTCACTGTCATTGTCTTGTTGTTGTGACAATGAACCTGACGAGTCAGAGGATCAAAACACTGTGGACACAAAGAAATGGAGGAGAGCTGGTCAGATCACTAATTCAATAAGGAAGTGAAGTGGAAGAAGCTGCTGTGATGTGGATTTTGGACATTTAAGACGAGAAATGGGACGTTACTCACTGGGAATGAAGCTACAGTGACCAGTGCTCCGATGATGTGTGACCACCAAACCGGCGTCCACTCGCTGGTACACAATCAACGTTATTTACAGTCTCACCCTAAGGCCTGGGCAGTGATGGTTTCTTCACTGGTTACTGGCCACAAGTCCCTATTGGTTCTCACCACCAGATACCCAGACTCTGCCACAGGATGGTGGTTTGACTGTATTTGACTCTTCTGGTCCTTAGCATCTTTTTGTAGTCAAACAGCTGGAGCAGTTGTTATTCGTCATGGACTGCATCCCATAGCCCCAAACAACATGACAGGTTAAAGACACAGCAATAATAATAATCATTCATTCACAGCTTTAATTGTTACATCTGCACCACATTGTAATGAGGCAAAGATTTCTCACTGAATTCTTACCGATAGCAGGACCTGGTGCTCAACATCTGACAAGTCACGTGAGAAGCACGACAGGTGTGTTTTCTGAGAAACAAGGCTTCGGCCGAGCCTTGTTTCTCATAATACAGCACACAAGCGTCTCTCTCTCAAGGAGCCCGGCTTCACGTAGGCGTCGTAGTCGCTGTAGCATAATCACAATCTCACAATTGGAATGACCTGAGAACAAACACAACATTTGGTTATGAATTCATAAAACCTGAGTTGACCTCACAGTTGACTGTAACACAAACAAACACTTACCATAATCAGCTGTAGGCCCTAAATGGCTGATAGTGGTGACAAGCGAGTAACAAGCTGTCTGGAAAATAGCACAGTTAACAAACAACCATTAGATTTACACATTCAATAGTCCAGCAAATGTATTTTACCACTTACTTTCTAAGTGTCTCACTATAATCATTGTTATCACATCATTGTGTAATGAACCGGGCCTTTACTGAAGCTCTGCCCTACCTCCAGATGGCTGCTGGAAATCATCAGTTCACGTGACAACTCCATGGGCGTCCTCACTTTCACCATCTTGTTGCCATTGAACTCGGTGCGTCTGAGTTCCAGGATCAAGACACTGTGGACCCAAAGAGATGGAGGAGAGGTGGTCAAATCACTCACTCAAAAAGGAAGTCAAGTGGAAGAAGCTGCTGCGATGAGGTCTCTAGACATTTGGGATGAGAAATAGGATGTTACTCACTTTGGCAGGGTCAACAACGACCACTGCTCCACTGACTCCTCATTTCCACAGCTGCACTTGTTTAAGCACTGGAAACACGGGAGAAGAAGCTTTTAGCTGAAATCTTACAATTGATCAAACGCACAAACACCTTTGGTTTCTATCTTTGCTGAGTGTTGGGGCTGAGGCGTACTGTCAGGTAGTCGTCCACACACTGCTGGACTGACCCTCCTGGACTCCACGTGGGGTCCAGGAAAAAGCTCTTGCAGTCGTGGTGAGTCGGTAGCTGCTGCCCACACCTGCACAATAACATGACAGCTCAAAGTTATAATATATCTTATTCATAGGTTCAACTAGTACACGTCCACATCACTATGAGACTATAAAGAGTTCATACCGACTGCAGGTCACGGTGCTCAAGACCTCAACAGAGATGTGAGCAGCGACAGGACATGCGTACGAGAGCCCAAGAGCGTTGGCTGCTCTCTGCAGATCAAGGGAAACCAACTGCAGCATGTCCAGCACCGACATGACCAACAAAAAGCAGTCCTGCAAAGAAACGGCGTTTAACTACAAAAACATTCTGTACATCACTGTCTGCTCTGTAGCACAAACAAGACGTGCACCAACATTTGGTCCGTCCTTGGCAAAGGTCGGCTCGTACTGCGCAACCGTGTGCTTCAGGGCTTCCAGGACCTCTGTCTTCTCATCGATGTCATTTGAGAAGCCAAGACGGACAAGTTCGCCAAACAACCTGGAAAGAGCAGGTGAAGAAATTAGGATGGTCCTCATGCTGACTGGTAATGTTAGTGGACAAACCAACGTCTGTGCTACGCTGCGGACCAGCTGCTGTACCTCATGGTGGAGCTGGTGCTGGCAACCTCAACCTGAACACTGAACTCCTCCATGAAAGGCTTCAGCCACAGGAGGAACTGGACGGCAGCGTTCACGAAGCAGGTATCGCCGAGGTTGGGTAACCTGAAACATGACAAACATCACGTGTCCTTTTCCACAGATGAAGACTCACAATAAACTATAACCTCACGCACAGAACACGCGTGGAGTCATCAGGTGTATGTGACACTCGATGACGTACCCGCGACAAGCCGCTCATATGGGGAGAGAGGCCTGAAGGTGGAAGAGACAGAGATACACACGTTACTCTACTAATGCTACAGCAATGAAGTCATCAATAATAAACAACAACAATATCATGTGGAACATTAAACATACGTGTGCTCTGAGGAGGCCGGTGCTGCAGCAGGAGACAACTGTGTGGTGTCTGTTCCAAACACAGAAACTCAGTTCAACACAACAAATACATATATAATACACATATTCCAGCTTTAGCCCCTGGAACTTTGAATCTATGTCCTTGTGGACTCACACCTGGAAAACGTCTCCTATACTGTTTAATGGCAGAACTTAATCAATTGCATTTGGAAAAGTCACTTTTTACTAATGATTTGCTATTTAAACTACGAGTCTGATAAGATGAAAAGTAAAGCGACAATAAACTCTCTCTGTCTTTGAAAATGTCTAGAGGGAGTGAAAAACTGCTTTTGTAACACGAGCTTTTTGATCAAATATTAGATATGTATTATTACATTATTATATTAAAAGCATTAGCATAACGCACAGTACAACATGTTTGCTAACGCTAGTCCGGGCTGTACAAATAGCAGAAGCTAACTCGGTCCTTTGCTCTGTTCAGCCGTCAGTTACATAAAATACCGGATTTCACCGCCTTCTCGGTTCCGGAGCCCAGATGTAACTTTCCGTACGGGACCAAAACGTAACCGGTCCAGACTAAGATGGGGGCCATCTACGCTGGTGCCTTTCTGAGCTACGCTAATACACAAGCTAGCGCTAGCCACATTAGCCGCTAGCCGTTAGCTGCACTTTGACTCCAGTGTGACACGTGTGATGGTGCGTTCGAGGCCTCCTTACTTCCAGACAAACCGCTGTGGGAGCCGCGAAGATGCTGAAGTCCACCGTCTGCCTGTTGACAATGAGCAGACGCACGCGATGATTAAGCGTCAAACCATCTTAGACTGGATATTTGTTTTACATTATTTCATAACACAGAAATATAGATTCATATTCGCAGTAACATATTAAAACGCAAACAATAACTGACTGAAAACCTTCGATTTCACCTGGTTTCTTCTCTCAGGGCTTCCTCAATAATAAAGTTTAGCAGACAGCCCACTTTTATTTATCTAGTAACATATTAAAATGCAAACAAACAAATCTGGCTTCTCCTCTGTTCAAAATAGATCAAGATACATTTGATTAGACATATTAGTAAAAACATCAAGATTTCTCAATGCACAAAGTCAAACAAACAGTTCGGGTCAATAAATTCAGACACTTACCCTCCAGCGTCTGAGCAGACGCGCTATCTTTCCAAAAAAACAAGGCATTGCAGCCTTTGTTGGAAAGTAAAATCAAACAAAATAATATGTGTGATATCAAGTATGAAAGGTGTGTAGTTGTAGTTGTAGGTGTTGTTGTTGTGGTGCAATGAAGCAAAGCTGGTCGTTAGTCTTTCTTTCTCTGAAAACCTTTGAGTTGCTGAGGGAACACAAAAATCTCTGTCCTGATACAGGTTAAGATGCAATTTATTGAATCTCTTGCTGGTGGAGGTTTGTCAGTAGGAAACGACTTAGCACAAAGCTACTAAATAGTCATGGCCAAAAATATCAGCACCCTTGCAATTCTGTCAGAACACGCAACACTTGTGTGGGCAATATATGCAACCAGTTTGTGTTGTGTGTCACCCTGAGCATGGAGAAAAGAAACAAGTGTAAAGAGCTGTCTGGGGAAAAACATGGACAATGTCAAGGCTACAAGTCCATCGGCAGAGATCTGAATGTTCCAACATCATCCAGACGTTTTACAGCCCGTGGCTCTGTAGCGAACCTCCCTGGACGTCGACGGAAGGGCAAAATGAACGAAAAATTACAATGAAGGATTGTTGGAATGGTGGATAAAGAATCCCATTAACCTCCTAACAAATCCAAGCTGATCTGCAGACACAGGGCACAACAGTGTCAGCTCAGCCCAGGAGGCACCACTGCTGACACAAAGGCAAAAAAACAAAACTGCAGTTTGACAAAACCACAGTCCTTCTGGGAGAACGTGCTGTGGACAGATGAGACAAAAGCAGAGCTTTCTGGTAAAGGACATCATGGCATGTTTACAGAAGAAGAAATGAGGCCTTCAAAGAAAAGAACACAGTCCCTGCAGTCACACGTGGTGGAGGCTCAAAGATGTTCTGGGGTTGCTGTGCTGCTTCTGCCACTGGAGGCCTTGACTGTGTGAACGCTGTCATGAAATCTGATGATGAACAAAGCGTCGTGGCCAGTGTCAGAAAGCTGCGTCTCCACCAGAAGTCCTGGGTCGTCCAGCAGGACAATGACCTCAGACCCACTTCAACAAGCACCAGAAATGGCTCCAAACAAAGCGCTGGAGTTCTGAAACGGCAGCAATGAGTCCAGATCTGACTCCCACAGAACCTGTGGAGAGATCTCACAACAGCAGGTGGGAGGAGGCCTCCTTCAAATCTGAACCACCTGGAGCAGTTTGCAAAAGAAGAGTGTTACAGGAAGCCATTTATTTTCAGATTTCTTTGTTTGTTTGTTTGTTTGTTGTGTTTTTCCAGTGCGAACGGAAAGAATAAAGATATAAAATACAAAACATTTGCAAGTGGAACAATTTTCTGAGAGAAGTGTTGCATTTTCTGACACAATCGCAAGGGTGCAAGTACTTTTGGCCATGACTGTACATGTTCAGCTTGGAATTTAGCTGCAGTTTCATCATCATGTCAGGAAATAACAGAATGGCATAATGTGGACCTTTGAGAACTGAATACTACACCAGTCATGGCTTCACCAGCCTCAGCCTCATCCTTTAAGCACCAATGAGGACACCTATGGGCAGCAATGTTCACCAACACCAGCTCACCCCCCCCCCCCCTCACCTTGAGGGTTCTGGAAGTAGTGATTTTGTCCTGACCGCCCACGTCCCACACTGTGAAGATGATGGTCTTGTTTTCTACAGTTGCAACATTAAGCTGAACTTTAAATAATGTCAAGTCAGGCCCCTGCAAGGACGAGTAATTATGCTAAATAATAAAGTATCATTATGGGTTGAACAACAGCCTTGTACTTCAACTGCACTTAAATATTTGACGTGGCACTTTCACTTGAGTGCGTAGCTTGTGTTCAGCCTCTAGGCACAGTAGCAGACTAATCATATCTTGGTGGTAGATTTTTCTGATATATTTAACTATCTCATGCTTTTTACATGAATTAATATGCTTGTATATAATTTTAACCCCCCATCGTTGTTGGTAGTTTGTAAATTAAAGCAGATGTTAGTAACCAACCCTGGAGCTTTGTCTGCTCCACTGTTTCATTTCCTTTCCTTCATTACTGAAGAATGTCTCCATCTAGAGGCTAAATCTAAACAACTGGAACCTGAAGTTTAGTCCGTTTACAGGCGTTTCTACCTGTAAAAAAACAGACTCTTTGTATATTTTTGCACATGTCATCTTTTTGCAACAGAAATTAAAAAGCAGACTCTTTGATAATGGGCTAGACATTATTTGTTGTTCCAGTGGCCATTGAAACGTTGGAAAAAAATATAGTCAAAGACAGAAAAGCATAAAAACAAGTGATTTCATGCTCGTTTCTGGGCCACGTGTTTCAACAGGTACAAGCGCTACCATCAAAGAGCAGCACATCCTCCCAGTCACAAATAAGCATTGACTTGTGCTTCTCAGATGGAGGAACCAGCCCAATAGGTTTACTCACAGCCAGTGATGCTGAACCTGCAGCTTGGGACACGGCTGCAGACGCCACACAGACCTTAGAAGGCCAATCAGCCTCACGTGTTAATCCTGGCACCATAGCAACATGTATGTTGACAGCAAACATTCTAAAAAACCTTAGACTCAACAAACAGCCACAGAAAGAGGTAGGATTATTTGAAGCTCTGCTAAAAATGTGCATTTACTTTGATTTTCTGTTCAGTTCAACCTAATTGCGTTTAGAAAGATCTTAATTTACTTTAGCTGCTTAGTTCTGGTCAGTGAGGTTTATTAGATTGAATCTGCGTTGGATTCTTCAGTGTGTTTTACAGGGATCATTATGTTTATTACTGCTTGATTTGGTTAAATGTGAATTGTCAAATATCATAGGACACAGTAATAGAATCAAGCCTCTGAAAAATATTACTTTGAAGTTTTTAGTGAAACATTTAATTAAGCTGCATTTACCTTCAACTCAAACATGTTTAATGGACACATCTGTAAATATTTCCATTCCAATGACGCTGCATCTGTAACAGATAGCTGCTGATGGGACGATGCAGAGTGAGGAGACGTCCCTGCAGGGGTTTATTTGGGCCACGTGTCAATTTAAAGCAGCTTCTGCAGCTCTGACCATGTTCATTTCAGCCTGTGCAGACTCTGGCCATTCAGCCTCACGTGTTAATCCTGGCCCATAGCAACATGTATGTTGACAGCAAACATTCTAAAAAACCTTAGACACAACAAACAGCCACAGATAGAGGTAGGAATATTTCAAGCTCTGCTAAAAATGTGCATTTACTTATATTTTCTGTTCAGTTCAACCTAATTGTGTTTAGGAAGATGTTAATTTACTTTAGCTGCTTAGTTCAGGTCAGTGAGGTTTATCAGATTGAATCTACTTCACTGAAACCAGCTTTGGATGCTTCAGTGTGTTTTACAGGGATCATTATGTTTATTACTGCTTGATTTGGTTAAATGTGAATTGTCAAATATCATAGGACACAGTAATAGAATCAAGCCTCTGAAAAATATTACTATGAAGCTTTTAGTGAAACATTTAATGAAGCTGCATTTACCTTCAACTCAAACATGTTTAATGGACACATCTGTAAATATTTCCATTCCAATGACGCTGCATCTGTAACAGACAGCTGCTGATGGGACGATGCAGAGTGAGGAGACGTCCCTGCAGGGGTTTATTTGGGCCACGTGTCAATTTAAAGCAGCTTCTGCAGCTCTGACCATGTTCATTTCAGCCTGTGCAGACTCTGGCCATTCAGCCTTATTCAGCATGTAAATCCTGGCCCATAGCAACATGTATGTTGACAGCAAACATTCTAAAAAACCTTAGACACAACAAACAGCGACAGAAAGAGGTAGGATTATTTCAAGCTCTGCTAAAAATGTGCATTTACTTAGATTTTCTGTTCAGTTCAACCTATTTGTGTTTAGGAAGATCTTAAGTTACTTTATCTATGTAGCTTTGTCAAGTCAGTGACTTGATTTGACTAAAGCTCGGACTCTGAGAGGAACCAGGTCATAGATGCTGGTTTTTCAGGTTTAAAGTTAACATTTAAAGTGACATTAACCTGCAATAAGTTGACATATTTGGTTCTGGACGGGTCAGAGGTTTTAAGGGAGGCCTGAGAGTTGACAGTTGTGTAAATCTATCGTTGTCCACGGCCTCGGTTTCTCCGGCAGAATGAACACGTCCAGACAAAGTCACGCAGTCAAGTCCACAACACTGGCTGCAGACAGGAAGCGTTGCTATGGCGACGCTTTGTTAGGTTCAGGCCTCCCTCTGGTCTCCACAAGTATAATGAGCTTGAACAATGATCTGTTTGTGTGGGACTGTGTTGGTATATAAATAATGTTATGGTTCCTTATCATTATGCTATGTGATAAGTTCAAGTACACTCATATAAAGTAAAGCACATAAATGGCTGCAGCGTCACAACGCTGCTGTTCCTGTGACGTAGCCAGAGCTGAATTAATTGGGTTTAGCAGTTACTGTAAGTTAATGGTACAAACTGGAGTTTGAGCAGCGAACATGACGTCCACCTGCGCCAGAGGAAACCACAACAGCACAACGTTAGGCCGCAGGTGGGAGCAAGCCAGTTAAAAAGGGAAAAGCCAGGGTTTGATTCATTAAAATCCCCAGAGTCAACATCGCGTTACAGCACAACGACCCGTTCAAATACACGATCGTCGACATCTCTGACAGAATAGCAGCATGTTGTACTAACACTGACTACAGAGCAGTGGAAGGCGCTTCTGTTCTCCAGCCTGACGTATTGAACACTAGGTCACAGGTCAAACAACGTGTGACACTGAGGAGAAACGCTCTCACCGAGGTTTTCAACTTCTGTGCACATGTCAGCCGTCAGTCTGCGTCCACCTAGAAAAGCCTGCATCAGTGTGTTTCTGTTATTAAACACGGATCCAATGTGAAGCTCTGGTTGCTCATCCTGATTATTTGATTTGAAATTGAAAATACAATGTTTTTATTTATGTGTCACTGATATTTTATTAAAAAAATTAACTTTAGTATTGTGTCATTACAGATTTGAGAGCGAAAAAACTCAGAATGGAGATATGGAAGAGGATGGAGCAGTTGGTGGAGACGGAGGAGAAAGTTGATCTGGAGATGTGGAGAGCCAGTTGGAGATCGGAAGCCAAGAGGAGAAGGAGGTGGATGGACACACTGGACGTGGTGGAGGAAGTGGAGGAGGAGGAGGAGGAGAAAGAGAAGGAGAATGAGGAGGAAGGGAGAAGGTGGTTTAGATGGAGAGAGTGGTGGAGCAGAAGGTGGTTGAGGAGAATGACGGCGGAGGAGGAGGAGAAGGGAAAAATTAAGAAGGAGAAAAAGAAAATAAAGAAGGAGGCGGAGAAAGAGATGAAGAGAAGAGAACGTGAAGAGTTGGAAAGAAAGAAGGAGGTGAAAAAACTACAAAACAGAGAGGAAAAGGAGAAAAAAGAAAAAATAAAGAGAGAGAAAGAGGAGGAAAAATTTAAAAGAAAAGTAAATAATTGGATGGAAAAGGAAAAAATAAGGCAAAGAAAGTGGGAGGAAAAACAATACAAAGATTTGGACTGGGAGTGGGTACTAAAAAAAAGAAGTATATCCAAACCAATAGCCGTACAAAAAATAAGAAGTCAAAAAGTATTTGTGCGGCTTAGCGGGTACATAGTGGGGTGAGAAGAAAGAAAGAAGAGTGAGGGGGAGTAGAAGGGGAGGGAGGAGGAGAGGAAAGAAAGAAAGGAAGAGGGAGGAGGAGATGAGGAGGGAGGAGGAGAGGAAAGAAAGAAAAGGTGAGAGAGGAGGAGGAGATGAGGAGGGAGGAGGAGGAGAGGAAAGAAAAAAAGGTGAGAGAGGAGGAGGAGGAGAGGAAAGAAAGAAAAGGTGAGAGAGGAGGAGGAGATGAGGAGGGAGGAGGAGGAGAGGAAAGAAAAAAAAGGTGAGAGAGGAGGAAATGAGGAGGGAGGAGGAGAGGAAAGAAAAAAAGGTGAGAGATGAGGAGGAGGAGATGAGGAGGGAGGAGGAGGAGAGGAAAGAAAAAAAAGGTGAGAGAGGGAGGAGGAGGAGAAAGAAAGAAAAAGAAGGAGGCACAAAAAGAGTGGAAAGAATAACCAGAGAGGGAGAAGGAGGAGCACAGGAGCAGCCTGACAGCCTGGGCCACTCAATGTCAAAGTAAGACACTAATGGTTCCTATTGTAAATGTTTGTGGCAGCCACCTGACGACAACGTGACCAGCGGTGACACGACAACCATGTGTGTGTGTGGTGTTAAGGTCAAGGAGGACGAGGAGGGTGTGTGTCTGTGTGGGAGGAGCATGTGTGTGTGTGTGTTAGTACCAACAAGCTACAACTGCGCTATATGAGCGCACACTGAGTGTTTGACGCCAAGCTGCTGTTAGCAGCCGCAACGAACCACAGCTGGGACTGGAGGAGACAGGAGTCGGCCACCAATCGTAGGGTCGGCGGTTCGATTCACGGCTCCTCTGGACTCAAAGCTGTTCCCAGTGAATGAATGTGTCTAAAAGTGCTACGAGACAGGAAAAGACAACATTAACCTGTATTGATCCCACACTGGGGAAATGTCCACGTTAACGCAGTGTAGCGAGAACAAAAGACTAGAGGGTCTCATGTACCATTTAACAATGTAAAAGTAGAAAAGTATTGCGTCCGTAAGTCGACTCAGTGACCACCGCTACTGGCCGGGTTTGGAAGGCTGGTTCGCCCATGACGGGTAAGATCCCACCTCAAACCCCGGGACGACCTAAGGCAGGCACAGTCACGATAACCTGGGAGGCTGTTTTCTCTGACGCGCCAGGCACATGCCCCCAAAACACGACAACACAGAGACGGTGGTGGGTAGGGCCGCCATCGTCTCTGTGCCAAGTGGTGTTCAAAGGAACGGGCAAAGGAACGTGTGAGGGAATCCAACAACAGCCTCTTAGCCGCTAGTGGTGCGTTAACATGGAAGGCTGGTTCGCCCATGACGGTAAGATCCCACCTCAAACCCCGGGACGACCTAAGGCACAGTCACGATTGTTTGAAGTCAGGACTTACGAGCCTCAGGAGACAGGAGTCGTCCACCAATCGTAGGGTCGGCGGTTCGATTCCCGGCTCCTCTGGAGTTTGATTGACTGGACTGACTATGAGTCCACTCAGTGACCTCCAGGTTTGGAAGGCTGGTTCGCCCGTGACGGGTAAGATTCTTAAAACCCGGAGGCACAGTCACGATAACCTGTGAGGCCGTTGTTTCACACCAGGCACTTGCCCCCAAAACATGACAAGTCGGGACTTACAATCCTCAGGAGACAGGAGTCGTCCACCAATCGTAGGGTTGGCGGTTCGATTCCCAGCTCCTCTGGACTCTGGTTGATTTGTTCTTTAGACACTGAAGGCTGACAGTTGTTCCCAGTGTGTGAATGTGTCTCAAAGTGCTGCATGAGTCCACTCAGTGGCCTCCAGGTTTGGAAGGCTGGTTCGCCCGTGACGGGTAAGATTCTTAAAACCCGGAGGCACAGTCACGATAACCTGTGAGGCCGTTGTGTCACACCAGGCACATGCCCCCCAGCCCAGCCTGCTCCCCCAGCTTCCTCCATCAGAGTGACTGTGCTGCTGTGTTTGCTAGTTTGGTGTCATCAGGTGCTCGCTAACGTGTTGTCAGGCGTCTGCCTCGTGCATTTATAGAAGAAACCTTTAACTGGTATAAGGCTGCTCCTAAATGAATGGACTGAACTCAAGTTCAGTGGTGACGTTTCTAGACTGGCTGCTACTGAGGAGCCTCACTGCTGCCTCACAGCAACAAGGAGCCGGGTTGGATTCCCGGGTGGCCCAGGTGCTTTTCTGTGAGGAGTTTGCATGTTCTCCTCGTGTCGGTTTCCTCCCACAGTCCAAAGACATGCAGTCAGTTAACTGGAGACTCTAAACTGAGTGACTGTTTGTTCCTCTCTGCCTGTATGTGGTTCTGTGATGGACTGGCGACCTGTCCAGGCTAAACCCTGCTGCTCGCCCACATAGAAAGTTAGAAAGGTGCTTTATTCAAGCCACAGCACAGCGTCCAGCAGAAACCAGTGACAGCTGGGACAGGCTCCAGCAGCCGCCACCCTTAAAGCGGGTGTGAACATAAAGGTGTCAAGGTTCCTGGGGTGAGTTGTACTGACTGTACCCTACATGAGTGGAGGCCAGGGGTGTCGTGGACCTCTCTGTTTGGTAGGTCTGCACGGTTTGGTCCAGAAGAGTCTGGTTGTTAGTGTAGAAGTTGTAGGTGAAAACTTAGGTACTTGTTATTCAAGCCACGTTAGGGCGTCACTGAAGGTGACGTGTACATTCGTACTGAAATGTGGAGATTTGTCCATTTCCATGTTTGTACTTGTAGGTTTGATCAGTGTTAGGTTGTTTTATTATTAGCATTTATTATGTTAATATCAGTGGCTTGTTTATTTTAGTGACTTGTTTATCTTAGTGACTTGTTTATTTTAGTAAGTTGTTATTTTAGTAGGTTGTTTATTTTAGTTGCTTGTTTATTTTCGTAAGTTGTTATTTTAGTAGGTTGTTTATTTTAGTAGGTTGTGTTTGTAGGCTGAGTTACCAAACAGAGCGGTCAAAGACTAATTTCCAAATTCATATCTACATTTTACTAAATTCAGGTGTTTAATTAATCACCTGCCAATTTCTAAATTTCCTTTTATTTTCTGGTATTTACATCTGGATCTGACACACAACGTAGAAGACAGCACCTTTGTTCAAACCCACACGTGTTTTAACTACAGTATCGTAGTAATACATCCACTAGACTGAAGTGAATAGAATATTAACACGTATCGTTCACATATAAATACTCATAAATACTAATACAGTAACTGCATTCAGCCTGTGGCTTCACCAAACGTTAGCTGTGTTTGCTTGTGATGCTTTTCCAGGTTTGACCGTAACCTCTAGCAGTTGCTCCCTTTACATGTTTATTGTTTGAAGGTCTAACAAACCTGTCAGTCACATGTTCCAGCACTTTCACTCACATGAAACACGGGTGGGTTCTGACAGAACGTGCTCTCTGCTATGTTCTGCATCAGACTCAGATGTAAATATCTGGAAGTATGATTCAAAGCAGAATCGTGACCTGGTAGTTGTGAATGGGCTCCATTGGTTAATGAGGTAATGAACTGAGTTGGATAAAGGAATTAGCTTCGCTGTTTCGGCGGCCGGCCACCTGCAGTGCAGTCCTTACATTCTGCCTGGGCTACAGAACACCTGTTCACACCTGACTCAAAAATCAAATGTCACCACGAGGCACCTGAAAACCTCAGACGGAGGTCAGGGTTCGGCCTTTGGGTTGCGTCACCGGGCGCAACCACGCTCGTATGGCACCACAGTGAAAAGGGGGTCTGGGCCGTCAGCTTAGCGCCACCCGGCGGTCGTTGGGAACCGCCTCCGGGAGAGGCCATGGAGGAGGACTGTTGGTCGGCCTCGAAAAAACAGACGCCGGGACGGAGACGCTCAGGGGTGGAGTCACTGAATTACATTTTTTGGTTAAATACTGATCAATAGTTTGACTTCTCATCCACACAAGTCATAAACAGTAACTTCACTTTATGACAACCCATGATTTCATTTGACAAAAAGATTTACGGTTGCTCCAAAGTGTAAAGCTTAGTTGGGAGCCAGTCATTTTTAATTTCCCAGTATGATTAAGACAAATCTATTGTATAGTGTCTTTACTCCAATCACTGTGTGCATCTCCATAATTAAAAACACAGTGTTTGCCTTTTTCTGGCAGTCTATGATCACAGTGCTTAGCAAACGCTGCCCCTCAGGTCGCTGCAGTGCAGAAATACCAGTTGTAATGAACTGACTTAGTTTCTCCTGTTTCTGTTCAGTGTCATTTCATCCAGGAACAGCACTGGGAACTTTTAAGCACAGTAAAAACTGAACATTTCACTCACTCTAATGTAGAAACACACATCAAGTGTATTGCACAACAGTAGCATCTTTTTCAGTGCATCACCTCCGAGTCCCTCGTTTCTGGGAAAGTCTGTGTCAGGGTTGAGGCGGAGGAGAGTTCGGCCAATAGTCGAACCTCAGATTCAGGAGGAACGGCGGTGTGAGAATGGGCTCCTCCAGATCTGAGGCCATCGTCCCGACCGGAAACGGGCGGCTAGTTGTTGTTAGAGGACGCTTCCTGCTCCAAGTGCAGGAGTTAAGCATCTTTTGGTCTCGTTCACCAGCGAGAGAACGAGCGCGAGACTGACGGACGGTGAAGGAGGGGTTGAGCCCAAGGGCAAAGCTCTCAGTTCACCCGTCGAGCTACGTTCCTTCTCTCTAAGGTCATGACCTTTGATTCATGACCAAAAGAACAGGCCGCGGCTCCTCCACGTGGAGGGGAGCGTTGGGGTTAGGGTAGAGTTGGGGTTTGCTGACGGCTCGGCATCAGGTTTGGATGCCTCCTAGATCCCTTCCAGGTCAGGGATTCCAGGAAAGACCCGCGGGAAGAGGCCTGTGATCCCCCCGGTGATCTGGGGGTGGCCAGCGAGTGGGACTGGGGTCAGGGCCACGGTGACCAATTGGAAAACTCGAACAACACAAGCAACATCCAGGTGGGCCTCCGCCTCCCTGAGGGGGCCGACGGCTCTGCAGAGGTCAGGGGTGGGGGGCGAGGTGGGGGAGAGGTGGGGGCGTGTGCTCTTCCTCCTCCTCCTCCTCCTCCTCTCCTCTTCTCTCTCATTGAGCTCTCCTCCTCCTCTTTCTCCCTCACTTTGTGCTCTCCACCTCCCTCTCTCTCTATGTAAGGGAGAGAGAGAGGGAGGTGGAGAAAGAACAACCCCCTTCTCCTCCCCCTCCCTCACTTTGAGCTCTCCACCTCCCTCTCTCTTTCAATGTGAGGGAGAGAGAGAGGGAGGTGGAGAAGGAACAACCCCCTTCTCCTCCCCCTCCCTCACTTTGAGCTCTCCACCTCCCTCTCTCCCTCACATTGAGAGAGAGGGAGGTGGAGAAGGAACAACCCCCTTCTCCTCCCCCTCCCTCACTTTGAGCTCTCCACCTCCCTCTTTCCCTCCCTCACATTGAGAGACAGAGGGAGGTGGAGAAGGAACAACCCCCTTCTCCTCCCCCTCCCTCACTTTGAGCTCTCCACCTCCCTCTTTCCCTCCCTCACATTGAGAGAGAGAGGGAGGTGGAGAAGGAACAACCCCCTTCTCCTCCCCCTCCCTCACTTTGAGCTCTCCACCTCCCTCTTTCCCTCCCTCACATTGAGAGACAGAGGGAGGTGGAGAAGGAACAACCCTCTTCTCCTCCCCCTCCCTCACTTTGAGCTCTCCAGGTGGAGCAACCCACCTTCTTTCTCCATCACTGTAAATAGTTATAAATAGACCCCCCACATCAAACTCCCTACCTCTTTACTCCCCCTCCTGGACAATGACGCCCCCCTCCTGGACAATCAATCTCCCCCCCTCCTGGACAATGAAGCTCCCCCCTCCTGGACAATGAAGCTCCCCCCTCCTGGACAATGACGCCCCCCCCCTGGACAATGAATCTCCCCCCTCCTGGACAATGACGCCCCCCTCCTGGACAATGACGCCCCCCTCCTGGACAATGACCCCCCCTCCTGGACAATGAAGCTCCCCCCTCCTGGACAATGAAGCCCCCCCCCCCGACAATGACTCCTGTATATAGTTAATAAAGTTAAGAGCATGACTGGCTTGTTTCCGTGGCTTCTTTCTTGTGGTGCAGCTTCAGCTCAGGCTCCAGGTGAAACACTAAGCAGAGCTTTAAGCAGAGCTGCTCTATGTTGGACTCTGCTCGTCTGCAGAGCTTAAAGTCAGACGCCTCTTGGTTGAAACAGAAACGTCTCTTCACAGCACACGGACTCTAACCCTGGGATGATCTTCCACAGTGTTTGTATTAACGCTTGGACTCTACAGATGAGCCTGAAGAAACAAATCTAAGGGTCGTGGTGGTTACAGTGGCCGACGGTTGTAATATTCATCGCTAATAACCGTTTGTGCCCCGACTCCATCTTAACATGACAAGACTGGTGTAACGATATGTTGGCGACAAACTAAAAAATGAGAAAACCAATAACAGCAGAGACTTTTACTGAACTCTGTACAAATGGTTTCAACTTTTCTGGCAAGACTAAAATACAAGGAAGCTTCAGACCCAAAAATATGGTTTCACAGGAATCTGATTCCTGCTCCATCACACATCCTGTAAACACAAGGAGAGATGTATTTTATCATCGTCGTCATAGCAACCCTAGATCCTCTCCCACTGAATCGTTGTCGTTGCGTTTATGGTTACTGTGCCTGTCTCGTGACTGTTAGTGTTGTAGCTTTTGTTACTTCAAGGATTCTGCTTTACAGGGTATTTATATATTATATATTTTTTAAAAATAATATATATTTTTACAGGCAGATTGTCTGCACAGATCTTTTCAGCATCCCTTTACATTCCCTTGACTTAGTGGGACTTAAATATGTTGAAAGGACATTTTCGCTCATTGGGCCAAGGGTGAGGTGCATCCTGAACGGGTCCTTGGTCTGTCTCTAAGACATTCACACCTACCTTTAGAGTCCCCCCCGTGTTCCTCTTGTCATTGTCAAGTCATTGCTGCTGAGCTTTAAAGGGACACTAGGCTCAACACAGCTATGACTCTTAGTCAGCCTGGCTACAGAGCTGAAAGAAACCTGGGGTTGTTTTGATTTTCCTCAATTAATGATGTATAATATGAGCTTCTAGCAGCACAAAGTGCTTTTTATGTAGTATTAAACTGTCTTTCCATGCTGGGCAGGATTCACCTCATTGGTTGGACGCCATTGTCTTTCTAGTTTCCGGGTCCTGTGCTTAAGGCTGCCGATCTGAGTTGGACCATGGAGCCAACTTGATTGTAGTGGGCGACTTTAACATTCATGTAGATGTTGACAGTAACTACGTGTAGGTTAAGCAGCTTGACTCTACTGGCCTGATCAAGTCTGGGGTCATGTTAAATGCTCAACCAAACAAGAGCATCTGTCTGAACAGGTAAATAGTTCATGGCCACATGTGTCGATCACAGAATCACTGATGAAACGTGGCCTAAACTCACAGAGCAGCTGGTGATGGAGATGGAACATATAATACAGTACGTAACCAGATCAGTACGGCCGCTGGAATGAAAGCACAAAGCCTGACAGACGATAGAAGAGCAGCTGAGTGTGTCAGTAATAGTTAATAAGCAGTGATCCAGAGAAATCTGACAGTAACTGTGTATTTAAAACACACAGTTACTGAACATCTGCACTAAACAGCTGTAGCCTCCACAATAAAAGCCTTAGATGTGATCATCAGTAAATATGTTACACATTAAAAGAAAACATTCACATTTAGTCCATTCATTTGTGTTTTATAATGAAAGTTAATAGATTTATTGTGTATGTGACACTCGATGACGTACCCGCGACAAGCCGCTCATATGGGGAGAGAGGCCTGAAGGTGGAAGAGACAGAGACACACACGTTACTCTACTAATGCTACAGCAATGAAGTCATCAATAATAAACAACAACAATATCATGTGGAACATTAAACATACGTGTGCTCTGAGGAGGCCGGTGCTGCAGCAGGAGACAACTGTGTGGTGTCTGTTCCAAACACAGAAACTCAGTTCAACACAACAAATACATATATAATACACATATTCCAGCTTTAGCCCCTGGAACTTTGAATCTATGTCCTTGTGGACTCACACCTGGAAAACGTCTCCTATACTGTTTAATGGCAGAACTTAATCAACTGCATTTGGAAAAGTCCCTTTTTACTAATGATTTGCTATTTGAACTACGAGTCTGATAAGATGCAAAATATTATATATGTATAATTACATTATTATATTAAAAGCATTAGCATATCACAGTACAACATGTTTGCTAACGCTAGTCCGGGCTGTACAAATAGCAGAAGCTAACTCGGTCCTTTGCTCTGTTTAGCTGTCAGTTACATAAAATACCGGATTTCACCGCCTTCTCGGTTCCGGAGCCCAGATGTAACTTTATGAACCGGCACCAAAACCGGTCCAGACTAAGATGTGGGCGATCTGCGCTGGTGCCTTTCTGAGCTACGCTAATACACAAGCTAGCGCTAGCCACATTAGCCGTTAGCTAGTTAGCTAGTTTTCTAGCGACCACTTCTATCAGCCATAGAGCTACAGCGCCACTCGCTGGATAATGTGAGGAACTACTACTTGAACTTACTCGCCAGAGAGAATTGTTACCTGTACACGTATCCAAGTGTTTTGATGACACAATAGATGTGATCCCATGACTCCTTGTTGATGCCAAAGGTCACAGGTCACAGCTTCCGTCCTGCCTCATCAGTGACCTGCTGTCCTCAGACTCAGAGCAGTGACGGTGGCTGGTAGGTCCTGTAGTGGAGCTAGAAACTGGGGACTGGGCTGTTTTGAACTGGTTCCATGTCGACTGGACCAGGACTCAATGCTAAATACACGTTTACTTCTATGTATTGGCTCTTAGTTCGTGCTGTTTAAATGTAATTTGCAACATGGCTAGAGGTTGCTAATGCTAATGCTAACGGTTCGCTAACGCTAATGCTAACGTTTGTTAATAGCTTATGCAGCTTAAATTCATGTAACACACGCACAACTATGGAGCCTCGCGTTTATGTGGAATAAACCAGTAAGTGTCAGATGATTTTGTAAACAACTTTGGACACGTAACAACTAATAGAATAATCACATCATGTCTGAACTGTGGTTAACAGCACAGACAGCTTTGGTGCATGTCATGTATTCTGTTATGGGAGCTGAGTGGATGACGAGAGCTTATTTAAATGCACAAGTATTATCTGACTAACAGAAAGGTTGGATTCTGTTTTGTTCTCACATATGATAGTTGATGAATGAATTAATGAAGCTGGGTTTATTTAATAGATCTTAATCGAGAGATTTACTTTTTATTTCTGTGTGGAGACATTTGTAAATATTTCTATTCCTGTTATGCTTAATCAACATGATTGAGATGATCACCAGTAACACTCTTGTTCTTCTAGGGGCAGTGTTGACCAGCACAGTGGGAGACACGTTGAGTGAATCTCCACTGCAGCGTGGAGTCACCAGCGAAGGACTTCATCACTACACATGTGTAGAGTGCAACAGTGTCTCTGGTGGCAAAGGGAGGGAAACCTAACGGTGACAACGTAACTCCCTGCAACACCACGAGGACCAGTTGCTCAGGTGAATTCCCTGCAAGCTGTCTGGCTACTGCACCGAGGACCAAGACGGGACAACTCCTATGAACCAGCGTCAGTGTTGGATCCGACCAAACCAGGTACTGACGCAACCACTGAGCACTGACAGAGACAAGTTTCTTTTTCTGTAGTGTGTGAGAAACCGTTGAAAAGAGCCCCAGATGTCTTCACTCTTCCTTTTCTCGTGTGTTCATGTGTTTCTGCACTTTTTATGAGTTTAATCGACGCATCAAGCGTCTGACTGGAGCGATATTTACCTAAGCTCATAGTCCAATGCATCAATACAGACAGTTGCCATTTTATATATATATATATTTTTATATATATACATTTTTTTAATATATTCACGTGTTTTTATAGCTTAACTTCACAAATTACTGTTAAAATGACTCATGCAGAGGAAGAAAGTGAATGAGTAAATCCTGTCTAAGAGGCTTGACTACGTCTGAGAAGACGGACGCTCGTCAAAAGCAAATGAGGTTTATCATCATCATGTGAGGAATTGGTGTCACCTCCCTTTGTCTGACGACAGAATCCCTCCACCACCACCACGTTTTCTATTCCCTGGAAATACTGGGATAAAATAATAGAATTTCAACCATGAAAAGTAAAAACAAATGAAAATGCAGGTTATATATGGAATCAGCATAAAAACTACTATAATAACAACTAACATAAAACACTGGTTGAAAAGTCAGCATGTTTCCGATGTGGATAAGGGGTTCTGAAAGTGAGACGGTGGACACTTACAAATCTGTGGTTCCACCTCAACAAAAACCTGGACTGGACTGACAACTCTGATGCCCTGTACAGGAGGGGCCAGAGTCGCCTCCACCTGCTGAGGCGACTGAGGTCCTTTGGGGTGTGCAGGGCTCTCCTACGGACTGTTTATGACACGGTAGTGGCATCAGTCCTCTACGGCGTTGTGTGCTGTGCGGGCGGCAGCACGGACAGAGACAGAAAGAGACTGAACAAACTGGTTAAGAAAGCTGGCTCTGTCCTGGGCTGCCCACTGGAGTCCATCAAGGTGGTGGCCAACAGAAGGAAGCGGGCGAAACTGTCGTCCATCATGGCCAACCCCTCCCACCCCCTGCACCAAACCGTGGAGGACCAACGCAGCTCACACAGCGCGAGACTGCTGCACCCGATGTGCAGGACTGAGCTACCGGAGGTCCTTCATACCCACGGCAATAAGACTCCACAACACATCAACATCACTGTAAAGCATGTTTATAGTGTGATGTGTGCCGTGCGGTGTCCATGTTGCATGTATGTTATTTTTTTATTTTTCTTTCGGCACTTTGCACTTTATGTTTAGATGTGTACATTTTCTTATTTTGTATATAATGTCAAACAATTTACTATTTTTTGTAATTATTGTAACTTTTTTTTCTGACTGTCTCTCTGCTGCTGCTGGGTCACCAGAATTTCCCCACTGCGGGATAAATAAAGTCCTATCTATCATCTATCTATCTAAATAGCCTCATAACTGTCACAGGTCACATGGACGCCAGGCTGCAATTACTACCAGAGAACCTTCAGCATCCATTTCTCAGTTTAACACAAGTCAGAAAGAGCAGAACACGTTACTGTATATTAAACCATATTACGATAGATCCTATTTACACACAGCTTTAAAAAATGAATTTGTGACAATAAACAGCAGTGAAACCAAATATAATTGGATGCATATGTGTCTGGATGTGTGTTATGTAGGAGACTGCCTGTTTGAGTGAATGACCACACGAGGCGAGCATGAGTGTGTGTGAGGGAGAGGATGTGTATGTGAGACAGAGGAGGTGGGGAGGCCCTGACTGCACTACCTGTGATGCCCCAGGCAGCGCAACTATGGCCTGTCTGTCTCCATCTGGGGGGACTGGGGGTGGTGAGATAGCTGAGCTGGTCTGGGACCTGGCTCCGCCTCATCCCCCAGCTACATTTTAAATCCATTCACGTAGGTTTATGAGGGGCATTGTCCATATGAGAGGACTGGAGGCCGTCTAATGGCAGCCTCAACCACCATCCCTCCCAGAGCCAAATGCCCCTCAGTTGGAGCTGACTGGAGCTGAAAACTGTCCCCAACATTCAGACTGAACCATGGATCATGTTTCCTGTTTATAGTTTACGGTCAAGTCAAACATTTAACGTTTCATCATTTCCTTTGACTGGAAATGATCAACTGTTCACTGAACTGAAGAGGGAGCTGAAGAAACAAACTGTGGACGACAACGTGACTATAAACCAAACCAAAGAAGAAGAAAGGGTTAAATGTGTCCTGTTCCAGACTCCTCCATCACTTTCTGTTCCTTTTTATTTTCACTCTGTCTGCGTCGAGCTTCAGTGAATTTCCTCCATATAAAGGTGAAGTATTTGACTTTATTGTTGTTACTCTTTGTTTTAACTGTTGTTAGTTTGTTCCCCTTAAACTTCGTCAGAATGTGAAGAACAGACTTTCTCCTCCATGTTGTGTCAGTAGAGTCACAGAGTCAGTTGATGGTCAGTAGCTGAACTGACAGAAACACGTATGTATGTATGTATGTATATATATATATATATATATATATGGTTTCGTCCCCCATGAACTTAGGTCACTTGGAAAATGCGTAAATTGCCCGTAGGTGTGAGTGTGTGCATGACTGTGACTTTGTCTATATGTGTGGCCCTGCCACAGACTGGTGATCTGTCCAGGGTGAACCTTCCTCTCTGCCAGCTGGGATAGGCTACAACACCCCCGCGACCCTTGCAGGGAAGAAGCGGTAGAAGATGAATGAATATATTTATATATAAGACGATGTTCAGACTGATTTCTTTGGATTTTTCTCTGATTTCTCTGTAAACTAATCAGATTTATTTGTTAGTCATCAGTTTGTGAGCAGGAAACAGAAAGAGGAAGTGTCCATGTGACCCTACATAGAACCTAATTCCTCTTTTTCCATTTAGTCGTGTGTCAGTTGTTTTATCTAGTGATCAGCACTAAATCACCACAGAGAAGCTGGTTTGGAGTCAGATATTCAACAATAGGTTGAAAATGTCTCTGGGAAACAGATTTACCCATGTGTCAGACATGTGACGTGTTCATTCATCATCTGATGTTAGTGTTGTCCTAACACTGAACATAGAGGGTTGTGTCCATGTGGGACATGTAGACACACGTTGGAACAGATTCTGAAAATATAGGTCTCATGACATGAAGTTATTGATGAAGAATAATAATAATAATAATAAATAATCTCCAGCAAACTGCAGCGACTGCATAAAGACGTTCTCTGTGAGCTGAAAGAAAAGCTTCAGAAGCTTGAGCAACAGACAAAGCTGTCTGCGCTGGAAGATGTGGTGGCTCTGCCAGAGTCCAAAGAACTGAGAGGGAAGTTCAGGTCTGTGTGGGAGAAAAACAATGTCCACTGGTTTATTAAGTGAAACAGTTTATAATAAAAAAACTGACTGATATGAACTGATATGAATACTTTACACCATAAGATGTCAAAACATAATTTACCCTATAGAACAAGGATAATGAGAAACTACATAAGGTCTTGGAAATGATGAAATTCAACAATTCTTCTTATATTTCCTAAAACTAAGCTGTTTCTTTCCCCATGAGACATTATGAAGTCTCATAATAATGTTGTGTTTTTAATGAATTACTCAGAACCTTGGGAAGAATATATTTGGGATTATTATTATTATTTTATTTATTGTTTTCGTCTGTGTAGTGTTAAATGTTCTGGTGTCGTGTTGATTTTCAGTCCTGCTGCTCTTCACTGTTCATGTTTAGTGGGAACGTTGATGAGTTTATCAGGCATTTTAACCAGTTCAGTGGAGGCAGAGGAAGCTGCTCTACTTCTATCAGCCACTAGATGGAGCCATGAAGCTGCAGCAAACTTCCCCTCAGTGTCATTAACAACAGTAGAAGCAGAGCAGCTGATATTTGACTAATGATGGAAGGAGGATTTCAATTGATGTGCAGGTGAATGATTTGTGTTTGTCTCCACATGAAGGTAGAAAGTGTGTGTGAGCTGATGTGGACATGAATCAGTGTGAGGACAGAGAGGAGGGAGCCCCTCCCTCTAAAACCACTCTGTGTGGGGACCATGAGAGCCAGACCAAAGCTCAGAGGTGAGATGACTGAGACCATCTGATGATTCTGTCTCCAAGTCACACACACTGTTTAAGATTCACTATTATTGGTCATTGATGAAGGAAACGTCCACTGAATATGTGAGAGTCACTAAGTTGTTTTTCTATCAGGTCCCATCAGAGACAAGAATCTGCTGAAGCTGGACCTGAACCCAGTTGTGTGTCCTTCAAGAGCAACCAGTCAATGGATGAGCTAATTACCTTTAAAGACCAACCTGCATCAGAGTCAAAGTGAGTTGTTGTCAGTTTGAATCAGGTTGAACAATCTGATGTAAACTTTCTATGATGATCAATAGTTGTGTTGTTTGTTTCTGATGTGAGTCAGTTGGTTTGTGTTTGAAGTGTTAATGTGAAGGAGAAGCTTTCTTCACTGTTCTTCCAGCAAACACTCGCTACAGGGAGTCTCTGACTCACTGCTCACATCAAGCATCACTTCATGGACCTTTACCTTGTGTGTGTCTCTGTGTGGACTCACATCATGTGAGCTCATTCTTCATGGTTCCTCCACAGAGTGGACCAGCAGAGCTCAGAGGTTCCCAGTGGTCAGTCTGCCCAGCAGCACCAAACACACCTGGACTCCATGTTTATGGTCTGTACATGGACAACCACTACTTTCATCTGTTGTGTTCAATCGTCTCCATGCTGCACTTTTACACCAGTGGATTGTCAGTGTGTCCAACATGGATCTGATGTTTGGCTCCATGCTTTTAGTTGGATGGTGTCATTCATAGAGTTTCTGTTCCAGCTGCTGGAGGACAACATTGTCACGTTTGTGAAGAAGGAGCTGAAGAAGATCCAGAAGGTTCTGAGTCCAGATTACCCAGAATGCTTAGAGAGTCAGAGGGAGGATGAGGATGCATTGGATGGTGAGGATGAAGAGCAGAGGAGGAGCAGCAGAGACGCATTTCTGAAGATCACACTGAACTTCCTGAGGAGGATGAAGCAGGAGGAGCTGGCTGACTGTCTGCAGAGCAGTAAGAGGATTTATCTCAACGTTTAGCATCACACACACAATCAAACATTTACTTTTACTTTTGAAAATTTACCATTAAATTACCTTAATCATTATTTCTTGTTTGTTCTTTCAGGGTCTCTTGCTGCAGTGTTTCAGTGTCACCTTAAATCTCAGCTGCAGCAGAAGTTCCAGTGTGTGTTTGAAGGCATTATTTAGGCATATCTGTTGGACGCCATCAGCATTTCTTGCATCAGGGAGCAGGACAAAGCTGGACAAACTCCCTCCCTCTCTGCCTGCCGTGGTCCCACACTAGGGCTCCACAGACTTAGGGTGAGGGTCTGACTTCCTGATGTATGGGACAGCATCAGTGTGTGTGTGATACAGTGTTACCCTGAAGCACTCAGCCTCTCGTGTGCCTCAGTCTGAGCCCAGGGCGGGTTTTAGCTGAGACTACTTTGTGGCTACTGAGTTGTACGAAAGGCGACGGGTTTGATACACTCTTCTGAAATAACAAATGTGCTCAGTTTGCCTTTAGTTATACATTATTAATAATGATTCATGATACTCATCTAAGTGAAGACACTGATCACATTAATGACTTCTCATTGCCACTGTCAACGTCTGGCATCGGTTTCTTAGTTAGTGGGAGGACTGGTGTTGCCTGCTGGTCACCAGTGAACTGTAGTCTGGTGTGTAACTTGGGTCTTTCATTAGTGCACCACTGAGGCCTGTTCTGTTTGTTCTTGATGGAGTTTATGTGAGAAAACGCTGATTCTCAGCCAGGTTGAACCTAATAGGTCGGCAGCCTTCATAGCTGCTGTGCAGACACCACTGGACTCTGTGTCAACAAGGCACCGAACGTCTGGTGCAGCCTGGCAGGCTTTGAGGTGCAGCTCATGCAGTGTTATCATTTCAGCCTCCACCTTTCCAGCATCCGAGTCAGAGAGTGGAGATTATATTGGTTCCATTTCCTTATCGTTAAGTACAGTGTTAGCGATTATCATCATTGCATCTTTGACAACATCTGAAAATGCCTTCTTCTTCTCCTGAATCAGAAAATGTGTCGCTCTGGTAGCTTTGGTGACACAGAGTCAAGTATCTCTCCACATTGCGTCGCTTTGTGAATGAGACACACACAGGTTCCTCCCATTCGTTATGGACGTGATAAGTCCTCTTTCTTTTCTGCGTTCAGCGCCCATCTTTGCTGCGCTCGCTAGCTGACTCTCAACTGAAGTTTGGTCAGTATTGACCTTTGACCTAGAGTAGGTCAGAGTTCAGCTAAACGTATCTCAAGTCATGTATAATTAACATATTTTTAAGAAGCAAGAAGAATTTTTAAAGCTATATAATTATTGTTACTGTAACTATTGTTAAGAAACTAAGGAACTGGACAGACAAGTGACGTCATGGTGAGATTAAACATGTAAAGAGGCCATTAGAGTAGAAAGAGGCTTTAAAATGGTGAAACATATGCACAATTTCACCAGTTAATAGAATATAAACAGGTCCAAGCTAAGGTGACATCAGTGAAGAGGAAGAGCTGGAGAGACTTTAGTGACATAATAGGAAGAAACACACAGATGAGTAATAAATGGTGTACGATAAAAGAATGGAGGAGGTAGAACTACTCAGCTCTAAATGAAGGTAAAAGGATGATGGCTACGCATACTGATAAGCAGAAGTGATGGCTGAGATATTTTGTGTTGATTCATAGACAACGTCCCAGAGGAAGGAAGATAAAGAAGAAGATAAATGAAACGAGAGGATGTCACACAAAGGAAAGAGGATGAACCAGAGGAAGAGAATGAAATGTTCCCTATGGAAGAGCTCTGTTCAAAACAAGGACACAGAAATAGATGGTAAAGCTACAGTCTGTTAAAAGGTGTAAGTGACAATTAGAAAGAGGGCAGAGAACCAGGAGAGTAGTGGAAGCTGGTATTGTCCCAAACAGGAAGCCAGGAAAAGATGTGATTCAGGAAACTAGTGTGTTGTCATCAAATGTGTGTAAATCAATGAAAAGAACAGAGAACGAAAGGTTGGTTTATAGCTAGAAAAAGACGAGAGAGGTTGTGGTTTTTACAGACGACGGGCTGGTTAACAGGATGTGAGGCTTGTTATGTGGAGGTGCTGCACCTTTAAGGACGTCAACGCCAACAAATCTGCTGTTTGCTTGTTAAACTTCATCAGAATGTGATGAACAGACTTTCTCCTCCATGTTGTGTCAGTAGAGTCACAGTAGAACTAGAGTCACTTTTGCCAACATGGCGACTTCTTTGTCATCAGCGACAGTTGAAGTGAAAGTGTCATTCAGCAGCAGTAGCAGTCGTACATTTCAAACCTAAGTCTGATGTGTGTAAATCAATGAAAAGAACAGAGAACGAAAGGTTGGTTTATAGCTAGAAAAAGACGAGAGAGGTTGTGGTTTTTACAGACGACGGGCTGGTTAACAGGATGTGAGGCTTGTTATGTGGAGGTGCTGCACCTTTAAGGACGTCAACGCCGTTAAACAGCACAGAAAAAGAAAGAAAAAGGGTTCAGATTTCCTGTTTCAGGCTCCTCCTCCATTTCCTGGTTAGACTTTGTGTCTGTGCCGAACTTCAGTGAATTTCCTCTTTTTAAAGGTGAAGTATTTGACTCTTTGTTTTCACAACTGTTGTCATTGTTTTTCGTCAAACAGCACAAATCTGCTGTTCGCTCGTTAAACCTCGTTAGGATGTGATGAACAGACTTTCTCCTCCATGTTGTGTCAGTAGAGTCACAGTAGAACTAGAGTCACTTTTGCCAACATGGCGACTTCTTTGTCATCAGCGACAGTTGAAGTGAAAGTGTCATTCAGCAGCAGTAGCAGTCGTACATTTCAAACCTAGGTCTTCAGTGACGTCCTGCTTAGTTGGACTTGAATAAATATCTTCATTAATGACACCACATCTAGAGAAACACGGACACACTACGGGTGTTGCAGCACATAATGCAGCTGATTATACTTATTACTAAACACCAAGAAGCCCACATCAGCAATAAAACCAGAAAAATAAAAAACAATTCAAAGACATTTGTCTATTTGTTAGTCATCAGTTTGTGAGGCAGCAGGAAACAGAAAGAGGAAGTGTCCACGTGATCCTACATAGAACCTAGTTCCTCTTTTTCCATTTATTCGTGTGTCAGATGTTTTATCTAGTGAGCAGCACTAAATCACCACAGTGAAACTGGTTTGGAGTCAGATATTCAACAGACATTAGGCTAAAAATCTCTCTAGGAAACAGATCCATGTGTCAGACATGTGACCTGTTCATTCATCATCTTATGTCAGTGTCGTACTGAGACTGAACATAGAGGGTCGTGTCCTCTGTGGGACATGTAAACACACGTTAGAACAGATTCTGAAAATATAGGTCACATGACACAATAAATAAAATGAATAATAATAAGTAAACTCCAGCAAAATGCAGCGAGTTTACATTAATTTAAGTTGGTAGTTTCATTATAGTTGTTGTCGTCTGTGTGGTGTTAAATGTTCTGGTGTCGTGTTGATTTTCTGTCCTGCTGCTCTTCACTGTTCATGTTTAGTGGGAACGTTGATGAGTTTATCAGGCGTTTTAACCAGTTCAGTGGAGGCAGAGGAAGCTGCTTTACTTCTATCAGCCACTAGATGGAGCCATGAAGCTGCAGCAAACTTCCCCTCAGTGTCATTGACAACAGTAGAAGCAGAGCAGCTGATATTTGACTAATGATGGAAGGAGGATTTCAGCTGATGTGCAGGTGAATGATTTGTGTTTGTCTCCACATGAAGGTAGAAAGTGTGTGTGAGCTGATGTGGACATGAATCAGTGTGAGGACAGAGAGGAGGGAGCCCCTCCCTCTAAAACCACTCTGTGTGGGGACCATGAGAGCCAGACCAAAGCTCAGAGGTGAGATGACTGAGACCATCTGATGATTCTGTCTCCAAGTCACACACACTGTTTAAGATTCACTATTATTGGTCATTGATGAAGGAAACGTCCACTGAATATGTGAGAGTCACTAAGTTGTTTTTCTATCAGGTCCCATCAGAGACAAGAATCTGCTGAAGCTGGACCTGAACCCAGTTGTGTGTCCTTCAAGAGCAACCAGTCAATGGATGAGCTAATTACCTTTAAAGACCAACCTGCATCAGAGTCAAAGTGAGTTGTTGTCAGTTTGAATCAGGTTGAACAATCTGATGTAAACTTTCTATGATGATCAATAGTTGTGGTGTTTGTTTCTGATGTGAGTCAGTTGGTTTGTGTTTGAAGTGTTAATGTGAAGGAGAAGCTTTCTTCACTGTTCTTCCAGCAAACACTCTGATCATGGATCAAATCTCCATCCAGCCAGTAGCTAAAGCTCTGATCCTGTAGAGGGTCACAGGGGCTGCTCCTCTTCTAATGAAGTGCTGACTTGCAGGCAGACGTCAAAGGAAGCAGCTGAACCACAAATGTTCAACTCTGATCAAATCTGGTTATTGACGTTCTCTACGTGCAGATTTGGCTCAAATGTCTTCCAGCAGTAGGTTGAAGTTCCTGCTGTTAGACTTTAGTTGATGTTGTTGCAGTAAGTGGAGACGACTGTTTGTCCCCAGTGTCAGCACCAGAGCTGACGTCTGAACTTTGATGTAGGATCCAACAATGAATGAATGGAGGAAGTGGTTCAATGTTACTAGTGTGAGCAGCAGCTCTGCCTCAGACTCACACAGTTCAACACATTCCCACTGGGAGCTGCCCAGTACAACCAGTCTGATCCCAGCAGACTCTGTCTCTAGACGCCTTGTTCCAACACGTCAGCATTGTTCAGTGAGGGAGGCAGAGATAGATGTTGTTCAGAGCTGCTGAGACGGAACCAAACTGACTGTGACAGTAAAGCTTCACCGCTACAGGGAGTCTCTGACTCACTGCTCACATCAAGCATCACTTCATGGACCTTTACCTTGTGTGTGTCTCTGTGTGGACTCACATCATGTGAGCTCATTCTTCATGGTTCCTCCACAGAGTGGACCAGCAGAGCTCAGAGGTTCCCAGTGGTCAGTCTGCCCAGCAGCACCAAACACACCTGGACTCCATGTTTATGGTCTGTACATGGACAACCACTACTTTCATCTGTTGTGGTCAATCGTCTCCATGCTGCACTTTTACACCAGTGGATTGTCAGTGTGTCCAACATGGATCTGATGTTTGGCTCCATGCTTTTAGTTGGATGGTGTCATTCATAGAGTTTCTGTTCCAGCTGCTGGAGGAAAACATTGTCATGTTTGTGAAGAAGGAGCTGAAGAAGATCCAGAAGGTTCTGAGTCCAGATTACCCAGAATGCTTAGAGAGTCAGAGGCAGGATGAGGAGGCGTTGGATGGTGATGATGAAGAGCAGAGGAGGAGCACCAGAGACGCATTTCTGAAGATCACACTGAACTTCCTGAGGAGGATGAAGCAGGAGGAGCTGGCTGACTGTCTGCAGAGCAGTAAGAGGATTTCTCTCAACGTTTAGCATCACACACACAGAATCACACAACAATAATAACTATTTCTTGTTTGTACAGGATCTTCTTCTGCAGTTTGTCAGCAGCAGCTTAAGTCTCAGCTGCAGCAGAAGTTCCAGTGTGTGTTTGAAGGCATCGCTAAAGCAGGAAACCCAACCCTTCTTAACCAGATCTACACAGAGCTCTACATCACAGAGGGAGGGACTGGAGAGGTCAACCATGAACATGAGGTCAGACAGATTGAAGCAGCCTCCAGGAAACCGCACAGAGCAGAAACAACCATCAGACTAGAAGACGTCTTTAAAGGCTCAGCTGGAAGAGATGGACCCATCAGAACCGTGGTGACCAAGGGAGTGGCTGGCATTGGGAAAACAGTCCTGACACAGAAGTTCACTCTGGACTGGGCTGAAGGCAAAGCCAACCAGGACGTACACTTCACGTTTCCATTCACCTTCAGAGAGCTGAACGTGCTGAAAGAGCAAAAGTTCAGCTTGGTGGAACTTGTTCATCACTTCTTCACTGGAACCAAAGCAGCAGGAATCTGCAGCTTTGAACAGTTCCAGGTCGTGTTCATCTTGGACGGTCTGGATGAGTGTCGACTTCCTCTGGACTTCCACCAGACTAAAACCCTGACTGATGTCACAGAGTCCACCTCAGTGGATGTGCTGCTGACAAACCTCATCAGGGGGAACCTGCTTCCCTCTGCTCGCCTCTGGATCACCACACGACCTGCAGCAGCCAATCAGATCCCTCCTGGGTGTGTTGACATGGTGACAGAGGTCAGAGGGTTCACTGACCCACAGAAGGAGGAGTACTTCGGGAAGAGGTTCAGAGATGAGCAGCAGGCCACAACCATCATCTCCCACATCAAGACATCACGAAGCCTCCACATCATGTGTCACATCCCAGTCTTCTGCTGGATCACTGCTACGGTTCTGGAGGATCTGCTGAGAACCAGAGAGGGAGGAGAGCTGCCCAAGACCCTGACTGAGATGTACATCCACTTCCTGGTGGTTCAGACCAAAGTGAAGAACATCAAGTACGATGGAGGAGCTGAGACAGATCCACACTGGAATGAAAAGAGCAGGGAGATGATTAAGTCTCTGGGAAAAGTGGCTTTAGAGCAGCTGCAGAAAGGAAACCTGATCTTCTACGAGTCAGACCTGACAGAGTGTGGCATCGATGTCAGAGCAGCCTCAGTTTACTCAGGAGTGTTCACACAGGTCTTTAGAGAGGAGAGAGGACTGTACCAGGACAAGGTGTTCTGCTTCGTCCACCTGAGTGTTCAGGAGTTTCTGGCTGCTCTTCACGTCCATCTGACCTTCATCAACTCTGGAGTCAATCTGCTGTCACAGCAACAATCAACGTCCTGGTTTGATCTATTTAGAAAAAAGAAACATGAACCTACACGTTTCTACCAGGACGCTGTGGACCAGGCCTTACAGAGTCCAAATGGACACCTGGACCTGTTCCTCCGCTTCCTCCTCGGTCTTTCACTCCAGACCAATCAGACTCTACTACAATGTCTGACACAGACAGGAAGTAGCTCAAAGACTAATCAGGAAACAGTCCAGTTCATCAAGGAGAAGCTCAGAGAGGATCTGCCTGCAGAGCGAAGCATCAACCTGTTCCACTGTCTGAATGAACTGAATGATGGTTCTCTAGTGGAGCAGATCCAACAGAACCTGAGATCAGGACGTCTCTCCACACATGAACTGTCTCCTGCTCAGTGGTCGGCTCTGGTCTTCATCTTACTGTCATCACAAGAAGATCTGGACGTGTTTGACCTAAAGAAATACTCTGGTTCAGAGGAGGCTCTGCTGAGGCTGCTGCCAGTCGTCAAAGCCTCCAACAAAGCTATGTAGGTATATGAATATGTAAAGGGTCTATATGTTGAATGAGTATTTAATAATTATGTTTAAACAAGAGACAGACACAAAATATACATTGTTTCATAATTGTCCTTTTTCTGTTCACTAGACTGAGTGGTTGTAACCTGTCAGAGAGAAGCTGTGAAGCTCTGTCCTCAGTTCTCAGCTCTCAGTCCTCTAGTCTGAGAGAACTGGACCTGAGTAACAACGACCTGCAGAATTCAGGAGTGAAGCTGTTGTCTGCTGGACTGAAGAGTCCACACTGTCAACTGGAGACTCTCAGGTCAGGATTGATCAACTTCACTACATTCTCCTCAACATGTGGAGAATCACACTGACATGATCTCATCAGATATCTGAACATAAAAGAGAATAATGGTTGTAATTGTGACATGTCCATCAAACTCCTCCATCAAGTCTTCTCTGTGTTGTTGTGTGTCTGCAGGCTGTCAGGTTGTCTGGTCACAGAGGGAGGTTGTGCTTCTCTGGCCTCAGCTCTGAGCTCCAACCCCTCCCATCTGAGAGAGCTGGACCTGAGCTACAATCATCCAGGAGACTCAGGAGTGAAGCTGCTGTCTGCTCTACTGGAGGATCCACACTGGAGACTGGACACTCTCAGGTACGGAGAGACTTGTTTTAGCAGAGACTTCAACAGGAGCAGGAGCTGAGTGAAGAGCTCCACTAAATCTCTGCTGCTCATGTCCAGGATCAGCTGCTCTAATGAAACATGCTTCAACCAGAACCAACACAAAGTGATGAACTGTATCAGTGACACTTCCTGCTCTGAGTCCAGATGCATTTTACCGCTGGCAGCAACTGTTACACATTTACTGCACTGAAAGTTACTGACACACTCTGAACCTGACATGACGGATCCTCTAGAGTGAAGATGTATCACTCTGTTGAATTTTCTGGAGCCACAGAAACACTGATACTGAGCCATTAAACTGTGTCCAGATCAGCTCTAACATCAAAGCCTCCACATTTCTCAGATGTGTGTAGTGAGTCTCCAGTAGCTGTAGGTGAACTAGACTCCTCTGAACACAGGACAACGTCTGAACCTCAGGGTTTTCTCCACATTCCAGCTCTGAGATCAGTCCCAAACATTAGAGACACAGAGTCCATGTATGTAGAGTTGAGCCTTACATTAGTTTGGTGGTGACAGAGTGAGACTGAAAGCAGGAGTCTGACACCAAAACTGATCTTCAGTAGAGAAGTGAAGCCTTTTCTCCACGTCACCTCCTGCTCCGTAGATTCCAAGATAAGGCTCCAATTCCTTAGTATCTGCTGAATGTCCATCCCTACACACAAGCCTCCATCTGAACACAATCCTAAAACAACATGAGAGCCATGTAATGTCCATGTCTGCATGTGCTGGTCTGACCCCGTCCTCCTTTCAGGGTGGAGCCTGGTGGAGTCCGATGGTTGAGACCAGGTCTGAGGAAGTGTAAGTGTGTTTTAATGAGACTGATGAAACAAAGCAGCAACATTCAACCATCTTCAAACTGTCACATCACTGATGTCAGGAGTCATCATCAAACTGATGAGAGATGAATAACTGCAGCTGGATTGTGTCTTGTTCTCTCCATCAGATTTCTGTCAACTCACCATCGACACAAACACAGTGAACAGAAAACTACGACTGTCTGACAACAACAGGACGGTGACACGTGTGGAGGAGGATCAGTCGTATCCTGATCATCCAGAAAGATTTGACCAGTGTCATCAGCTGCTGTGTAGTAATGAACTGACTGGTCGCTGTTACTGGGAGGTTGAGTGTAGAGGAGACATTGATATATCAGTGAGTTACAGAAGAATCAGAAGGAAAGGAAACGGTGAAGACTGTGAGTTTGGATGGAACAATCAGTCCTGGAGTCTGAACTGCTCTGATGTTGGTGGTTACTATGTCTGGCACAATAACATAGAAACATTCATCTCCTCCTCTGTGTCTGACAGAGTCTCAGTGTTTGTGGACTGTCCTGCTGGTTCTCTGTCCTTCTACAGAGTCTCCTCTGACAAACTGATCCACCTCCACACCTTCAACACCACATTCACTCAAACTCTGTGTCCTGGGTTTGGAGTCTACTCTCCTGGTTCCTCGTTGTCTCTGTGTGATGTGTAGTAGTGAGAGTGTGGTTCTGTCAGGGAAACGTTGTCTCTGTTGATCACATAGTTCAGTCTGTTCATGTTTGTCCTGTTTTCAGATTCATGTATTGAATCAGTTTCTTTCTGAACCAGTTCTAAATAATTCTTTGTCTCTTTCTTCCTCTTCATTTAAAGATGGAAGCTCAGATTATTCCAGGATGGAAATGTTGACGACTTGTTGTGAAGTTGTTTTCCAGTGAATCTCAGGATGTTTTCTCTTTGTCTAAAGCTCAGTTCAACACATGTGACAAACTGTGACATCAGAGAAGAATCACTGAGCTGAATTAGTGAGAAGCTTGTGTGTGAATTCTGGGTCGTGTGTGTTTGGAGGCAGAGCAATGAATGTTCCCAACAGGACATAGAAGCAGATAATAACGTCTTTCTAGAAATCAGTGGTGACATCAGAGGAGGAAGTAAACCTGCTTCTACAGAGTCACAGCTTTTCCTCCATCGCTGGAAGAACTGGACTCTCCAGGATCAGAACCAGCTGAAAGTGAAGCAACATTCAGAACAGACACCAACTAACAGCATGATGTGAGAATGTTGTGATGCTTCTATTTCCACAGTAATGATCCAAACCTATCAGGGTTTTAATGTTGGGTTCATGTACAAACCAGCCTGTTCCACTGATATTGACTGAATTCCTGCATTGTCCTGCTCCAGACTCAAACCAGTTCACTCCACCATCAACTGGATCAGTGTCAGTGGTCCAACAGGCAGATGTGGATCTTTTCAGGCTGGTTCCTCTTGACGCTGAAACGCTGCTCTCACCAATGACGGTGCACAGCGTCGTAGCTCCAAGCTGCTCGGCTGCTGCAACACATCAACCAGTGAAAAGCCCCTTCACACCTGGACGTTGTGACAGAGGCCACAGCTTCCTGTTAAAACGCTGAACTGACATGTGAAGGAGTGAAGAACTACATGTGCCAGTTGTCAGCACAGTAGATTGTTTGTGGCTCTTTTACTTCCTCAACATGAAATAAAACCAACGTGTGATAGAGGAAACAACTTCTTGGGCCTTTTGTTGCTCGTCTTTCTTCTCCTCCACTTACAGACTCCTGAGCCGTCGCCTCTGTCTCACAATGATGATGATGGTGATGAAGTAGTTTCTGTTGAAAGGTTCTGACGTGAAGGTTGAATCTGTTTCTCTGAGTTCAGTTCCACACATCACTGCCCCGAGACAGCGTGAACAGAAGGACGTGTGATATAGTTTGATAGAAACACCATAGTGACGCATTCACAGACCTACGCAGCGTTCAGGCGCGTGAACAGACAGAGCAGATGGGCCACAGTGGTTGAACGGCTTCTGTCCAACCAGATCAAACCAGACTCAGTCAAAGGCTCCTCAGACGCTGCTGCTGCTGCTGGAAGCCACTAGTTTGATTATTAGAAGCTGGGTTTGATGATGCTAATGTTCAAGTTCACAGAGCCGGACATGAACATGTTCAAATAAAACTATGTGTGTTAAGGAAGAGACGCGTTAAACAAAGTGAAGCTTGTTCATGTTGTGTCTCTGCTCTTTGAGTTGTGTACGTTGTGTTTGAATCCTCATTAAACTAAGGATTCTGAGTTCAGCTGCAGCTACAAACTGTCTTTAGTCCCATTATTGTGTGTTGGTCAGTGTGAATCATTGTGGAGCTGAGAGCCCACAGCTCTGCTCTCTGTGATGCTCATTAATCATTAATGGATCATTAATGAGGACAACATTAAATGGTCTTTAACTAGATAATAGTAGCTGCACAATTCAGCAGTCGAACCCTAGAAAAGACCACATCTCTGTGTTTCTGTTCACAATCACATCACATGGATCAAATTGTGAAGCTCTGATTGTTTGACTTTTCTCATTTTTTTTAAGTTTGTGATAATTATTGTGTATTTGTTCATGAACATGTTCAGCTGTTGTGAGTTTGGTTCATATTTTATTAGTCTCCTGTTTCAGTCTGTGTGTTGACTGGTTTTAAAGTGTGAGATCAGATGGAGTTTGAAGCTATTGCTTCGGTTCAATTTTGTTCAATAAATAACCTTTAATATTATGAGTCGTATCAGAATAGTGAGATGAAGTGAAACAGAGAGAAAGAAGTAGAACAACAGAAGACTTAGAAGGATAGAGATGAAGATGAAGATGATGAAGTGATGCCAGTAGAGGAGAAAAACAAAGAGGAAACAATGGAGAACATCTGGTTTTATCTGGAAGAAGCAAGAAAGTTTAATAAGATGAAGGAATGAGATGAGAGAGAGGAGGGAGAAGGAGGATGAAAGAAAAGGAAGATCAGACAGAAAGAGCTGGAACGAGAAAGAGAAGAGAGAAAAGGAACGAGAGGAGGATGAGAGGTGTGAGGAAAACAGCAGAGAGGTCGACAGAGAATGTAAGAGATTAAAAGAAAGATGGAGAGAGAAGAAGGAGAAAGAGAGAAAGACACGTTGCTTCACCACCAGCCCTGTTTCTACAGGTTTCTATTGACGTCTGGATTTAAAGCTCAGACCTTCAGGTCAAACTGCTGATGTGCTGCTACCTGCTGGCTGCTCCTTGTCTGCTCAGCTTTCTCTTCATCAGCACCAACACTCAGGTAGAAGGTCAGTGGGATTTTCTCCTGTAGCTTGACTGACAGGTTTCAGCTGCTGTGTCAACCTCTGTCTCTGTCCCTGTGTTTAAATCCTTCTCTGTCCAACATGTTGATGTGTTCATGGCTCCTTCTCTTGGCAGTTTGTGTTTTGTTGTGGCTGCTGCGTCTGGATGGAGGATGATGAGTCAGTGCAGTGAGTTGAGGAGCTGAGCTCAGTCTGTCATTGGTTGGAGGCTTGTCAGGGTGTTTCACTATATTGTGCAGCTTGGGCTTCATTTGCAGTCAGGAGGAAGGTAAAGAGCTACTGAGTGCAAGCCAGTCAGCAGCAGCTCCCAGTATGGACCAGACAAGGAGACTACGGCTGCTGGTCCTTAGCAATAGTGAGGAGTGGAAAACCATCCACAGATGGTGAGTTCACTAAAACATTCATTGTTGATGTGGCCAATGAGACAATGAAATGAATAATAGACTCTGCCTCTGTCAGCAAAACGGGTCACGATCGTACCATAATGATGGTAAATCAGGTGGAGGAAACACGTAAAGGACATAAATGCAGCCTCATACGTTTCCCTCGCTGTGGACGAGTCAACACACGTAAACCATTTATCCCAGTTCAGTGTGATTGTGAGGTGAGCTGCCGGTGACACACTGGAGGAAAGTCTGGCTGTTTAGCCAATGAAAGGGTCAACAAGAGGTGAGGATTCATTCAAGTGCTTCATTGAGTTCACTAAAGGAAAAAATCCACCGATGGATAAACTTATTTCGTTGGAAATACAGTCTCATCCCTTCAACAAGCAGTGGTTGTGTTTGGAAACAAGCTGGAACTTTTTATTGTGGACATTGAAACAGGTCGTTTACTCCACTCAGTCAAAGACGCCTGTGGAGTAAGTGACCCGTTCAACACTTTGATCTCAGCAACCAGCTGCTTCACATCTAATCTCCTGCTGTCATTCAAAGCACACGTTGGAGAGTTTTGTGATCACGCTTGTCTTTTTAAAGTTCATCACTCATCCACACAACAGACATCGTATCTGCTTCAGAGGTTTTGAGCTAGAAGTTGCTGAGCTGAAGCCTCAGACATGTGGGTAAATAAGTTCAAGTCACTGAATGAAGATTTGGAAAGACTTGCACTGACGAGCAAACACAAGTGGAGAGAATGAAACAACTTCAACACGCAGACCAGCTGATGATCAAAACGTGGAACACGCTTCCTGTCACACACCACACGCTGCAACGCGTGAGGACTACGCTGTAGATTTATTGGTTCTGGTGTCTGGTGCTTTTATTTTCCCTCTGATCAGTAAAGTGTTAATTATCCACTTTGCATTAGATGAAGTAATAACTCAGCTGTGATATATTCATGTAGTTAATAGAACCTAATAATAGAAGTTTATTAACAGTGATGCTCATGTGAGCTGATCAGTTCTACATCATAACACGTTGTCATCAGGCTCTTTAGTTGATTGAAATGTGTTCATTCAGCTCTTTTGTCTGGGATGATGGTGCAGCACATTTATATTTAATATACTATAACACTATAAAGAGCTTCCACAACACAGTAGAGTTAAGATGTAATGAAACGTGTGTCAGAGACGTGTGATCAGATCAGTGCTGAACTGTCACAGGCAGTGAAGGAATGGATCAGACTAGTAGACACTGAGAACTTGTGAGTGAGTGAGTCAGGAGGATTCCCATCACTGAGATGTGAGAGTAGAGCTGGGCTTTCCTACCCTAGTCGTCAGCTCTCTGCTCATTACCTGGATCAGGTGTTCAGTCAGTGAGGAGCTGGGAGAACCAGTTCCCTTTGTGCTTCCCCTCATCTGAAGTAGTAGCTGCTGAAGTAGGACCTTCCAGGTAAGCAGTGAAATAAGGCTGCAGCAGACCTACTGTACAGCGGGTGGCTCTGCATCGGCTAAAGGGGCCTGACCACCTGGTTTCAGGACCAGGAAGAGACACAATACGCTTAGCGTCAACAAAGCACCAGAGAAATATCAAGCCACCCAACAGCTTCAGCCGTCTCCACTCCGTCTGCGAGCTTTCCCAGGGATCAACAGTGATCCAGTCTGATTATCACCAGGCAGTGATCGCTCTCAATCAAATCCTTCTTCTAACCTCCCCCACCAGCGATATGACGCCTTTCACTACGCTGTACTGACCTGAGACTGAAGACGACAGATTTGAAGCTGGAAACGCTCAAACTCTGCTGTGTTGCTATCGTGTCCATTATAATTTCATCAGGATGAATAAAGGAAGCTGAAAATACAGGTTGTTGACGTGTGGTGTATTGTCGAGCGTAGAAACTGATTCAACTTTCACCATATTAGAGTGAACCTTGTGATGGACTGGTGACCTGTCCAGGGTGAAGCCTGCCTCTCCCCAGACGACAGCTGGGATGGGTCCAGCCCCAACAGCCTCACGAGGACAAAGTGGGTCAGAAGATGAGGGAGTGACTATGTTTGAGTGATGACTTGGAGAAATACCCTCATAGTAACAACGTTAATAACACCACCCCCTTCTCCTGCAGGACAACTTTACTCTGCATTCACAGGGTTTGTATTGAATGATGCTCAGTGAAATCAAACTGATTCTACAGTATAAATATATAAACGTAGCTGCGTCAGAAAAACAAGGAAATAGAAGCAAAGGCTGTTGATTCTAAATGAAGAGGCTTCAATTCTCTCTGGCGAGTAGAGAGTAGTTCCTCACATTATCCAGCGAGTAGCGCTGTAGCTCTATGGCTGATAGCAGCGCCCCCGCAGAAAAGTAATTCGCACAATTGACGTCATCAGCCAGCGACATCGTACGTTTACAATAGGCAGCGAGTCGGCGTAAGTGTTGTATTGAGTCCACTATTCAACGTGATCGACTGGTTGGAAGGAGTTTTCTTCGCTCGAGGTTTTGCGGTATGTTGGGACACGGAGTCTCTGTTTGCGGAAGTAGCTGTTGTTCAGTAGCTTAGCTGCACCAGTTAGCTACAATGCTCGTAGGTCGCTCCGACTCAAACCCACGGGTCGTTTTATTTAGTAGAGATGTGCTTTGTAGCGGATGCTCTTTTTCCGTGTTGTAGTGTGTTGTGGACTATTCAGTAGTGTTAGTTCTTAGTGTTGTTTAGGAGCAGACACTACTGTTGTCTTTGTTCCTGGTGTTCCGTATTAACGAGTGACCACATTAACTGGTGACCGACTTCCGAATGCCGCACTGGTTGCTCGTAGTTACGGCAGATGTTTGAAGGAGCCTGTTAGTCCTAGTCGCTGCGTTGTCAGGTGTTTTATTGTGTTTACGCCATATAAACAAACTGCTGTTAACAATCTTTAGAGTTTTACCAGAAATAATCTGACGCAGCCTGAAAGTCGCTCTTTTCACGGAAGTGGCTAAAACAGAATGAGGTCAGTCAGCGACGGTCTGTTGTCAATAAAACATCAAACCTCTGTTCCGCCTTCAAACATCTGCCGTAACGACGAGCAACCAGTGCGGCATTCGGAAGTAGGTCACCAGTTAATGTGGTCACTCGTTAATACAGAACACCAAGATGTGTGCAGATGTTTGAAGGCGAAACCACGTTAACTGGTGACCGACTTCCGAATGCCGCACTTATGTTCACACCGTATTGTAGTTGCTGGTTCAAGACAGCCCTGGTGCTAGAGGCCAGAGATCAGGTGTCCAGGTGTTGTTCATGGTCGAATCAATAGAACTAAGACATTTGTTTGATGTTGACCACCTGAGCGTCTGAGAGACAGATGTGTCTTTAGTGTTGCGTTCACTGTCACTACGTTAAAGCTGTTCTCTGTATGTGGACAGTGGAGAAATAAAGGGGCCATAAACTGTAGAGCTGCCTGTGTCTGGTCTGTTATTCTACACCTGAACGCATATATATAAAGTTACTACTCAGCTTGTTGAGTTTTTCAAACCTAATATTTAGTTAATGATCTTGTTTTACCACCGTCCATCATAAAAATTCTGATTTCCACTTTTAAAACATATTGTGGAAAGTTGTGATGATGGTCCTGAATGTTTGCTGGGGTGTGAACTTGGCTTCTAACGCTTCTATTCATAGCAGTGTCATCATGTCAGTGTCAGCACAGAGCAGCGTTCTTCTTTGCTGGTAGCAGAGCAGTCAGTGTCAGTGCATGTGTGTGTGAGTGTGTCTTCATTGATGTGTGTGTCAGTGTGGTTCCTTCCTTCTCCTGCTGCTCTGTTGACCCTGGATCCTCAGCTGGTCTCCGTTGAGTCGACCTGTTGTCTGGACAGTCCTGGCTCTTGTGACGTCTTTCAGAAGTGTCAGCATTTATCTCTCAGTTAAATCTTCTTGTGCTCAGTCTCCAGGTTTCCCACACCAACAGTCTCTCTCTTCATCCTGCTCTATGACCTTGTCTCCTTTCTCCCCATGTAGGACTTTCCTTTCTTCTTCTTCTTCTTCCTCTGTAGCTGTGACTGTGGTCGTGGAACAGGGTGATGTTGATTGGACGTTTGAGTTGTGGGGGTTGATGGAGGTCTGGTGTTTAGCTAAGTGGACTGTGGTGGAGGTTGTTTTTGTTGTGGTTTCTTCTCATGACGTTGTCTAATGGGTTTGGTTTTCAAAAATCCTTTTGAGCTTTTCTAAAACACAGACAATATAAAGAATAACCAGGTTCTTCCGTTGGCTCTAGTCTCAGGCTGTTCTGTTCCTTTTCCTGGGCTGAGACGCAGCCTTGCTGAAGGCCCATCTGGGGCCACGGGTCCTGAGAGCTGTCCTTAGATGCATGTTTTCCTCTTTCTTGCCTCAGTGGAAGTGGGAATGTTTTCCACTGGTTTCTACAAAAAGAAGTCGTCCAGTTGCCATGAATCAACTTTCAGACAACTTCACCTGGATGACTGATGACTGAGAATCTCCACAGACTTGCTTTAGTTTTGTTTCCCTTCCTACTTTCTAAGTTCTTTTCTAATTTTAATACCTGACTCATACTATCCTTCAGGAAATATATGTATATATTTACCTTTACTGTTTCCCACGACACAGCACTACGTGTACTTTATACAGTCACAGACGTCTCTGTGAGAGTTTGATGCCATATTATAGATGATGAAAACTTTCTGCAGATGTAGGAGAAGGAAAACTTTCAACTCACCAGTTTCCATCTTTATGTTTTGGACTTTGCAGGATGCATCAGATGGAGACCAGAGACGATGCCTTTGATCTATTTTGAGATACAGCTACACTCAGAGCTTTCCTATGCAGGACAACTTTACTTTTGGTCTGTTCATCAGTTTCCCTTTAATTTCTCTCCACAGCAACCAGGACCATGGAAGATCAGTACAAGTTGGAACTGAAAGTAGAGGATGTGGACATTTATCAATACCAGACCAAGAGCAATATGGAGAAGCTGGACCCGAGTTTTACTGAGCAGGACGAATCCATTAGTGGAATTAAGGAGGAGAAGCAGGACCAGAGTTTAACCGAGCAGGACCGATCCACTAGAATGAAGGAGCAGCAGGACAACGACCACGATGGAGCCACAGACCAACAGGTTGGTGCTGATCAGTTCACCACTAAAAGCGGCTCAAATATTTATATTTATCGTAACCTGCTACTATTTGTTACATTATTACCATCACAATGTAATTTGATCCTCGTTGACATTATAGTGCAGCAGTAAAACACCTTTACAGAGAAAGTAATTTGATGTCACGGACATCAAATTGATCTATACCATTAAACTCGTCTCACCATGGTCACAGTCACCCTACACTATTATTACTAGTTCTCATTGTAGAATTGTTTTAACTTTCTGCATTACAGTGACTGTGACAAACTAGGAGAGAAAAAGAAACTGACATTAATAGATAACAGACCTAACAGTCAGGATAGTCACCTGGCACATTCTACTAAAGTGATACCAAATCGTGTCAACTCACAGAATTCAATTCTGGTGTGTAGCTCCTATATGTAACAGTGTAAATTTGCTGTGCGCAGCCATTAATGTCTAAACCTCTGGCAACAAAAGTGAGTACACCCCTAAGTGACAATGTCCAAATTGGTCTCAAAGTGTCAATATTTTGTGCCGCCTCAACCCTCTTGGGCATGGATTCACCAGAGCTTCTCAGGTTGCTACTGGAATCCTCTTCGACTCCTCCATGACAACATCACGGAGCTGGTGGGTGTTAGACACCTTGCACTCCACCCTTCATTTGAGGATGCCCCACAGATAATAGGGTTTAGTTCTGGAAACATGCATGCACACACATCCCTCACCTTTACCCTTAGCAGAGCAGTGGTCATTTGTTTGGGGTCGTTATCATGTTGGAATACTGCCCTGCGGCCCAGACTTCGAAGGGAGGGGATCATGTTCTGCACTCATGCAGCCCCAAACCATGACACTCCCACGACCATGCTTGACTGTAAGTAAGACACACTTTTCTTTGTACTCCTCACCTGGTTTCTGCCACACACGCCTGACAGCATCTGAACCAAATAAGTTTGATCCTGGTCTCATCAGACCACATGACATGGTTCCAGTAATCTATGTCCTTAGTCTGCTTTTCTTCTTGGAAGAGGCTTCCTTCTGGGACGACAGCCCTGCAGACCAATGTGATGCAGTGTGTGGTGTATGGTCTGAGCACTGACAGGCTGACCCCCCACACCTTTAACCTCTGCAGCAATGCTGACAGCGCTCATACGTCGGTTTCAACCTCTGGATATGACGCTGAGCATGTGCACTCATTTTCTCCTCTTCTATATCTTTCACTGTAGAAAACCAGAGGAAGAAGGACTTCAAGGCTGCATCTCTGTCAGCAATGTGACCAAGCCTTCACCAGACCATCAGAGCTAAAGAAGCATCAGAAGGTTCACTCTGGACATAAACCATACAGCTGTGACCAGTGTGGAGCAGCTTTCCACAGGTCAGACTCTCTGAAACTCCACTGTCGTATTCACACTGGGGAGAAACCTCACTCCTGTGATCAGTGCGGAAAAGCGTTCTGTCACCGCAGTCACTTACTGAGACATCAACGGGTTCACACTGGGTTCAAGGTTCAAGGTTCAAGGAGTTCAAGGAGTTTTATTGTCATTGTAACATGTTGTACAACGAAATTTTAAAAGTGTCAAGTGCCCAGTGCAGTTTTTAATCATAAAAGAAAAGTAAAATAAATAAATAAATAAAGAATGAAATTAAAATAAAAAAATAAACATTTTAAATCAAATCTGACAACATTCATTCCATTTCATAAAATCACTTAATGCACATTCCCTTCTAAAACTGTGATTTTTTGTTTGTTCAGTGCAGTTATGGCTTTTGGGTAAAAACTGTTCTTTAGTCTGTTCGTCCGTGATTTGATTTGTCTGTATCGTCGTCCTGACGGTAGCAGTTCAAACAGATGGTGTCCGGGGTGTGAAGTGTCCTTGATGATGTTTTGGGCTTTTTTGATGCAGTGGGAACTGTGTAGTTCTTCCAGTGTAGGGAGAGAGCAGCCGACGATCTTCTGGGCCGTGTTTATCACCCTCTGGAGCGCTTTCCTCTGTGCTACTGTGCAGCTGGTGAACCATACGCCAATGCAGTATGTTAGGATGCTCTCTATGGAGCATCGGTAGAAGGCCACCAGGAGTTTCCTAGACACGTAGTTCTTTCTCAGTGCCCTAAGGAAGTAGAGTCTCTGTTGGGCCTTTTTCATCAGCTCCGAGGTGTTCATGCTCCAGGTCAGGCCCCCCTCAATCTGAACTCCCAGGAATCGGAAGCCATGTACTCTCTCCACACAGTCCCCATTTATAAATATTGGAGAAATGTCAGTGTTCTTTCTCCTGAAGTCTATAATCAGCTCCTTCGTCTTTTTGGTGTTGAGGAGCAAGTTGTTCTCTTTGCACCATCCCGACAGCTTTCCTACCTCGTCCCTATAGGTCGTCTCGTCCCCCCCGGAGATCAGCCCCACCACCGTGGTGTCATCTGCAAACTTCACAATGGTGTTACTCTGGTGTGTGGGGGTGCAGTCGTGGGTGTAGAGGGTGTAGAGCAGGGGGCTCAGCACACAGCCCTGAGGGGACCCGATGCTGAGACTGATGGCCGTAGATGTATGTTTGCCTACTCTCACCCTCTGTCTGCGGCCTGTGAGGAAGCTGTTGATCCACATACAGGTGGAGGATGGAAGTCCTAAGCCCACAAGTTTCTCCATCAGTTTGTGAGGGAGGATGGTGTTGAACGCCGAGCTGTAGTCCACAAACAGCATCCGGACGTAGCTCCCCTGTAGCTCTAGGTGGGTCAGCGCATCATGGAGAGCTGTGGTCACAGCGTCCTCTGTGGATCTGTTTCCTCTATAGGCAAACTGGTGGGAGTCCAGACTTGGGGGCAGCAATGATGTGATGTGACTCCGGACCAGTTTCTCAAAACACTTCATTACCACTGGAGTCAGTGCAACAGGCCGGTAGTCGTTCAGGCTGGAGATGTGGGATTTTTTCGGCAGAGGTACTATGGTGGAGGACTTTAGACATTGTGGTACAGTAGACAGGGCCAGTGACTGGTTGAAAATTTTGGTGAATATACCAGCCAGTTGTTCTGCGCAGACCTTCAGCACCCGGCCCGGAACGTCATCTGGTCCAGTAGCCTTTCTCGGGTTGATAGACCTCAGCGTGTGTCTAACATCACTCTCCTCAACTGTGAGGGTTACACCACCGTGGGCCATGGGGTGTGTCCTAGCTGGTTCTTGCGGCACCTCAAACCGGGCAAAGAAAAGGTTAAGTTCTTCTGCCCTTGAGGCGTCGCCTTCAGCAGCCCCACTGGAGAGAAACCTCACTCATGTGAACAGTGTGGAAAGGCCTTCTCTTTGCCCAGTAACCTAAAGATACACCTTCGTATTCACACTGGAGAGAAACCTTATTCTTGTGAACAGTGTGGGAAAGCGTTCTCACATCACAGTCACTTGGTGAGCCACCACCGGGTTCACAGTGGAGAGAAACCTCACTCTTGTGATCAGTGCGGAAAAGCGTTCTGTAACCGCAGTCACTTACAGAGGCATCAACGGGTTCACACTGGAGAGAAACCTCACTGGTGTGAACAGTGTGGAAAGGCTTTCTCTTTGCTCAGTAACTTAAAAACACACCAACATATTCACACTGGAGAGAAACCTTACTCATGTGAACAGTGTGGAAAAGAGTTCTCTCATCACAGCCACTTAGTGAGCCACCACCGGCTTCACACTGGAGAGAAACCTCACTGGTGCGAGAAGTGTGGAAAAGCGTTCACTCGGCTCAGCAGCTTACTGACACATAAACGGGTTCACACTGGAGAGAAACCTTACTGGTGTGAACAGTGTGGAAAGATGTTTTCTTATTCCTCCAGCCTAAACACCCACCGATGTATTCATATTGGAGAAGACCCTAATTCATGTTAAAGTTATGGTAAACCCTTCTCTACCTCCTCCATCCCAAAATGCCACCAGCGTATTCACACTGCATAGAAACTTTCAAACAGTGGAAAGACATCTGCTAACATCATATCCAGCAGCACAGCATCAACAGTTTCAGACTAGAGGTTAATCTTAGTTATGAAGAAAGTAAGATGCTTTGCCTTAAATGAAATGTTTTTGCCAGCCTTGTTTTCTGTGTTTTGTTATAAATTTGCCATTTTGCAGAAACCTGTGTTTCTCACTGATAATGTTTCTTTTTTACTCTAGTAAATATAATTTGACTTTTAGGACTACATTCAAAAGCCTGTTTGTTTTCAACAATTGTTTGTATAAAAAATGTTTTTTCTAAAAGTGACTGAAAATCAGACGTGACTTTTGACTTGTGTTTCAACAGCAGTACAGTAATATTCAGCTATGTCATGGTTCACCTATCGCTCCCTTGCTACAATACAGATTGTTGTATGGGACATATGAATATTTTTTTGCAGACATTCTCTGTATATTGTGGGAATCCTACGCATTTCATCAGTTGCTGTGGACTCAGGCAAAGTCTTGTGTATCATGAGATGAAAAACAAGACAAACCCACAGCCAATCAGAGCTTTTCAGTCTCTCTTCATTCTGACTGGCTGCTGCTAGCACATCTCAGATAAAATTTCTGGGAAGTTCTGAGCCAGTATATATGGACATTTAATGTTTAATGACAGTCATTGCATGAAAATTAAATATGCTCTGGATAATATGTTAGTTTTTATGATTGATTTACATTATGTATGAACCTGAAGACTCATTTCAGAATAAAGAGTTTTTTCCTCAGCTAATTTGCTGGATATTGGATTATTATTATTATTATTATTATTATTATGAGCTGCAGACTCTCATCTTGTTGGTACATTTTATTCTTTCCAGGTATGAATACAGTTAATTGAGATGAAATTAAACTGCTGCACTGCTACAATCTCTGAATTATGTCCAGTACATTAAAATGCAAATATGCAGCACTGCTATTTAGCGATGGGGAAAGAAATGCAAATAAATATGCAAAGTGAAACTATGCAGCTTAGCTTAAGGTGGAACAGTTTACTGTTAAGCAGATTCCATGGTAACCATCAGTGACCTCTGACCTTTATGTTAAAGCGAAGCAACTTTGAGCAAATTAATCTTTTCAGCTTTACGTCTCATTTCTAAAATGTCTCGTGACATTTACTTGTAAATGTGATGGAAACACCGGAGTGAACCAGTAGGTTGAGGCTTCTGTGTAACAGCTCCACCCAGTGGAAGTTTGTGGTCATGACAGGAAAGTTCCTGAAGCGTCTGGAACTGCTCCATGTAGACTAGAAAAGCTGGGACAGTCCCACTGCTGAGACACAAAGCAACACAGAGACATAGAGGTGAACAGACGCTGAACATTGTTCCATCCCAGCACTAAACACACTCTGAACACGCTGTGCTCTCATGGATTCAGCTCTGCCCTCAGTCCCTTCATGGACGTCTGCTGTCCTGGACGCAGTCTGTGGCCAGAGGTCAGACCTCTGCTCTACCAGCAGCATCTACTGCACAGAAACCTCCAGACTTCAACACCAGATCCTGGAGGAGACGGAGCCTTTCCACAGCAGTGTGGCCTTGCAGCCAGTCTCCTACCAGCTGGAGGAAGAGGGACAGACAGAGCAGCTGTCTGTCAGGCAGGTGGGCAGGAAGCTGACAGAGAAGAAGCAGGAGGACGGGAAAGACTCCTACTCTGCCAGACTGCAGGAGTTCAGACAGGAGTTGGATCTGCCTGAAGGACTGAACCCTGAACCCTGTCTCAGTAAAACTTTAAGTAACTGCTCCTTGACTTTATATTTGTTTACTGTGTCCTGATGTTTTCTTCCATTGAAACAGTTGCTGCATAAAGGAAATATGAGCAAACACAGATTTGGTTTTCTGGGTTTAATAAAATGCTTCTATTACCACGTTTCTGTGTGGACACATGTCTGAATATTTTCATTCCACTTATGCTGAATCAATGTGACTGAGATGAGACGATCTGTCAGCAGACAGAATAGTAGACACATCATCTCTGTCTGGTTTGACTTGATAGTGTTTATTTTTATTGTTTTTAAACTTTTACTAAATGAATTTGATGAATAATCATCTTTTCATTCTGAACCTTTTTGCTCATTACTGCTGTAAATACCTGCATTAAAGGCATTTTGTAAAGCGGAGTTGTGTATAGTTTATTTATTTAAAGTGTGTCTATATGCAACCAAGGAACTGAATGAATGACAAAAAGAGAAAATAAATTACACATGAATTCCCATTTAATGACCTTATTTCAGGTCTACATTTCAACATTAAGATCGATAAAGACGTCTCCATATCCTGCAGTTGATCCTCAACAATAACACACATTTCTTGTCTAATGTGCCCAAACGCCGCTTTTTGTCAACCAGTATGTAGCCTGAGACGCCTTAAGCCATGTGTGTCATTCGTTTCTAATTCTTTCTTGCTTTGCTGAGCAGTTAAGTGCAACGTTCAACTCGGATGCTGGACAGGTGGAGGCTGAAATGATAACACTGCATGAGCTGCACCTCAAAGCCTGCCAGGCTGCACCAGACGTTTGGTGCCTTGTTGACACAGAGTCCAGTGGTGTCTGCACAGCAGCTATGAAGGCTGCCGACCTATTAGGTTCAACCTGGCTGAGAATCGACATTTTCTGACATAAACTCCATCAAGAACAAACACAGAACACGCCTCACTGATGTACATCTGAAAGGCTCACGTTACACAAACCAGACCAGCAACACCAGTCCTCCACTAACTAAGAAACCGATGCCAGACGTTGGCAGACAGAGGCGGCAACATGGCAGGACCACGGCAAAGCTGGAACCAAATACTGAAGACGTGTTTAATTTAAAAGTGTGTTCATGACATGAACAGTTATAACTTTATTAAAACTGCAGCAGATTTGGTTATTAGTTCTAAATGTGAAGATTTACTTCAAAATATGGAAGTGGATTTTTCTAACATTCCATAATTGATAACATTTTGAAACATGGTGCAACATAGTTCGTGGTCAGTTAAAGGGTTTGTCAGTGGTGAACATGGGACGTTTTTCCTATGAAATGTAGTGAAAATGTAACAACTACTGAGATTAATAGAAATAAAGTGCTGAGTATCGATATCTGTTTCTCTCATTGTTGATAATTATGGTGAGAAATCATTGACGTGATCAGTGTCTTCACATAGATGAGTATCATTAATCATTATTAATAATGTATAACTCTGTTATTTCAGAAGAGTGTATCAAACTGGTAGCCCTTCGTACGACTCAGTATCCATGAAGTAGCTCTGAGATTCAAAAATGTTAATGACCCTGCTCTAGAAACTAGACTGAGTAGAGCCTCACATGGAAATGATGGAAATAAACTTGGTCAATCACAATAAAGCAAGTAGTGATTCTCATCAAATTACAATGACATGAGCAGAAACCTGCATAAAACTAAGCCTGGGGATAATTAACATAGCAATAAAAAATTAAATTAAATAAACACGTGACCAAGAGACAACATTTAATCAGTTTAATGCAGAATGATTCAAATGAGGCAACATATTGACAGAAAACATTAATTTCTAACAGAACAGGCAGCTAAACTAAAAGATGAATCACTAGAACCAACTCACAGAATAAATGAACCAGACACAACCACTAAGTGAGGATTGAACTGACCAGAAACATGTGAGCACAGAAAACACTACACACACGTCACTGACCAAGCAACTGAGTCCAACACATCACCAGTTAAAATGAGCCAGAGAATCAACCTGTGGAGAAACAAGCCAGTGACATCAGCCCAGAACTAAAGACCTGAGAAACCAGCCTCATCCCAAGAGGCTTCATTCATACGTCTGCATGTTGGTGTTGTTTCAGCTCCACAAGCCTGTTTTCTGTAAATATCTATTTATTGCTTCTAGTATTAGACGTATGTTTTATGTCCATGTGTCTCATTAATTCACTGCAGCGAAGCCCTTTTATCCAAGACAAACCTCCAAAGGCAGACGAGTAAAGAAGCGTGAAGCAAACGAAGCAGACGAATGGACGACAGCCTCATCATTTAAAGGCAGCGTCAGGACCAAATGACTCAAACCCCTCTGGACGTGAGGTGAACTCCTTGGAGGTCGTCCTCTGCTCCCCGAGCTCCTTCCCCTTCAGCTGCACCAACACCCAGCGGGTAGTTCACCAGCTCAATGTCCTCCTGTCTGCTGGGCGTCTGCCCCCTGGTGGCCTGGAGAGACATGACAGCACAGAGGTGACTTCCTGCTTCCTGCTCTGCTCCGTCCAATAAGCACAGAGTGCAGCACAGGTGTTTCAGTACCTGACAGTAGAAGTAAAGGGCAGCGCTGAGCAGCAGCAGAGTCAGAGGCAGGACGACCACTTTGAGGTGAACCACTGTTGAATCTGATCAAACGCGTCCACAGTCATCACGAGTCCAACAGACACAGACTGGACTGAGCTGACGCTGCTGTTTGATTCTTGACCCTTTAGCTTCATCACCTCAGGTGTTTACTGTCCTACTGCTCTGTCGTCTCCTCTCCTGCCTGTTTTCCTGTTAATCTTTCTGAAGCTGCAGTTAAACAGTCAGAGACATTTAAGGTTCTCAGCTTCAACTTACCTGAGACACTGACAAACAGCCGACGGCTCTCAGAGGAGAAGTTATGGGAAAAAACGTACACATGATAAACACAGGTGTAGTTTCCCTGGTGGGCGGGCTCTGCAACAGGAAACAGGAAGTGGGCAGAGTGATTGACAGCTGGCTGGGTGTAGGTTTGTTCTGCATTAAAGGAATAGGAGGAGGTGACGGTGAGCTGGAAGGAGCCTCCTGGGTACTGTGGCTGGATGGAGCAGCTGATAGTGAAGCTGGAACCTCTGAATACCTGGAACCCCTGCTGACGGGCCTGGGAGACCCCGTCCACAGAGGAAACAGAGATGATTGGCTGAAACAGCAGGTCTGTAAACACAAATGATAAAAGGTTTTCAACAGAATCATAGTCAATAACAGGATGTTCCTCCTTCAGGTGAAGGTCAGAATATATTTACAGTCCAATGGAAACCACAAACTGTAATAGAGGAAGGTTTCCTTTAAGAAATAGTGATGATGTCACTGATGATCTCACCTGAGCAGGTGAGGTTCATGACGTCATAAGAAGAACCTGAATATGTTACACACTCCCTCAGAGTAGATCCAGACTGAACACAGTCAGACTCAAGCCACCACACAGATATGACTGAGGAGTCTTCTCTGCTTCCAACAGAAACAGCAGAACCACAGTCCAGCTCTCTACAGACAACAGCTGCTTCCTTCAGGGTCCAGTCAGATCCAAACACTGGTTTCCAGTTTCCTTCATGTTTCAGCTCCAGTTCACCTGCACAGCGACTGTCTCCTCCCACCAACCTGACAGGTTCTGAACAGAAAGTAGAGCGTCATCAGTCAAACATCATAGTGACCTTCACTAGAACAGAAATGAACCAAATCCAAGCTGCAGCTCCTCGTCTACCTGAGCAGGTGAGTCCAACAGCTTTGCCAGGTGAGCAGGTGGTTCTAGCTGAGTCTGAGCTTCTACAGTCCAGCAGAGCAGACTCGTTGCCTCCACACTGGAACTCTGTGGACCACGCTGGAGCCTCCACTTCTCCATAGAGCCCCCCCTGGAGGGCTGAAGGAGCCCCACAGCCAAGCTGCCTACAGACCACCTCTGCATCCTGCTGGTCAAAGTCAGCTTCACACACTGAGGACCAGCGCTGGTTGGACCAGACCTCCAGTCTGCCTGAACACAGACCAGGACCATCCAGCAGCCTGACAGAGTCTGGAGAGAAGAGACAAGGAGAGAAGAGACAGCAGACGCTCAGTGAAGAGATGAAACAAACTGGACTCAGAACCAACATCAGTCCATCATGAACCATCTGCTGTATTAGTGACATTGTGAAACTAGAAACAGCTTTTCCTGAATAGCACTGAACAATGACATAAAATTGTTTAATGAAATCCTGTAAATATGTAATAATGACAAATGTGTCAACTATTACTGCTTAATCTTGGAAGTAGGCAGCAGGGAAAACACTGCATCAAATTTCACAGTAAATTCCAATTAAAATTTAATCCATGCAGGAGCCACTGAATCAGAACCGCAGACCCAGTTTAAAGAGTTGAAACACTGCACAAGATGTTGACGTAGGTGAAGGCAGCAGATGGGGTTGGATGGAGGGTTACGGAGGAATCTCCATGGATCAGTTTGGTTAAGAGCTCCTATTAGTTGCTAGGCTCCTATGTTGGCACTTAGCTCTGTGAGAACACAAACAGCTCAACTTGAGCTGATGAAGCTCGAACCCACTATAAGTTTCCTCTGAGCTCAGACTTGGTAAAACATGGTCCTGAACAAGTTCAGGTCATGTTGGTGTCAGACCGGACTCGCTGCCTTGACTATAGTAGAGGACTGAAGCACTTTGTTTCTCATAGTCATAACTGCTTGCTGTTCTACTGTGAGGCTTCAGCTGGTGATACTGGTCTGAACCCACACTCCCAGACAGGCAGCTACATTGTCCTTCTGTCCATCTGCTTCGTCTCTCAGCTACAGCACTGTTACTAACCTCCAGTGTTTTTGTCAGGAGAAACACTTTGCTGATTTTACAGCACAATTATGTCACGGCCTGCGTAGCAATAACCTGCATGAAGATTTCCAGGATTTAGATCCATCATAGCACAGAACCAGCTCTGATCAGCGTCCACTAAAACAAGCTGTGGCCTGCTGCAGGTTGGGACAGATGGTCGCCACCATGAGCCTGGTTCTGATGGAGGCTGGTAAAGGTGTTTCTGCTTCACTGTCTCCTGTGGGATTTGATGGTTTTTCTATGTAGAGTTGTATTTTTGAGTTCAGTGACGGCCTAAACCCACTTTAAGACAACTTCTGTTAAGAATCAAATAAAAAAAATTTTTTATTGCTTAGCAAATTTGTCCTCACTAATTAAAAGTTTATATTTGTGATGAATCAGCTTTCCCACCACTAGGCAGCAAGATGGAGTTAAAGTTCTTCTTCTGTGTTTTCTGGTTACCGGTTTATGTTCAACACAGCTGTTTGCTATTCGTTCATTTGTTTTGTTAGTATTAATGCCTGTCACTCACTAGCGTGAGTCACGTCCAGTCTGTCAGTTTCCACTTTCCTTGACCTCTAGCATTGGTAACGTTCATATTAAGTCAGCAGTCAGTGTTTGTATAGTGAGCTGTAGTTCCTGCTTTGCAGTGATGTTTTTCTCTAGTTTTCCAAATGTAAAGTATGATCTGTTTTGTATGTCTGTCCTGGTGCAGCATTTTCTGTTTCTTAGTTATTTAGAAATGTCAATAATTTTCTCTTGTATTTCCTGCGTTAGGCAGCACTTTTTGTTTCTAGTCTTCTAAATTTAGGGTTTGTGCATTTCTCCACAGTTTGTTATTTCAATAGAGACCTCAGTTTAAATTTGTCTCAGAATCCTGCTCTTCGTTGCATTTGAGTCCTCCCACCTGGTTCTTTAGTCCGTTCATAACAATATTAGTGTCAAACCAACTCACAGAAGAAGCTCTATCAGCTGACGACTGACTAGACTCACTGAGGACATGACCACAGAACAGGATTTATGCTAAATAGCCTGATGATGTCACTGATTAGCTCACCTGAGCAGGTGAGGTTCAGAGTGTCATAAGAGTAAGTGGATGTTACACACTCCCTCCGAGCAAATCCAGACTGAACACAGCCAGAACTGATCTCCCACGCAAGTCTGTATGAGAAATCTTGTATCCTTTTTATAGAAACAGCAGAACCACAGTCCAGCTCTCTACAGACAACAGCTGCTTCCTTCCAAGTCTGGACAGATTCAGACACTGGTCTCCAGTCTCCTTCATGTTTCACCTCCAGTTCGCCTGCACAGCGACTGTCTCCTCCCACCAACCTGATCTCATCAGGTTCTGAACAGAAAGCAGAGCGTCATCAGTCAAACATCATAGTGACCTTCACTAGAGCAGAAATGAACCAAATCCAAGCTGCAGCTCCTCGTCTACCTGAGCAGGTGAGTCCAACAGCTTTGCCAGGTGAGCAGGTGGTTCTAGCTGAGTCTGAGCTTCCACAGTCCAGCAGAGCAGACTCGTGGCCTCCACACTGGAACTCTGTGGACCACGCTGGAGCCTCCACTTCTCCATAGAGCCCCCCCTGGAGGGCTGAAGGAGCCCCACAGCCAAGCTCCCTACAGACCACCTCTGCATCCTGCTGGTCAAAGTCAGCTTCACACACTGAGGACCAGCGCTGGTTGGACCAGACCTCCAGTCTGCCTGAACACAGACCAGGACCATCCAGCAGCCTGACAGAGTCTGGAGAGAAGAGACAAAGAGAGAAGAGACAGCAGACGCTCAGTGAAGAGATGAAACAAACTGGACTCAGAACAACATCAGTCCATCCACAGCAGAACCACACACTTTAACATTTAATACACTGGAACAGCTGGTGATTATATTCACATTTCTGTGGTCAGAGAATCTGTGATACAAACATATATGTGAAGAAATCAGCTGCATTTGTGACAATATGAAACTAGAAACAGCTTTTCCAGAAGAAATCACAATGGTATGTAGGAAACTAGATCAGATTAGTGTCGTGTCACTCTGTACCTTTAGGTTTTCATTATTATAAACTCGGGCTTAGACAGAACTAGGACTGAGACTGACTGTGGATACTGGACTGGAGAGCCTGACTAGGACTGACTGAGACTGGAACAGACAGACCTGACTTTTAGGGAAATACAGTTCACAGCTTCTCATTGCACAGGCAGGTGAGAGCTTCACCTTGGTGACACACAGGTAAGTAAATAGGCAGAAGCACAACACAAACCAGTGAAGGTTTCTGACTAACACACAGTAAGAGAAGTAAAGATGATAGGAACCTCACCACGCATGTGGTTGAGGTCCTCAACATGACTTGAAAGGAGCTGAGCAGTTTACATGACTTGCCTAAACTTCACATACAACACAAAACATGGCCAGAACTCACATCAGATGTAACAGCATCACTCGGAGGGGAGCTTAAATAGTAACTGAACATGACATCACAAGGACAGAACGAAAACACGACGCCCTCCTGGGAATGAAGGGTCAGACTGTGACAGTGGGTTGCTCCTGGGGGGCCATCAGACATTTGGTTTGGGGGTTCTACTGGATTCACGTATATCATAGAACTCCATAAATGTGTTATTAATATTAACAATGTTGGTTGTATTTTGTGTTCTCTTCTCCCCCCAAGGATCTGAAACAGACAACGAAACCAGAACGTTTCCAGTTCATGAACTACGACTATTACTGCTTAACGTTGGAACGTTGGTAGTAGGAGAAACGCTGCAGCATCTCTCACAGTAAAAGTCTATTAAAACTTAAAGGTCTAATGAGTAAAGTCTGACAAATGTGAAGAGAAAAGCAGAACATTCAGCTGAATATTAAAAAAAGCTAATTGTAGAAAACAGCTTAACAATGTTACATTTTATGAGATGTCTGACAATCTGTTAAAAATTAAACTGTTACTAAGCTCATAAGACTGAAGATGACGGATCATAAATTATCTAAAATGAGGCATGTGATAAATTAATAATTTAAAGCTGCTCTACAACAGAGCTATGGCTGTGCTGCTAATTTAAAAGTCTACTAATAACAGACGGGATATGAACCAAACAACTTGAGCTGATGAAGCTTGAACCAACGATACGTTTCCTCTGAACTCAGACTTGATAAAACATGGTCCTGAACGAGAATCAAAGAAATGATCCTCTTGGGCAAAAACAAGACGATAATTCATGACATGACTTGATGAGATAAACTTCCTTAGATTATATGGATTAGGGTTCAGCAGTTTACTGTGGAGGCTCAGCCTCTGAGGACAACAAACCATCTGAGAATCTTACTGCTGGAGAGGTGGAGTATAAACACCAGCAGATGGAGGGAAAGCAGTTAACTAGTGAGTTAAGTTACTGCAGGTAGTGGAACCGTAAGTAAAACAGCCAAACATTACATTAACTCTTAAACTGTGTGTTGAGCATCACAGCTCTTAACTTCTTTCTACTGCTTTTCAAGTGAAGGAGAATAACCTGCATGAAGATTTCCAGGATTTAGATCCATCATTGCACAGAAGTCACTAATGATCTTCTCTTACTTTAGTTTCTAGACTCGTCCTGCGTTTGATGCTGTAGATCACAACATTCAGTTACAGAGACTGGAACATCAGGATTAAAGGATCAGCTCTGATGGATGAACGGATTCCACTTTGTTTATATCAGCGATGAATCGTCACACACACTAAAACTAGCTGTGACGTTCTGCAGGTTGGGGCACATGGCCACTCTGAGCCTGGTAAATGTTACAAACTGGGACTTTAAGGAACTGAGACTGGTCAATACTGAGGGAGAGAGGATGAACTCAGACGATGTGAGCGGTTGAGCTGTGTGACTGAATTATTTAACTTAACCTGGAAAAAAACTCTAATGCTGGGGGTTCAGTGCTTCTTAACATGACTTAATTTACTCAACACAGCGCTTCTTAAATAAGGCAAAACATGAAGCATAAACTAGACCAACATAAACAAAGGCATGCCACAACAAAGAACAGACACAAGGGGGAGACTTAAATAGAGCTAAACAGAAAATTTAGACACAGGTGCAAACACTGATTACACAGGAGCAGCACAGAGGGAGGATGTGACATCACACAGAGACAGAAAGTAAACCTGGAATAGAAGTAAATGTTTTTATTCTCCACTGTCTCCAGTGGGATTTGTTGGATTTTCTATGTAGTTGTATTTTTGTGTCCACTAAGGCCTTAAATCCACTTTGAAATGATGCTGTTAAGAAATGATGTTATAGAGATAAATATATTGCTCAGCAAATTTGTTGAATAAATGAATAAAATTGATATTACTGTAAAACCAACTCACAGTAAAGGCTCCATCAGCTGGAGACTGACTAGGCCCACTGACGTGAAATATGACCATGGAACAACAGGATTTATGCTAAATAGCCTGATGATGTCACTGATGAGCTCACCTGAGCAGGTCAAACTAAGGGCGAAGGACATCTTAGGTGATGACGTTACACACTCCCTCAGAGTAGATCCAGACTGAACACAGTCAAACCTGATCTCCCACACAAGCCTGTTAAAGGATTCTCTCCTTTTTACAGAAACAGCAGGACCACAGTCCAGCTCTCTACAGACAACAGCTGCTTCCTTCAGGGTCCAGTCAGGTGCAAACACTGGTTTCCAGTCTCCTTCATGTTTCAGCTCCAGTTCGCCTGCACAGCGACTGTCTCCTCCCACCAACCTGACAGGTTCTGAACAGAAAGCAGAGCGTCATCAGTCAAACATCATAGTGACCTTCACTAGAGCAGAAATGAACCAAATCCAAGCTGCAGCTCCTCGTCTACCTGAGCAGGTGAGTCCAGCAGCTTTGCCAGGTGAGCAGGTGGTTCTAGCTGAGTCTGAGCTTCTACAGTCCAGCAGAGCAGACTCGTGGCCTCCACACTGGAACTCTGTGGACCACGCCGGAGCCTCCACTTCGCCATAGAGCCCCCCCTGGAGGGCTGAAGGAGCCCCACAGGCAAGCTCCCTACAGACCACCTCTGCATCCTGCTGGTCAAAGTCAGCTTCACACACTGAGGACCAGCGCTGGTTGGACCAGACCTCCAGTCTGCCTGAACACAGACCAGGACCATCCAGCAGCCTGACAGAGTCTGGAGAGAAGAGACAAAGAGAAGAGACAGCAGACGCTCAGTGAAGAGATGAAACAAACTGGACTCAGAACCAACATCAGTCCATCAACCACAGCAAAACCACACACTGTAACAGCATGTCTGATGTCTTGAAGGTTCACCAAGCAGTGGCAGGTTAATGTACAGAGATGGTTCTGTTAATCACGGCATGTTGTGTAAACAATGAGCACCTGAGACCAAGGCTGGAGTTTCTCTCTACCTGCTGTGAAACCACAGGACATCATGGGAAATCTGTGTTCCAGTAAATGTCTGACAGACAATAAATATAACATAATGTGGTTCTATGTGGCCTGATTACCTGAGCAGGTGAGGTTCAGGGTGTAGGTAGAGTTAAATGAATCTACACACTCCCTCAGAGCAGATCCAGAGGGAACACAGTCAGAACGGATCATCCACACAGGTCTGTCTGAGGACTCATCTCTCCTTTTTACAGAAACAGCAGAACCACAGTCCAGCTCTCTACAGACAACAACTGCTTCCTTCAGAATCCAGTCAGGTCCAAACACTGGTCTCCAGTCTCCTCCATGTTTCAGCTCCAGTTCACCTGCACAGCGACTGTCTCCTCCCACCAACCTGAACCCATCAGGTTCTGAACAGAAAGCAGAGCGTCATCAGTAAACGGTGACAGTAAACTGACAGCTGATTGTGATTCTGTCTTTGTTTTCACCTGTTGACGTGTGGTTTCCTTCAGCCTGGATTCCTGAGGAAGAAATCAAATAATAGACATCAGTGTAGAGAAGCCTTCTGATTATTTGTTAATCTTGATCTGAAGAGATGCTCGACCCTGGAGCCAGTAAAGAAAGAAACAAGTCCCTCTGTCAATTAAACTGAGACTAGATTTTCATTATTTATAGGTTTTGTGACATTTTTATTTGGTGGTGTGATTTTTCTGATTTAAAATATGTGCAATGGTTCAAAAAGGTTGGGAAACACTGCCCTAAGTGTCTGAAGGAGCCACATTCAAGGTCTCTTCTCCTGCTGCTCTGAGACTCTACAACCAGAGCTGCTCCCAGTCAACCACTGAACATTATGTTACCACTAGCAGTCACTTTAAAATTGGGTTTTAACTGTGCAACATAATGACCCCTGATGTAATGACCTGTATGACTGTGGACATACAGTCAAGCCCCAAATTATTCATACTCCTGGCAAATTCTGATTTAAAGTAACTTTTATTCAACCAGCAAGTTTTGTCTTGATTAGAAATGAGACAGATATCTCCCAGAAGATAACGAGACGACGTACAAGAGGCATCATTGTGGAAAAACGATCACTCATCTTTATTTACATTTGAACAAAAAGTGGCAAATCAGATTTTTTTGGTGTATAAATAAAATCACGCTTAACTGTATGTGATATTTTTCTGTGTTAGGGTTGGCACCAACAGATTTTCAGTTTAAATTAATAAAAGACCCAAATAAATGTGTATATTGCATCAAGGCTTTTTGACTTTAGCAGTAAACATAATTTCAACAAAATACAACTATAAAATTCTCAGTAATTGTTAAAATGTTATTATTTAAATAAATAAAGTACATTAACTGAGAATAATTAGGTAGTAGTAATAATAATAATAATAATGTATTACTTTTTGCCTTTCTCTTGAAGCAAATGTGTGTTAGTCAAAACTTACCCATAATACCATAGGTGTTATTGTTGTTAGTAATATAAAAAAATAAATGAATTAATAAAATTAATCAAACCAAATTATTCAGGCAATTCAGTATTAAAAGTCAATTCAATCTCACTTTAAGTAAAAGTTTCAATAAAAGCTAAATCTATTACATTTCATTGGCCTCTACACTGACTCTATTTCCTTTGGCTGCCGGTGGTTGGTAGTCATTGGTTAGAACTGTTTAACTCAGGCCAATCAAAAGGCAGCGATAACAATTGCACCTTGGGACCCGCCTTGATGAGACACAGACAGTTTGCGTTTCCACTTGAGTTTTGACTTAAAGCGCAGTGACAACTTCATGAATAAAGACAAACCAGGACAACATGAAACGTAATAGATTTAGCTGCTTGACACTTTTTATACTGAACTGCCAAAATGCATTTTCAAACCTAATGACCAAATTGCATATTGATGATGAGTCTGATAAACGTCCATACATCAGTAATAGTGAGGTAACACAGCAACCTTTTATTTATTTTTCTGAGCTTGAGGTTCATTTTACCATTTTTAAAATTGAAGTTGAGTGTTTGCTGAGTAAAGACGTCCCACAGCAAAAACATGAAACCAGTGTTTCCATGGATCAGGAAGCTTAACAAGGGAACCAAGAGATGAGAAACAAACTGGACAAAACCGACCTGTTAACCTAAGGGATGGTAACAAACACAAGAGGAAGGTTCACTTGTACAAACTGTCTTCTGTTACTCTTTTATTCTAAATGTCTCCACTGTGGGATGAATAAAGTTTATCAGATCTAATGAACCGTTGGCTGCTCTGACAGACGCAGCCTCAGCTTCTCTTGTGTTTTAATAATATCAAGCTTTTACAAAAGTGAAAAACTGTCAATAAATACAGACAAAAGCTGTTTGACTGCAGATCTGCTGGATCAAAGCTTGAACAATGTGTCTTTGCTTCATCCAGCGTGTGGAGCAGAGTCGTACCTGAACACAGCAGCAGCAGCAGCAGCAGCTGATCCATGTCCAGCTGGAGTCTCAGCCTGTCGGACCCTCGTGTGCTCAGCGTAGATCTGGACCAGAACCAGGTGGAGCTTCACTCCGACACGTCTGAGGCTCAGCTCAACTCTAGTTTACTTCAGGAGAAGCAGAGCTACCGTTAACAAGTCCTCCACTGGTTCCTGAGTAAAGGAGATTAAATTCTCTGCAGCTATTTTCAGTCAAACGTGGATCTGATAAGAAGGTGCTGTAGGTGGTTATCGCTGCCTGAAGGACCTGTGGCTTCTCTCTGGTTCCTCCCTCAGCCACGATGCTCAGATCAGCGGTGGATGTAAACCGTCTGTAGGCAGGAACAGTTCTGTGTCTGTGTGATGGTGACCTGTCCAGGTTCTGTGTCCATAGTTAGATGCAGTTCAATACAATAACATGTTGTATGAGCCTGTGTGTTAGAAGTGTTATAAGAGGTCACATGAGCAAATGAAAGGGTTGCAACAACATATCAGTTCATCTAACATGATGGGAGGAAGTCACCGTCATCACACGTAGGACAGTGGCTTGTTACCACGACAACCGGAATGGGCTGCTCCTATCAGATGAATGTGGTCAGCGTGTCCTCTGCTTAATGTGACAACGTCACCACTTTGAGACTTTCATCATGAACCAACCACAGTTTGTCAGAGACACGACTTTTCTTTCTCTTACCTCTAAAGACGTCGTTTCTCATATGGAGTCGCAGCTTTTCTCTGCGTCGTCATGTGGATCAGTATGATGAACTGATGGAGGCTGCATGAAACAGGTCCAGAAATCTACCCCCCCACAAACACACAGTTCATGCCTGATTCAACAAGGCAGAACGAACTAACGTTTTGTTGTCCGTGTCCATTTAATCTCTCTGGGCTGCAAAATGTGGAAATAACACAAAGTCATAGTGATAATATTTTTATTTAAGATGAACAGAACAAAGTTTGTGATGTTACGTATGCAGCTGGTGATGGTGATGTGTGTGTGAGTCTGGTTGTTATTCAGCCTGACGTCACATCTTCAATTTTGTATCCGAGTTCCAGCGTCTGTTAGTTTGCTCAACCTGTATCTCAGAACTTCCATCTCTCCTTTATCCAGATTTCTTCTTCTTCCCGTCTAAATTAATTTAAACAAAAAAACGTATGTACACTAAAAGAAACAAGGTGATCCAGTAGGATAGAGGATACAGGAAAAGATAGGAATGCTAAAAAAAAAAGCTTCTCTTATGTTTTGATGATATCAAGCTTTTACAAAAGTGAAAAACTGTCAATAAATACAAGTAAAAGCTGGTTTGACTGCAGATCCGCTGGATGTAGGGTGAAGAATGAAGAATGTGTCTTTCCTTCATCCAGCGTGTGGAGCAGTCGTACCTGAGCTGCACAGCAGCAGCAGCAGCAGCAGCTGATGTGATGGTGACCTGTCCAGGCTCTGTGTCCATAGTTAGATGCTGTCATGATCAGCAATCTTACTTCCGCCAGGGCTTTTACTGTGAAAAGCTCCGGCGGATATTCCGACAGCATCTCCGACAGCTTCTTTGATTACTGATGGGTTCAGTAATACTGATGTATTTTGCTCCTAACACGTCTTAAGCCCTGTTCGCAGACCTCGCTCTGGAGACTCCGACTAAAGACTCCCGCTCATCAAATTGGTTTCGTGAGTTACTGATCTGCCTTGTTTTCCTCTGTCTGAATTTGCTGGGATCCGTTTTGTTTGGACCTGGCCGCGACCCGCGGTGTTTGTAGTTCCGGGCCCGAGACCTGAACGCCTCGCTGCTCGCTCAGCTGGTAAACTGCCTTTTCTCACGACCTCCGACTATCGACTGCGGTCAAACCAGCCGTCGTTCGCTCATGCGTCGTTAAACCAGCCGCGCTTTGAAATTCTCGTGCGCCCGTATTCCACGGTTTACAGCAGAGCATTAAACGCGATAGAAGCTACTTTCTGTTATTCATAATAAGACTTCTGATCTGCTCTAATTATACATTACAGCAAAAATAAATATGAATACACACGACAAAGCTGTCACCTTACAAAGAATTGTGTACTTTTACTGCATGGTTTATGATTTATTAGTACTTAAATATGGCATTTAATACTGAAAATACAGTATACGTTGTCATCTTTGATGATGAATTAAATGATTTTGGTGCATAATGCCAGGCCCAGACTAATATCTGCTTGTTCTGGAGGTACTGTACTCTCACCTCACAAAGAACCATGTAGTTTTACTGCATGGTTTATGATTTTTATTAGTACTTAAATATATTATCGATATTACTCTGGGCCTGGCATTATGCACCAAAGTCATTTTATTCAACATCAAAGTTGACAACTTATACTGTATTTTCAGTATTAAATGCCATATTTACGTACTAATAAATCATAAACCATGCAGTAAAACTACATGGTTCTTTGTGAGGTGACAGCTTTGTCGTGTGTATTCATATTTATTTTTGCAGTAATGTATAATTAGAGCAGATCAGACGTCTTATTATGAATAACAGAAAGTAGCTTCTATCGCGTTTAATGCTCTGCTGTAAACCCTGGAATACGGGCGCACGAGAATTTCAAAGCGCGGCTTAACGACGGATGAGCGAACGACGACTGGTTTGACCGCAGTGACTATCGGGACCCCGCAGTAGAGATTCTGCTGCTGACGCGGCTGAAGCGCCGCCTCCCCGTCTTCTTCGTTCACGGATCACCGGCCGGTTCTGCCGCCTCGCCTTTAGTTCTATTCGTTGTCTTATTTTGCGTTTGTGCTTGTCACTCTCCACGTCTCCCCCTCCCTCCTAGTCACAGAGGAATCTCTATGTGATCGTCAGTTGCCGCACTGCGAGGACAGAACCTGGAACACGCACACTACCACCCTCGGCTGCCCAGTGGATTTTACCCACCTAGCGACTCCCGAACCGAACCACACCCCTCTGACTCAAGCTCCGGATCACAGCCTCCCTCGTCGTCAAAACCCCGGACTCCCACTCTCATCGCCACACCTGACAGCACCCTCGTCTTCCCACCGGTCCACCTTCTCTTCCTCTGTGTCTGGTTCCTCTCTCACACCCCCTATCGGCCCACTCGCCTGACTGAAGGTAATATTGTGTGAGATTCCTTCTTCCACCGTCATTCTGCCACTTGAGTGCTGACATTTCCCTCTGCCTCTTGTAGACCCTGAAGGCGCCAGGATCATTGCCACTTCCTGCCTTCACGGGCACCTGGTTATCTGTAATAAACCACTATTCTTATCCTAACACATCTTGGTTCTGCCTGGTCCATTTCCCATCATTCTAGTCCCTGAACCAATCGTAACAGATGCAGTTTAATACAATAACATGTTGTGTTAGAAGTGTAATAAGAGCAGAGTCACATGAGCAAGTGACAGGAAAACAACATATCAGTTTATCTAACATGAGTAGGGAAGGAGTCACCGTGGTGTCATCACACGTAGCACTGTGGCTTGTTACGACAACCGGAAGGGGCTGCTCCTATCAGATGAATGTGGTCAGTGTGTCCTTGTTCTACTTCAGGTGACGTCAGCACATTGAGACATCATGAACCAACCATAGTTTGTCAGAGACCGACTTTTTTTCCTGTTGCCTCTGAAGACGTGGATTAGTGTGATGAACTGATGCAGGCTGACCAGAAATCTACCCTGTTAAAGGCTTCATAAAACGCCCAACACGCACGCACGCACACACACACACACACAGAGTCTATGCCTGAATCAATAAGGCAGAACTGACTAACATTTAGTTGTCTGTGTCCATTTTATCTCTCTGGGCTGCAAAATGTGGAAATAACATAAGTGTCATAAGTGATAATATTTTAATTTAAGATGAACAGAACAGTTTGTGACGTTACATATGCAGCTGGTGATGGTGATGTGTGTGTGTCTGGTTGTTATTCAGCCGGACGTCACATCTTCCATTTTGTATCCGTCTTCCCAGCGTCTGTTAGTTTGCTCAACCTGTATCTCAGAGCTTCCATCTCTCCTTTATCCAGATTTCTGCTTCTTCTCGTCTCCTCCAGTTTCTGGACTTTTTGTTTCCTTTCTCCTTCATCTAATCAGTCAAAGTCCACATAAGTGGATGTTGAACTGAGGTTGATCTGCTCCAGCTTGAGAACGACAACCGATAAAAACAAGTTGCACCGCTGTAGTGGAGCTTTTATTTTGTGGAGCTATTTATGTACATTAAAGAGACAATGTGCAACAACTTCAAACCAGCCTCCTCTGATCTGCCTTGTCCACGTCTACACACCAGTATAGAATATTACATCTAATATAATAATCCACATTACAACCACTACAATCAACTGATTTCAGCCTGTTTCACTAAACATCCTCTAGAATCATCGTCTGATCCTGGAGGTTTTGTGGGAATAGATGATCACGTGTCTGTGTCATCATGCAGCAACACAACCTCTATGAAGCCACGTGTTCATCTGCTTAAAGTCTCTTCAAAGCAATGACAGAGACGCAAACTGGTCCCTTCAGAGAATAAAAGACACAACACTGAGAAGAAAAGTGACAACAACAACCGCATAGATCAACCACTTGAGTCAACGTGAGCTTGGTCCTGAAATCCCTCTCACTCACTGTGATGCAAAAGATAATGTTGTTCAGGTTTGATATGTTTCAAACGCTGCTCTATCAACAACTTCAGTCCTGAGAGAGTTAATAGAACAATAACAGGTGAAAACAAAATAATAATTTCAATCTGTAAATCTTGCACAGCTTTTATATGTATTTGTTATCTTTAACTGTGTCAGTGAGTAATTAAAAATGTTCATGAAAACCAACATCTGGCAGCAGACTGCTTCAGTTTAGGGTCATTTAATGATGATGTGTTAATAGATGTGGGACAAGGCTCAGCTCTTGCATCCACAGGAAATTAGGGGAAGCAATTGATTACACTTTAGATTCTAAAGTGTAATCAATTGCTAAAGTTTAGAATGTTTCTAAATTGAAAAACCAGAAAGCACAAGATGTTTGAAAACACGTTTGATGACATATGGGGCAACGCCTTCAAGTATAATCTTTAATCATTAGAGTTTCTATTAACGTAGTAGAGACGTCCTCTTAAATTTAGTATGTGTTTTGACTGTCATTGAACAGGAGGCTGCTTCTTTTAATGAGTCAGCCAGAGACGTCCACACCAGAGGAAGAGCGTCATAGTCACGTCAAGTAGAATATCGCTGAAAAAGTTAGTTATGCAGGATTTCTACAACTTGTTTTGACACAGTTCTGCATTTTTGAGCAGTAAAGAAAGTGGAAGGTTCCCATGTTGCTAATTGAACGTTGGTGGTGTTCACATTTATGCTCGTAATGTTCATTGTTGAATACATTTACATTACTGCCTTTAAAACAATAAAAACCCACTTTTCTCAGCGGGTCTTGAGGTCTCACATGTTTGTTACCCTGACTCTAGCACCAGAGAGCAGCCAGTCCTCACATTAACATGGCTAATTTATCAGCCTTCCTGGGATTTAACAGGTTTTTATTCTAGGCTGAGGCTAGAATAACGAGAAGAAGAAGCTACGAGCTCTTTGAAGAAACCCTGATAAAATACAATTAAAGCAAGGAAGCTGTTACTTTAATTGATGTTCTACTTTATTTAGCAAAATGCAGAGGCTTACAGCAAATAATAAAAATGATTAAAATATCAATATTACAATGTATTGAATATAGGTGGCTATTCTTGCCCTATGGTGCTACTCTACTCACAACCCCTTTGGCTTTTGAAGATTAAGGCTGGTTGAAGAGTGGACACGACTCAGGTGTGAAGGTTGTTGGCTGAGAGTCTCTGGGTTGAAAAACTAGGAGCCAGCTGTAGACCTTTGATTCTTCATCCTTTATCATCAATACAAGTATAAACTCATCACAGTACTCAACAGTAGAGAGTCATTTGACTGATACTGATGATGATGATGATGAAGCTGAAACACTTGTGAAAAGCAACACAAGTGCAGATGATCAAGGTGGGATGCCTCCCTCCATTTTAGAGGCGACATTAAGTCACTTTCCTCTCATTTTTATTTACTGTGAACAGAACAACAATTGTGTCTCTGAGAAAAACAAACGGCACAGACGTATGTAGCGTCTGGTTGTTGGTTGTGTTGTCACCTCTTGGATCTGTTTTCCAGGTGCAGTTCATTTCCAACAAGCCGATCTAGTTTAGTTTTAGACAGAAAGTAAAGAAACCTGCCGCTAAACAATAACTGGGCCACGTTTAAAGTCATTCATGTTTCTACAAAGTAACACTTACAAAACACAGAAACGAAACTGGAGAAAACGTTTCCAAATCATAAAGGTTTTGTTCTGTGACGTGTTACTTTGATGAAAGGCAAAAGTTTTTGTACAGTTTTTTCCACAAGTAAAGTCCATGTCTAGTGTGAAACTGTTGATGCTGTGCTGCTGGATATGATGTTAACTGCTTGGAAAGATGATTATCCACTGTTTGAAAAATTCCTGTGTGAATACGCTGGTGGCATTTTAGGATGGAGCAGGTAAAGAATGTTTTACCACAACTCTAACATGAATCAGGTCTTTCTCCAATGTGAATGCGCTGGTGCTTCTTTAGGCTGGAAGAACAAGAAAACATTTTTCCACACTGTTCACACCAGTAAGGTTTCTCTCCAGTGTGTACCCGGTGGTGGCTTACTAAGTGACTGAGCCGAGTGAATGCTTTTCCACACTGTTCACATGAGTGAGGTTTCTCTCCAGTGTGAACACGTTGGTGTGTCCGTAAGTTGCTGAGCTGGGAGAACGTTTTTCCACACTGTTCACACCAGTGAGGTTTCTTTCCGGTGTGTACCCGGTGGTGGCTTACTAAGTGACTGGGATGAGAGAACGCTTTTCCACACTGTTCACACCAGTAAGGTCTCTCTCCAGTGTGAACACGTTGATGTGTTTGTAAACTGCTGAAGACAGAGAACGCTTTTCCACACTGATCACATGAGTGAGGCTTCTCTCCAGTGTGAACACGTTTGTGTTTCCGTAAGGTGCCATGGTCAGAGAACGCTTTTCCACACTGATCACATGAGTAAGGTTTCTCTCCAGTGTGAATGCGACAGTGGATTTTCAAAGTCTGTGCCGTGTAGAAAGCTGATCCACATTCATTGCAGGTGTACAGTCTTTCTGTATGAATCTGCTGATGGGTCTTTAGTTTACTTCTCGTAGTGAAAGCTTTTCCACACTGGTCACAGCTGTTTTGTTTCTCTCCAGAGTGAACCTTCTGATGCTTCTTTAGCTCTGATGGGCTGGTGAAGGTTTGGTCACATTGCTGACAGAGATGCAGCCTTGAAGTCCTTCTTCCTCTGGGTTTCTACAGTGACAGATATAGAAGAGGAGAAAATTAAATCTCATGATAGCACAAATGGCTACAATACCAAAAGACAGCAAGGTCCCCAGAACTTCTGTTGTTTTTATTATACTAGGATACTGTCAGAGAGCCAGGAGGAATGGACGATGGTAATGGTAAATTTCAATTCAGGTGGAGATATGAGGAAGAATGAGGTTTATATATTCTAGGCCTTATATGCCTCAAAGCTGGAGAAGTAATGAGGAGTAGTTTTGAGCGCTAGAGGCCAAATAGTAACCAAAGAAGCAGATACAGTCAAAGAAAGAAGTATGAGCTTTATAGAAAGCCTTCACAGAAAAACATGCATAGGACGAGTCATTCAAACACACATCCCCTCAGCAGATGAGTAAACCAAATAATGTCGAAGCCAAGGAGACGACAGAGCTTCTACTGGAAAGTGAACAGCTAGTGGACGGAGTAGCTGTGATGGAAGTCGGTTCCAGTCGAAGAGGGAAGAGAGTAAGAAGAGAAGCCTGTAAAAACTGCAAGTAGTCAGAGAAGAGGAGGTGGAAACTGGACTGAAAAACAATATTGATGCATTGAATTAAACAAAAGTGTAAAACTAATTTCAAATTGAGATTCATAATTCTACAATAACTATAGAATAGGTTTCATAATTAATTATGATGAGAGTTACAACCTTTCAACATATAGCAGATGATTGTTTATCTTAACTGTAATCAAGGTGAAACAGAGTTCCAGAGTATCAGACACATGAGGTAAAGGCCAAATACTGAAATGTGACAGAACCACAATAAATTCTGTGTGAACAATAAACCTCTGGATGATATCGTGCACAGTGGACACATGAACACTCAGATCTCTGGACATGGACTTGGAGCTTTGAGATTCTCTCAACCCCACAAGCAAACTCTTCACACGCTTCATGCTACAAAAGGTGAGTCAACCTTTCTCCGTTTTAACTGGTTGCACAGGTTTGTTCTACATACAAATTCAATGAGCATCACATAAACATATAATATAAACACAAAACAGCCAATAATTCTCCATCAGGCAGCTTTTGTCCAACCGTAGTGAGGCTGTGGTTGGTGTTAGACGTGTGTCTGTGACTCTTTGTGGCCACTTGTCTCTACTGTGGGAGCAGCTACAGCAGCTACAGCAGCCTGGGCTGTGGATGAAGGATTATAACTGTTCTGAGCATCTTTCCTCCCTCTTGGACCATCGCAGTCCATTAGTTGAAGGCCAACAATAAATACTGTTTGTAAAACGCCCCATATGAAGCTGCTTTTAGCTTCCTGACCATCTTACACAGACCTCAACAGCAAGAATATACATATGTTCACACGAAGCATAACATTGTGTGAAAAATACTTTGTTCATAGTTGCATTTAAATTGTATATATAGATACTAGGATCACGGTAAATGGATATTATAGAGCTATAGCCTAGAATAACTCCATAAACACTAACTGGGTTTTCCTTTGAATTTATTCATCATTTCTATTGTGGTGAATATTTATTATTACATAAACAGCTAAACTGCTGAATAGCAGCATTAGAGACATGGCAACAGGTGAACTAAGTCATTTGAAGGACCTGTGATAGAAATTAACTCCATTCATACCTGAGCTTCCTACAAACAGTGAAAGGGGAAGAAAAGCACAACAATCCTGTGACTCAGCATTTTCCGCTGACCAGGATATTTAAATGAGCTTCCTCATGTTTTAACTGATACATTTATCTCTTTGTTGAAGCTCGTTCTTCTTTTCTGTCCTGTTCAAGCTGCATCAACCAGATTTCGCTGCTACATCGTTGGACGTCTGTTCTAATGTTTCCTCTGGGATCATCACTGTTTAGTCAAAGCTTTTCCAGCCACACTCGTTTGCTGGGTTTTCACTAAAGCATCGGGGAAAAGCCGCCATGTTGGCTCCCACCACGTCTGCAGCCCGACAAAGACTAAACTGCTTCCTAGGTTTGACACCAACTACTTTGTTCTGGTGACAGACGGAGCCTGAGGCTCATGTTCAGGCTTTTAGTGTCGCTATGAGCCGCTTTTAGCGGTGAACTGATCAGCACCGACCTGTTGGTCTGTGGCTCCATCGTGGTCGTTGTCCTGCTGCTCCTTCATCCTAGTGGATCGGTCCTGCTCGGTTAAACTCGGGTCCTGCTCCGTGTCGCTCTTCAACTGGTCTTGATTAACGTCCACGTCCTGTGTTTTCAGTTCCACCTTGTATTGATCCATTTCGGTCCTGGTCGCTAAAATCCACCAGCTTTACGTCCTGACTGTTTCCATAATGGCGACACAAACACAGCAGCTCTCGCGGACTCCCGCGACATCTCAAATACAAACTGGATTTCAATCGAATCTCGCGATAACTAACATACGTTCTTTCCCTTTTCTAATAGCGTGTTGTAAAAACAAATTTCATTATAAAATGCACCAAATGAAGTTATATTTAACAATAATGTTTAAAGTTTACACACATCTGAGAATTTATATCCGTCCTCGACCTGATAGGAGTTTGTTGTCTTCTTTGAGGACTCATATTGCAATAAATGACACAGATTTCATTTATAATTTAACTTTATTCGTACTTTTTCAGAACGTCTTCAGCTTCTATGTATAACCAGGCGTTAGCTCCGCACAGTTTTCTAACGTTGCTCAGCGGAAGTTCTGTGATTAACTAAAAACTGACATAAATCCTCGGAGGGACTCGCTGTTGTTTCTATTTCCGGGTCCTGCTCGTCCCCGTCTGTAGCAGCTGTGGGAGAAAGTTGACTTCGCGGTTTTCCAGGTTTGTTCTCACTGATCAGGATTCAGTAAGAGGCTGTTTGGGTCAGTGAGTCTCTGTGCGTCTACTGGTCACTGAGCCGCTGTTCGCATTTCCGTGGTCAAATCAGCCGTCACTGGATTTTAAGTGCGAGATTCGTATGATAATTACGGTAACAGTGTTGCGATCGCTTGGAAGAGCAGAGAGACTGAAACTACAATGTAACAGATGTTAGAGCTGATGATGACTGTGATCATGTTACTAATAATGCAAATTATAATAGGATACATTTGACTGTGTACGTTTAGAAATATTCACTAATGAAATTGATTATAAAAACGCAAATGAAAGCTTTTCCACATTTAGAATTTTTCAAAAAACTGTTCCTCTAATTAGTAGATCACTGTTCCTTCATAGTACTACTTAGTACTTCATAGAGCACTACCACACTAAGTATGAAGTTATTCTACTGTATACTTTTTGAGTAATCCACTACTCAAGTGTCATTCAACGAGTAAAACTGATATTTATTTCCAGACTTTGGGTTTGAATAAAAGCTGTTCCTCTAATTAGTAGATCACCGTTCCTTCATAGTACTACTTAGTACTTCATAGAGCACTACCACACTAAGTATGAAGTTATTCTACTGTATACTTTTTGAGTAATCCACTACTCAAGTGTCATTCAACGAGTAAAACTGATATTTATTTCCAGACTTTGGGTTTGAATAAAAGCTGTTCCTCTAATTAGTAGATCACTGTTCCTTCATAGTACTACTTAGTACTTCATAGAGTACTACCACACTAAATAGCTACTTATTCTACTGTATACTTTTTGAGTAATCCACTACTTAAGACTTAAGCTTTGAACAAAACCTGTTTCTCCAGTTAGTAGAACTTTACAATCAGAGCATCAGACATTTAATAAGCACATTTGTTTACATACACTTTATTTTTCTGACAGTTACATCCAAAAACGTTTTTCCTAAACATGGCAATAAATTATCATAAATGGTAAATGGTCTGCACTTGTATAGCACTTTTCTACCTGTTGGTACTCAAAGTGCTTTGACACTGCGTCACATTCACCCATTCACACACACAAACACACACACATTCATACGGGTGGCAGAGCTGTTATGCAACTTGGGGTTCAGTGTCTTGCCCAGGGACACTTCGGCACATGACTGGGGGAAGCCAGGAATCGAGCCACCGATCCTACGATTGGTGGGCGACAGTTTTACCTCTGAGCCACTGCCGCCCTGATAACACACACAAAGCCCAACGGGAGGGAGATCTGTGAGGTAGACGTTTTTCTTTATCTGACTGGATGTTAACAGTTCTGATTGTCTTGCTGGTTAGAGTTCCTGTCCCTAGCTTTCTTCCCACGGTGCTGCTCTAAAACAACAAACAAAAAATCAACAACTCAGGGATTTATAATAACATAACATGCTTACATAGTTGGTAATATCACATTATTATATGGTTTTATGTTGCAATTTATATCAATGCCATTCTGTCTGAACAAGATGTGGAGTTAAGAGCAGGAGGCATTTTTGTTCATTTCAACAAAACAACTGGCCTCAAATAAAGTCCTATTCAAAGTCCATCAGATTCTTTAGTAGCGTGGAGACATGAAGATTCACAGTGGCAGACTTTTTCATGCCCGTCTTTTTGGAGACAACTTTTCCTTCTATTGCCTTTGATCCTCTCTGGATTGATACCAATGAAGCGCCTAAAATCACAAAAACATAGTATAAAATTTTGTATTCTAAAAGCAGTAGTTTTGTCATGATTCAGAACTTCACTTCCGTCTCCGACTCTTATTTTGAAGAGCTGCACAGGATGCTCCCACTACACCCCGGTCAGCTTTGGCATGATTGCTAATTACGTCACCTGTTTCTCCTTCCACTAACCTCCACTAACTCTCCTCTCAGGCTCAGTTCTCGTCGGACCGTCAACGTCAGTAGATCTGTGTATTGGAAGCTTCACTCTGTCTGTTCGTGAGGTTTTTAACTTCTTAGTCCTCGCTCTTTGTTCTGACCTTGTACCTGAACTTCCTCGATAATCGTGTTGCTTCCTTCTGCTACATGTGACCACGAGAGGCTCCTTTATGAACTATTGTATTTGACCTACTGAGCCGTCGCGTCTCGTTTTGTTTTCCCTGCTTTGGTCAAGTGGATTCCAGCCTATTTGGCTCGTTTTCAGTTTGGAGCTTTTAGTCTGTTGTGACTCTTTCAGTTTAAATTCTTGCGGACATGCTGGACCGCAGCATGTTTCTGTTCCCTGTGTTTCTCCCTCATCGCGTCTCTTCTGTAGCGACCCTGTCAACACCGTCAGTTACCGCTGCGGGAAAACCCCAGACCCTCACCCATCCAGACCTTCACCCATCCAGACCTTCACCCACCCAGACCTTCACCCACCCAGACCTTCACCCACCCAGACCTTCACCCATCCAGACCTTCACCCATCCAGACCTTCACCCATCCAGACCTTCACCCATCCAGACCTTCACCCATCCTCGGTTACCCAGTGGAACAATACCCACCAGAGGCTCCTGAGTCAACCACCTCCTCAGTTCTCTCCGGACCACAATCTACTTCTGCTTCCACCCTCCTGGTTAACCTCTACTCCTCCCGAGACTCCTACTATCTCTCGCCGACCCCTCACTCATCGACCACCAGGTACCGTCAACCTCACCTCTAGTCTCTGGCCCTGTCTTCCAGATTCCTGACGTCACTTTCATAGGAAGCTTGACGGCCGGTCGATTACACTTCACTCATAAGTTTACCAATAAATTCACCTAAATCTCAGTACTTTGATCCTTATCCTGTCACACACTCCTCAGTGTGTTTACAGATTTGTGACACATTTTTCTGAAAGGGAAAAGGCTTTATGCAAAATTAAAACAATAACAGAAGGTTATTGACAAGGTGCAGCTGCTCCAGCTTTCAGACAGGAAATCAAGCTGGATGTAATAGTGCAGCTGAAAATGTGTTTAGGTTGAAACAAACATTATCTCTCATCTGCTTTTTTCTCTTCTTTCCTCAGTTTAATTTGTGATGTGGTTTCTTCATTTAGCTGTTAAATCTTCCATGATATGATTTTTGGGACTCTTCAAAACACAACTGTAAATTTAGAGGCTGCCTTGTGACCTTGTTCTGCTAAAAGATCAGCAGAGTCACTGGTTGCATGTGATTCTAATAACTTCTAGTCCAAAAACCCAAATCATCTACCTGCTGTAAATAAGTGGAGCCTGCAGGAGGATGAAACCTTTTCCTAAAGTGAAAAACCCAACTGACAATTTATTTTTTTTAACTGTTTGTTGCACAAAATAAATTTTCCAAAACAATAACAGCTTTGATTCATATTTGGAGGCACCTGAGAGACTTGTGAAAACCTTTGACACCTCATTTGCTCATGTATCCAGAACTGGTTCACCTGCAGGTCTATGTTCTGTGGTTTTAACATATGAGGAGCATCGATGAATTAAACAACACTGCAGCTGTTCAGCAGTGACTGTGTCCCGTCTGTTTTCACAGTTGCTGTCTGGGCCTGAAAGATGTGAGATGTGCAACGTGACTCATCTGGATGAACCAGCGTTTAAAGCTCAGCATCAGATAACAGACTGTTGTAACTTCTACTCACACACAGGAACATTCCACCAACATGTCTCACGTCTCTTTACATTCACAGAGTTGAAGTGAGTCAGAGTCAATTTAATCATCAAATCTCTCCCAAACAAATTTAAAGGCACAAGTTGGAAAATACATGAAAGCAGGTTCAACGTTTTCCAACGAGGGTCAACACATTTCAAAGGCCTTGTCAGGTTTTCTTTGACATTTGGCCACTGGATCCAATACTATAGATATAAATAACGTTGTGATTATGGTCCTGAATGTTTGTTGTGGTGTGAACTTGGCTTCTAACGCTTCTATGCATAGCAGTGTCATCATGTCAGTGTCAGCACAGAGCAGCGTTCTTCTTTGCTGGTAGCAGAGCAGTCAGTGCATGTGTGTGTGAGTGTGTCTTCATTGCTGTGTGTGTCAGTGTGGTTCCTTCCTTCTCCTGCTGCTCTGTTGACCCTGGATCCTCAGCTGGTCTCTGTTGAGTCGACCTGTTGTCTGGACAGTCCTGGCTCTTGTGACGTCTTTCAGAAGTGTCAGCATTTATCTCTCAGTTAAATCTTCTTGTGCTCAGTCTCCAGGTTTCACACACCAACAGTCTCCTCACCCCACTCTCCATCCTGCTCTTGTCTCCTGGGGAAACAGAGACGATGCCTTTATCTCCCGTCTCACTGTGTTTTTGTGGAGGAGGATGAGGGAGTGAAGCATGAAACTGCTGCTCAGGAGGTTTCAGGGTCAGTCACAGCAGAAAAGGTGAAAAAAACTTTATTATACTGACACCAACACACATGAAGGACAACTGACCAGTAACCTATGAAAAAACCCACGTTAATGACACCCAACACTCTTACAACAATATTTACAGTCTGCAACTGTCACGAGAAGAATTTCACACTTACTTAATTACTAATTAGTTAATTATTGAGTAGATAGACAGTTAATGAACCTGTGGTGGTTCGTGATCATAACTAAATGTTGTTCTTGTCATTGTCCAGGTCTGTAGATTCTCTCAGTGTGTGGACAGAGCTTCAGGAGAACAGAGATGAAGGAACTGTCAGCATAGAAACGTTGGTGAAACAATTGTGCTGTTGTGTTAGTGAAGGACGTCTGTGACGCGGTGGAGCCAGGAGAGAAACATCTGGTCTGGTCCAAGGTTCCTTTAGGTAAACACTGATATCAGACTGTCTCCTCTCGAGTGGATTCGTCTCAAACCACGGCAGAGAAAAGAGGAATCCAGGCTGGAGACGACGTTCTAGCGACTGATTCCTGGACACAGACGTCGTCACGGTGGCCACAGGTGAGATCACTTTGCTTTTCTATAGAATGTGATGTGCTCTGTGTTTATGGGTCAGTTGGTTGGATGTTGGTTAGATTGTTTGACTAAATCATGTGATTTGTTCTGATGGTTAAATTCTTATTTGGCTGCTTGTGTGGATTTGAGTTACTGGAACTAACGTTGCTGTAAATAATGAACTGACTGCATGTGTTGTGTTGTTTCTGTTGTCTAGATATAAATGTGTTGATATACAGTAAAGTCAAATTCTGATTTGCCACTGTTTGTATAAATGTGAATAAAAGATGAGTAATCATTTTTTCCACAGTGATGCCTCTTGTGCATCGTCGTAAAATTTAAGTTTGACTTTAAGTGACTTTAAGTCAAGTCAAGTTAAATTTGCCAGGAGTATAAATAATGGAGTATTTGAGTCCAGTGAAGCTGCAAAAAAATATTTAATGTACGTGTGTGTATATGTTCTTACTTTATAACATGTAGCTTTTTATTTGCTTCTATTATTATGGAACAGGGTCGTTTTTATGCTGAGTTGAAACTGTTATAAAATGTGAAGATCAGGAGAGAGGACTCTCTGCTCTGTGTGTGTGTGTGTGTGTGTGTGTGTGTGTGTGTGTGTGAGGAGCAGACGGGTGATGTTTTCATTCCATTACTTGTGTGTTGACAGACACAAGCTGCAGCAAGTTTCTCATGGACTAAAGCTGCAGTGTGTTATAGTCAGTGATTTATGACTTTGTTTGTCTTTTATGCACATATATTTGTATTCGTAAGCACATTGTTAGTGATTCAACAAAGAAAACTGACATTTCAAAGAAGCAGCTGATGTAAATAGGTTCAAAGGGCTTGATTCTAATTGTTAAATAGTTCTTTTTAACAGATGCTCCACTTTTAAATAATTCTCCAAATTCTTTTATAATTTAAATCACTTGCATTCACCCAATTTAATGATTTTTCGGTTGAGAATTAAACGTTTGAGGCGATAAAGTCTGGTAAAAAGTCAGTTTATCCAGTAGCTGACCTGGAAAAAGCAGCCAGGTCAGAGGAGTTGGATCCACATGAAGTTTATTTGAAAAGAGTAAACGTTTCAGACAGAAATCCTCGTTATATGAGGTGGTGCAGTGAGATGGATGAGAGCGCTGGGAGATCCATGCTGACGGTGGAGTGTTCTAACCTACCTGACCCCGACATGGTGCTGGAGCCAAACCAGTAACGCACCAGTCTGGCCAGTAAAAAACAGGATGTGGAAGGTTTTTAGGCTGAAGTTTTGATCCACACACTCTGCTGCTGAATGTTCCATCTGATGCCAAATGGTTCTACAAACACGGAGCGAGCAGAGCTTGAACCCACGTGCAAACACAACCACATGCTTCACTTGGTTATAGTTTATTTTATTATATGAAGAGAAAATCACCGTAGTGCTGGTTACAAACTAAACTAAGAAAATGCAAAACAAACAGATTATCTGCCAAGCAGGACAACCAATTAAAATTAGAAACAAACAAAAGCTCACCTAACTATCCAAAAGAAAAGCTCCTTCAAACGAGAATGAAAAAACTAAAATGCAGCCAAAACAAGGATTCAAGGACGTGAGGACTTTGTCATTTCAACATGAACCATGTAGAACAAAATATTGTTCTCAACCTGCATAGAACATCAATAATTCTAGAGGACAATAATAATCCTAAATGACATTAATAATTTTAGAGGACATCAATGATCCTAGTTTCAGCAGATGGTCAGTGTTTTATTAGCAGCAGCATGTGAGGGACAGTATTTACTGTAGCACAGCATCAGGGTAGCAGTTGTCCTTCAGCCTCTTTGTTCAGGCCTGGATGCTGCTCAGCCTCCTACCTGAGGGGAGGGGGGAGAACAGTTTGTGTGCAGGGTGAGTGGTGTCTCATGATGCTGAGCCTTATTCCTGCATCTTTTTCTGTAGGTTTCTCAGAGTGAGGGTGAGCTGCAGACAGTGTTTTGGTGATGTCTTCATGCTGCAGCGTCTGCTTCTCCTCCTCTGTGCAGCTGTCGTACCACACAAGCAAGAGGTCAGTGTCCTCTCCACAACACACCTGCAGAAGGAGGTGAGGATGGAGGTGCTCAGTCCTACTTTTTGCATCTTCCGTAGGAAGTTCAGACGCTGATGAGGCTTTTTAATGATGGAGGAGGTTTTATTTCTCCAGGTGAGGTTGTTAGTGGTTTGTACGACCAAATATTTCACACAGGAGACCAGCTCCACAGCTGCTCCCTCGATAAAGAGGTAACAGCGTGGAGCCAGACTTCTGAAAGTCCACCACCATCTCTTTGGCCTTGTGTCTTTGTAATGGAATTTCTACTATGATTATTTTCCCTTGTGACAGAACTGTGATTCATATTACTTGATATATCCTCATATGCATTTGCTTTTATCTGTACTAAGCAAAGTAATCATAGAATGAGTTATATACCTGCTTACAGAAATACTTTAGAATAATGAGCCTTCTCTTCTGCCTTGAGAAAGGGAGACACTGTCTAGTTAAAATAGTTTTACAGCATGGGGCCATGGTGAGAGCCTGGCAGCAGAACTTTGATTTACTTTGTTTCTTTGTTTGTTACACTTTTCTCCTGGTTCAAGGCAGTGACTGACCCTGAGTTGTGGGCTGATAAGTCCCTTGTGGACTGTTTTTGTTTGAGACTGAGCTAATGAGAAGATACATCCTTACTCCCTCACAATGGAGGAGGTATTTAGGTAGGAACAGGCTAGATGACTTCAGAACTACACTCAGGCAGGACAGTTTTGCACTGACTATGTGTATTTCTCTTCTTGCAAGAATAAAAGACAACAGAAAGACAACTTTGATCGACTTTTGATTCATTCATCAGGTTCCTAACAGGTTTTTGCCTCTACAGTATGTTGAGGATGAGATTGTTTAGTTTACACCAGTTCGTCCCCCTCCTGCCTGTAGGTTGTCTTTGTCATTGCTGCTGCTGTATAGTCTGCAGACTTCACTATCAGGTTGATGTCGTGTTGAGCTGTGCAGTCATGTGTCAGGAGGGTGTGAAGGAGACAACTGAGGACACACCCCTGTGGAGAACCAGTGTTCAGCATGATGCTGGAGGAGATGTTGTTGACCCTCACAGTCAGTTCTTTCCTGTTAGGAAGTCCAGGATCCAGTTGCATAGGGGAGAGCACAGCCCAGACAACATTAATAATTTTAGAGGACATCAATGATCCTAGTTTCAGCAGATGGTCAGCGTTGTAGGAGCAGCAGCATGTGAGGGACAGTATTTACTGTAGTACAGCATCAGGATAGCAGTTGTCCTTCAGCCTTTTTGTTCTGGCCTGGATGCTGGTCCAGGATCCAGTTGCATAGGGGAGAGCACAGCCCAGGGACAGACAGTTTTGTGACTAGTGTCTGTGGGATGATTGTATTGAAGGCCCTTTTTATGCCTATTGTCAGGTTTCTCCTTGTAGCCCTGAGCGCGGTTGTGAGTGAACCTCTGGGTTCATCCAGGGTTTCTGGTTAGGCTGGATGTTGATGGTTTTAATGACAGCAACATCTTCCTCACGCTTCCTCATGTAACCCAGAACAGAAGAGTGTTCTCCTCTAGGTCTACACTGCCATCACGTGTTGCTGCTTCTTTAAAGGTTTCCCAGTTTGTGGTCTCAAAGCAGTCGTGCAGCCTGGAGGATGCCTCAGGGACCACAGTGATGTCTTCTGTGTGGGTCTCCTGCTCTCTGACAGTGGGCAGCAGGCAGGTCAGCATTAGGGAAATGTGGGCCGAGGCATCTACGTGTGCACGAGGGAAGGCTCTGCACATCCCTGTCTGTTGGTAAAGACTCTGTCTAGTGTGTTTTCACTGCAGGTGGCAAAGGTCATATGTTGATGAAACAAAATGTGCCAATGAAAAACAGTTATTAGAGAAACTCTGAGGAAATATTTATTTTAAAATGACTGCAAGAAACAAACAAGGGGAAGCTCGTCATTGTGGCTTTTGTTGAACAGGTTGTTTGAGGCAGGAT